>WWET01001360.1:145622-173306 GCA_011038615.1 Limnodynastes dumerilii | reverse complement strand
CGCCGATACGCTGTGCTTTAGTAAGCACAGCGCATCGGCGTACCTCTGGATCAGGCCCAATGAAGTGACTACCACTATCGGTTTTCAGCAGTTCCCAGCAAGACAAAACAGTAAGTCAAACAGTGACAGGTAGGTTTTCTGCATCCAAACTTTAACCATCCACTTTCCACAACCTAAGCTCAACTATGCCCTAACCCTAACCCACCTTGTCCTGCAGCCTAACCTTAACCCTGCCGTAACCATCTTTGCCCCACAGCCTAACCTTAACCCTCCCATAACACTAGCCATCCTCGTCCCGCAGCCTAACCGTAACCCTTTCCAAACACTAACCATCCTCATCCCTCAGCCTAACCTTAACCCTCCCCTAACGCTAGTCATCCTCGTCCCGCTGCCTAACCTAACCCTCCCCTAAATCTTACCATACTCATGCCACAGCCTAACTTTAACCCTCTCCTAAAACTAACCATCCTCGCCCTTCAGCCTAACATTAACCATCATTGTCCTACAGCCTGACCTTGACCCTCCCCTTTTTCTAACCCTATCCATCCCTGGGAGCAGGTACCTTTGTCAAAATAAGAACATTCAAAATTTTACCCATCCAAATATAGAAATATTCTTTATTAAAAAGTGTTGATAGTAGAATTGCCGCAGCGGCGTCTACATCTACGAACATCAAGGACAGAGAATGAGGTAGGGTGCGGTTGCAGACTCCGCATAGAATGTCTGATTTCCGAAATAGGGACATCCGAAAGTTTCTTTTTGGATGTTCCTATTTCGAATACTCCCCACTTTTTTCAGAATGGGTGAGTATGGTGATTGGCATAATCAGCCATTCTGTTTGGCAAACGCCGCCGCTGCTGCTACCACAGGACCCGGGACCATGGGAAAGGTGAGGAACCTCTCCAGGGTTATGTTCAAGCTGTAGGGGAGGGAGAGTTAGGTTCAGGGTGCAGGGGAGGGAGAATTGGGGTCAGGCCGCAGGGAGATGGCGGGTTAGGGTCAGGCTCCGGGGAAGGGAAGGTTAGAGTTAGGCTAATGGAAGGGGAGGGTTAGGGTTAGAATTAAGGGAAGGGTTGGGGTAGTTTACAGCCTTACCTTTCGGAGCTCCGTGGATCAATTGCTATGCCTTATCGAAATAGGGCCGTTCTTTCCAGGGACCCACACCCTTAGGGCGTGCAGTATATTTTTTTCCAGACACAAATGGTTGGGAAATCCAATTTTAGACCATTTTTGTCGGGGCCAAAGTATAGAGAGGTAATAGAGCGATTATCGGCCTGATTACCAATTATCGGGTGATCAGGCAAATGACCACTTTAGTGTATGGTCCAGATCAATTTTTGAAACGCCAAATAAATGCACCAGAAACGCTCTGGATTATTTGATCTGTTGACATGTTTAATTTAAAGCAGGAGAAAGCTCCCGATATTTTAAGGGAGCCAATCAGCAAATTGAATGGCTTCCTATTGTTCAGAGCTGCAGCTGCTTTATATCTATGTACAAAGCTGCTCTGAAGGTATACTTTACAGCTGTCAGAGCAGCATAGTACATAGATATACAACAGCGACTATTGCAGGAGTAGTACAGGCAGGGATCAGCCGAAAACGCACTGTGTGAAGCGTGGCTTCATCTGATCCTTATCTGTATTACTGCCTGAAATAGCCGCTGCTGTACATCTATCTACTACTATGCTGCTCTGACAGCTGTAAAGTATAGTTAGGGTTAGGGGAGGGTTAGGGTTAGGCTACAGGATTAGGATGGTTAGGGTTAGAGGAGGGTAGAGGTTAGGCTGGGGACAGGGATGGCTAGAGTTAGGGAAGGGTTAAGGTTAGGTTGAGGGATGGTGATGATTATGGTTAGGATAGATAAAGTCTACTGTCGCTGTTGGGCTCAATTGCAGGAACGACACAGAACCTTCCAATAACTGAGGATGTTTGCCGCTGCATTGCCGCAAATCGAGCTGTCAAAAAACAGATCATTGGAGAAGTGAACTACCGCCGTCTATGCTGCTGGGCAGAGACTCAGCTTGTGCTGATTCTAAAGTTATGGTATCTGCTATATCATGCCTTCCCCCCAACTGCTGCTTGTTCAGATATTCATGGCCCATACTGCCCTTTCTGACATACTGATCCAGACCTGATCCAGACCTCCGATGCCCGCCGTTAATACATTGGGCGTAAGCGTAAGATCGTCTAAAAAGATGATCCGCGCATGCGCCGGGCAGATGTTGCCTGGCGTAGCTACGGCAACACCCGATCCAGGATCAGGCGTCCGTAGCAGCAGCATAGTAATGGGTTTATGCCGGCTGAAGTTAGGGTAGCCTTCAGCTGGCGTAAGGGAGTGTAAATACGATGTGTTAGGGGGAGTGTCAGGGGGAGTGTAACGAGGTTACGTTGAGCGTTAGAACGCTCAGCGCACCATCGTTAGTCTGGATCAGGCCCACAAGTACTAAATTCATAGTGGCATAGCGGTACTGCAGGTGGACCAGAAAGGAGACAGGAAAGTACTAAATTCAGAGCGGCGAATAGCAGAGCTGCATGTGGACCAGAAAGGAGACATACACTCCTATACTGTACACTGACTAAGAGGGACCTCCTACACTGTACACTGACTAAGAGGGAACTCCTATACTGTATACTGACTAAGAGGGAACTCCTATACTGTACACTGACTAAGAGGGAACTCCTATAAGGTACACTGACTAAGAGGGAACTCCTATACTGTACACTGACTAAGAGGGAACTCCTATACTGTACACTGACTAAGAGGGAACTCCTATGCTGTACATTGACTAAGAGGGAACTCCTATACTGTACATTGACTAAGAGGGAACTCCTACACTGTACACTGACTGAGAGGGAACTCCTATACTGTACACTGGCTAAGAAGGAACTCCTATGCTGTACACTGACAAAGAGGAAACTCCTATACTGTACACTGACTAAGAGGGAACTCCTACACTGTACACTGACTAAAAGGGGACCTCTATACTATACACAGACTAAGAGGAAACTCCTATAATGTACACTGACTAAGAGGGAACATCTATACTGTACACAAAGAGGGAACGCCTATACTGAGCATTGACAAGAGAGGGAACGCCTATACTGAACACCCACTTGCGGATATGTCCGGGTTCCACAGATTTGCATTCATGTGTAATAAGAAAATTTGAGTGACAAGTGTTGTCTGCATAATAAAAACTGGAGGATGGTGCATTGGGGGAAGTTTGGGGAAGGGTGCTGGCTGACTGGCTGGCTAGGTGGCTGGCTGGGTGGCTGAGTGGAACAGACAGACTAGATGGTCCAAGTTGTTCTTATCAGACATGAAATTCTATGTTTCTATGTATTATAAAATAGCTGCCTTTTACCTTTCCTGAGAAGGCAGTTCTAAATAAATGCAATTAAACCAGACACATAATGGCGTTTATAATCCAATTTCTTTAAAGTATTTTCCATAAATGAATAATATTTTTTCACCGAAAGTTTGAAATCCACGCTGACAAAGTTTAGAGAAATCGCGAAAACAAAATCAGCTGAGAGGGAGCAGAACAATTGACACTCACATATTATCTATTAAAATCTAATCAAATCAGAAATGCAGAGATAATTTAATTGTGCGCTACAGTACATTGTCTCCAATTAATTATTATGTGTCCTTCCTTATTCAGAACGTCTCTTTATTATCGTTTCATTGAAGCCTAGCTGTTGAGTGAAGAGCGTATTTTCCCATCACCCGCTTTCCTCTTTTATTAGGTGACGTACTAGTACTTAAATTCTGGTACTAGAACAAAACAAAAAAAATCCTATATAACAAAAACAAGACATAAGTATATGGTAAGTAGCAGGCTCCCCTTTGTAATTGCAGATCCGTATCAAGGTGGTGACATAGTTTAACCCCTGTTGGCACAGAATGTGAATAACTGTAGGCTGATCCATCTGGTACAGACTGAGATAAGAGGTGTCCTGTGTTAATAAGCAGGCTTCCTCTACACCTCAGCAGCGCTTTCCTTTTCTAAACAAGCTTCCTTTAATGTTTCTGAACTGTTTTTCCATTAACTCAACCATCGGTGCCTTAGGGGAGGAGGAGGGGGGGGACTAGCTAGCTGGATGGAGAGGACGTTTCAAAATCTAGCAGGACACCTGCCTAGGAAGAGAAAGAAGCACACAATACAGATATGCTTCCTTCAGCAGCTGTACAGATGATTTATTACTGTGAAAAAACTACAATAAAAATAAAATAAAATAGGTTTAGCTAAATTCATTTAAAGCGGTGTAAGCTCTCTCCAGCTCCACCGCTCCCTACATCTCCAACCTCATCTCCACGCACACTCCCTTTCACACTAACCATTTTGACAATTGCCTAACCTCCAATCTCATTACCATGTCCCATTCCCACGTTCAAGACTTCTCTCGTGCTGCACCTCTTCATTGGAAAGCTCTCCCACAATTCATCAGATTGTCCCCTAGATCTTTAAATGATCAATGAAAACTCAGTTCTTCATGAAATCTTATCCACCTCCCACCTTACTTTCTCTATCCTCCTCTATTCCATCCTCACTACCCCTCCTCTCTTTCGCTATTCACCTTCTCCTCTCTCTACACTCCCACAACCATCACTCTCTCCCATCACCCTCTCCTGTTCCCGTCTACCCACTCAGTGTCTCCTGTCTGTCCCCCCCATCCGTTTGCAAGTTCTCCCAACCTGGGCCCTCCATTCTCTTGTCTTCCATGCCATCTCAGTCTTGGTTCATCAGGAATCTGGATTATATTGGTTTAGGTCTGCTTTGTTTGGGCCGGATTAACAACCCCGTAATTTTTAACATGCTTGCCTAATTTTACGATTCTAGCTACTACGCATGCATAGTAACTATTTTACACTCTCTACGTAGCGTTTCATTACGTAGATTGCGTACGTGCGGTTTTTTACATGCAGTGTGAATCCGACCCTTTGTCATTATTCTGTTGTAACCTGTGTAATCTGTACAGCGCTGGGAACCCTTTGTGGCTCTCTATAAATAAATAAACAATAATAATTAAAGTAATTATAATAAAAATAACAATATTAATATTTTGTCATTTTCCTTTATTTACAAGGAACTGAAACTAGTCAGCAGAGCTGTACAGAAAACAGGAACCAAACTGACAACTGCCTGTTTTCCATGTATTTGCATGTATACAATACGTATAATAGTATTGGCTCACTCATCTCAAGATATATCCCAGCTCGCAGGTCAGATGCTCACAGGACATACAGCTTTCCTCTACACTAAACAAATGCTCTGATTCCCAGTTACAGAACTTCTTCTGGGCTGCAGCCACTCTCTGGAATAACCTTCCTTGTCCCTTAAGACTTCCTCTACTCTAAAATTTCAAGCACTCCCTTAAAACTCACCTCTTCAATTTGTCTGCCCCATTTACAACGATTTTCCTATTCGGTTTTCCTTTTTGTTACATGATTAACACAATCTTGGAAAAGTTCTCTTTCCATACAAAAATTCCCCTCAGTCCTACTGCTAACACTGCTGTGTGACTGATCATACAGAGCACTTTTACCATAAAACCTGGCTGTTCCATTGTGTCATATATAGTACCGTTGTGAGTCTCCGCTGCGAAGGCTTGCTTTGCAAATTAGGGACAGCCTAAAGCTGTTTTTTCGTCTGTCCCTATTTCGAATGTGAGCCCTCTCAGAATTTTTTGATTTATGAATGGGTGACTATGCAATTCGCATGCTCACCCATTCACTTTCGGAAGCACCGCAGTCAAGGAACTTAGCAGCGTGGGGGGAGATTTAGGGTTAGGCTGCAGGATGGACTTAGAGTTAGGCTGTAGGGGGGGAGACTTAGGGTTTGGGTTAGGGAGCGGGTTGGGGGAAACTCACCTTTCGAATCACCGTGTTCGGTGCTCTGGGGATCGATTGCTATGCCTCATCGAGGCATAACCAATTGATATCCCAGCCAGTTCGGAATTAGGGCCATTCTCTATGGGGACCCACACTCATATAGTACATACCCTTATATATCAATCCCACTGACCTATAGGGCATGATTCAATAGACTGCGAAAACGGGAAAAAGTGTGAAGTGCACCTATTCCTATCTATTACAGTAAGAAAAATTAGTGGATTTTAATGCGCACCTCAATAACAACGCAATTCCTTAATGTAGATTTATTTTATTTTTCTTATTTTTAAATCTACATGATAAACTTCCTGCTTTCACAGAGAACGTTAATGGACGTCTTATATATTTTGGCAGTCAGATAGGACGACCATATTATCAGTATTATCATTTTACATATGTTTTTTTAACATCATATTAATTAGCTCTTTACACGTACAAATCTGCGAATTTACGTGTCCGCCACACGTAAATTCGCGGAAATGCGTAGTTCAGGATCTGCCCCTATTTCCCTAACACACATGCTCACACGCTCACAGGCTAGGGGTAATTTTTGCACTGTGCGGTATGACAGTGGGGGCGGGGCAGGAGAAGAGCTTAAACGGGGCGGATCTTATTTGTCCCGTTTTCGGGCTCCAAAATGTTGGCAGATATGCTAATATACCCCAAATGTATTACACATATTTGAAACCCCCCTTTCAAAATCCTGCGTTTGCCACTGCATTCCTCCAGCAGCTTAACCCTAAGTTCCCCCCGCAGCCTATCAAAAATTCACCCATTCATTTTTGGAAGCGCTGCCACCAGGGACTTACGGTTAGGCTGTGTGGGGGGAGCAGCCTAGCCCTAAGTACCCCCTCCCTATAGCCTAACCCTAAGTCCCCCTCCCACAGCCTAACCCTAAATCCCCAATGAGAGTTAATCACCTCTCCGGTGGTCTTGTCCGGCAGCGGCGCTGTTTTCCGAAAATGGATGGGTGAGTATGCAAATCGCATACTCACTCATTCTGTCCCTATTTCGCTATGTGTAACATCGCAGCGGGGACTCGTAATAAAAGAATTATTTCAATTTAAGTTCCACAACAAAAAAAAAGATCTTCATAAAAGTTTAAGTTCTTTATTTCCGTCCATCATTAATGTCAGCTTATTTATTTGGCTATTGGGTGGTGGTAATGTCGGTGTATGATAGAACTGACAAGGAAAGAATGGATGGACTGAGGTTCAGCGGTGCAAAAGACAGTTTTGTTAGCACTTGAAGGAGACGTTAAGGATTAAGGCCTGGAAGACAGTGATGGAAAGTAATGCGGGGAGGAAATCGTAGTACACACGTCTCTACATCAGCCAGTCATCTGCTAACAAGCTGTTAAGATTTCCAGTGACAAGTTGTCACATTAGTTTAGTGAAACGCGGGCAGCACTTATCCCCTTTCCTGTGTTTAATCTCTCCCTGCGCCTCACACAAACATGCTACTGTGTTTAATAGGATTACTTTAGTCCACTTTCTCCCTCTTCTCTTTTTGTTTATACAATTCTATTTCCATCAATTCAAGATCCTTCGAGGAAAAAAATTTCTCCCACCGTGTCAGCAGCCACCTCATTGAAATCCAGCCCCGCAAAACTCTTACATACAGCCGGCCGATTACTTAATTAGTTCATGGATGATCGCTGCCTAGCTCCCATTTTGTGTATTTATGTTTTATTGGGGAGAATCTTAGGTAGCGACTGGGAAAGAGGAACAAAGACAAACTTTAATGTACTTTCTCCAATGCCTTGTGATTGGCGGAGGGAATGATTTGCTCACAGGGCCACCACCAGGGTTTGGGGGCCTTTGAAAAGAGCCACCATGCTCCTCCCACTATGTGACATCACCCATGACTTCACCTATAGGAACTGCAGTTATGATTCACAGCAGGCTGATGGCTTCCTGTTGTGCCGCCTTCTACAGCTTTGTAGTAGGATACCGCCAATATCTGTTGCAGGGGAGATAAAATGAGCATTGGCGGGCCTGGCCGTCTTGCCCGATGGCAGGAGATTATCTAAAGCAGGGCTTTAATGCAAATCACGGCCTGATGCATTCCCTGTCTATTAATGCTGCAATCCATTTTGTTGCTAACAATGGAACAGGACCTGATGACACAAATGATGGGGTAGATCCAGAACTACGTTTGCCGTACGGTAAGTCGCGTAGCGTATTTTCCTGTGCGTACCTTCTATACACTCCCCTTGTCACACCCCTTGAACGTACGTATTTTGTCAAGATACGCTTTCCAAATCCTACCTTAACTTTGCCAACGTAACCGCAGTGATCCGCACACGTACGTATGGGCATCACGAACTTACGCAGCTAAGCACGCCCATACACTTTAAATAAAATACAACCCCCCGCCTACTTAACGTATTTCACACGTATTTGGTTGAAACGTAAAATTGGCACGCCCACACGTATTTACGTGACACGCCCACACGTAAGGATTTACGTGACACATACGTGAATGGCCCATACGTTCACAATTACGCTACGTTACTGAGCGTATTTTCTATGGTGCGCATGCGCAGTACTTACCAAAAGGTGATTTTACGTCTCCGGCGCGCGTTAAATTCGCTCAGAAGCAATGTTTTGGATCTGGGCCGATGTCGTTAAGCCCTGCCCATCCATAATAACGCTATGATAGACAGGGGGCGGGACTTGCTGCAGTGATGTGCATTAAACTACTGCATCAATTCCATGGCGGGAGATTTGCCTGTTCTCCCGGGATACTGGGAGCGATGCGTGAGTTTCGGAAGTCTCCCGGACATTCCGGCATAGTTGGCTACTATGATATAACTGGACCGGATCCAGACGTCTGTAAAAAGTGGGTTGGATAAATGAAAACAATGAGGCAGATCCAGACCTCCGGGCACTTTACGTGTGTGCGGGCGTCTGTAGTTACGCCCCCTGCACTCCTTTCTGTTTGGTACAAATGACTTACAAATGACTTGCGTAAGTCCCCTGTCGGATGTTTTTCAGGATCTACCACAATGTCCTGACTGATTGGGACCCGCAATCACGACAATCACGACTCACGATGGCGTAGCAGAAGTGGAGGTCTCCAGTGGGAGTATAGAGACATGGGCCCAGATCCAGAACAACGCTTTGCAAACGTAGTTCTGGATCTACCCCATGGACCATAGACTTTGCAGTAAGTTGACCATTGAAAAGTTTTGTGAGGGCAGTTTCCATATAACGGGGTAGATCCAGAACAACGTCCGCGAGTGAATTTACACTAGTCGCTAGCGTAAATTCACACATTAGTACTTATGGCGCATGTGCACGTCAGTTGTTACGCCACATAAGTCATAGCGTAAGGGGCGGACATGTATCAGTGGCGTATCAACGTACAAAGGGACGAGCTATCCATACACCACCCGTATTTACGCTTCGAAGGCGGGGTGAGGCATTTAAATCGAACAGTATGGGCGCGCTTAGCAGCATAGTTACGTGTGTGAAGTCCGTCCGCTAGTGGTTACGCAGCGTAAAGTTAAGGTAGGGTATGGAAAGCGTAAGGCGCCTAAAATACGTACATGAGAGGGGTGTGCCGAGGGGAGGGCATAGAGGGTACGCTAACGTAAGACCGCGGCGTCGTAAAAGCTCTGGATCTGGCCCAATGTTTGCGACCAATTGCAAAGAATCAAGGACATGGACCAGGGGCGGAACTACCATTGGTGCAACGGGTGAAATGGCACCAGGGCCCATGCTGATACAAGGGCCCACAGCCGTCATCACTGCACCGCCGAAGCTCCCCAAAGGGTTACCTGGGATATCATCAGGGCCAAAGCATTTTTTGTGCACCAGGGCCCACAACTTCGCTTCTGGAATGCACAGAAAGTGGGCATAACAATTCATGCTCATACACTGGTAGGACTTACCAGCAGGAGCTGTGCTTTTCTTCTCCCATATTCCTCTTATATGCACTCCCACAATATCCAGATTCTACTGCACATGCTCAGAACTGTAGAGCGTGCCGTCACGGGCGATTCAGGTATGAGTGATATGAACTGCGGCAGCTTGCATTCCAAGGGGCGTGTTGAGGGATGGAAGGGGTGGAAGCCCATAGGCCCAGATCCAGAACAACGCTTGTGAGCGAATTTACGCGTGGTGGAGACGTAAAATCGCCTTTTGGTAAATACGCTCAGTAACGTAGCGTAATTGTGAACGTATGGGCCATTCACGTATGTGTCACGTAAATCCTTACGTGTGGGCGTGCCAATTTTACGTGAGTCCAAAATACGTGTGAAATACGTTAAGTAGGCGGGGGTTTGTATTTAAAGTGTACAGTATGGGCGTGCTTAGCTGCGTAAATACGTGTTGCCCATACATACGTGTGCGGATCACTGCGGTTACGTTGGCAAAAGTTAAGGTAGGGTTTGGAAAGCGTATCTTGACAAAATACGTCCGTTCAAGGGGTGTGACAAGGGGAGTGTATAGAAGGTACGCACACGAAAATACGCTACGCGAATAAACGTCTGGCAAACGTAGTTCTGGATCTACCCCATAGTCATTGTACAATCAGGATGGAGCCCAAGCAAGAGAACTCAATCCAGAGACAGACATAAAAAACGGCTGTTTACATCAAAACATTTGCACCGGCCCCTGGTCCTGTCTAAGGCTAACCCTCCGCGACCTCTTTCTCTCCCTTGCGTTAAGACGTGATGCTTCGAATGCGTTACAAATAATCAGAAATCATTTCTACATGCAGCATAAAAAATATATATTTATTTTCATGTTTTTGTTAAAGATAAATATTTCTTATAATTATTTTGTGACATTTAACAATCTGACATCTGATCCTCCAGTTACAGTCACCATTACATCGTACAACCCTGCAACTGTGCAACGCATTTGGTCGTGTATCTGCATTGCGCTGTTGTGTGCCCGTACACCACGTGACGTAATTGCTTCCAATCCAAAGGCGCCGCTGTGTGTGCTTTTGGATCGCGAGATGCACGCCCCACTTTTACAAACGTATCTACGTCATGCGCGATTTGCATGCGCCTCTCGATCGGGGCCCCCGGCTGGGACCCCGCACACGCTTCACATTTGGAACGACACTGGGGCATCATTTTGATCGTTCAATTAGGACGTTCCAAAAATCAAATCAAACCATGCAATATACTTTAACACGATGAGGCCTGATCACAGGAGCGCACGCTCTAATGAGACATTGGGCCTGATCCAGACCTACGGCCGACGCACTAGTTACGGCGGCTGTATGCGTAAGAACGGCATTTCTGCCGTTCTGCGTATGCGCCGGGCAGATGTTCCCCCAGCGTAGTTAGGGAGACCCGATCCTTAGGATCGGGTGTCCCTAACTGTTGCGTAGTTACGGCAAGAGGGGCGTTCCTCGCCGTAACTACACAACCGTTACAGAAGGAAGGTGGGGGAAGGTAAGTAAATGACGGAGGGAGGGATGGCGGGGTAGGGCAGTTATGATCCTGTGGCCCGACGTAATTACCTACTGTTACGCCAGCTGAAGTTAAGGTAACCTTCCCTGTGGGCGGCGTAATTACCCACTGTTACGCCGCCCACAGGGAGAATGTCGGGGGAGTGCTCCAGAGTAAATACGGCCAGCGGACAAGCGCATCTCAGGATCAGGCCCATTGGGCCAGATCCAGACCTACGGGCGCCCGAGGTCATTACGGCCGTCCTCATAGCGGGGAATGCACGCCCCCTGCTCTCCCCGCCCTCTTGCGTGTCTAGATTCCTACCTTAACTTTTACGATCACATATGCAATCTTATGGCCGCCTGCCCGATCGTAACGGGGCTTCCCTCGGGGACAGTCCCTTTCTTGTAAGGGGCGGCGTACGTAACATACGCATGCGTACAACCTTCTAGACCGGGGAATAACGTACGCGCTGTACATAATTCCCCTGTCATCCATAGTGCAGGATCGAGCCCATTGTTTCAAAGACTTATTTATCATGTGATCTGCACCATAATCGGGTGAGGACAATGTGGCTCGTGCCAAGATTTTACAGGTCTCAGTTTGACTTAAGAAATCTTTACTGTTCAGCCTAACTTGGGACATTTCTGTATCGGATTCAAGATTTGCGCAAATAATAATGGGGTTCAGAACTACGTGTGCCGTACGTTTATTCGCGGAGCGTATTTTCGTGTACGTAAGTTCGCTACACTCCCCTCGGCACACCTCTTGCACGGACGAATTTTGTGAAGATACGCTTTCCAAACCCTACCTTAACTTTTTCACACGTAACAGCGAACGTCCGCTAACGGACGTATAGACATGAACGTACGCCGCTTAGCACGCCCATACTGTACATTTTAAATACCACCCCCCCGCCTACTTCACGTATTTCAGACGTATTTTGGAGTAACGTAAATTTGGCACGCCCACACGTAAGTATTTACGTGACACATACGTGAATGGCCCATACGTTCACAATTACGTGAATGTGCGCCCATACGTTCACAATTACGCTACGTGAATGTGCATATTTTCTATGGTGCGCATGCGCAGTGCGTTCTAAACTGCGATTTTACGTCTCCGCCACGTGTAAAATCGCTTCGAAGCGTAGTTCTGGATCAGGCCCAATGTTATATTCTTATAGAACTGAATAGATTACTTCTATCACAATTACTATTTACTTGCTTTTACATATAAAAACACAGAATGGTAGCAGGCACAAGTGATAGAAATGGAAGGAGGAATGTTTACGGATGATTCATTTTGAGGGTAAGCAGGTAGTGACCCCGTGTTATCTGCAATCTGTGTTTGTCTCACACTGAACCCTTCTAGAAGCATTTGAATGGAGAGAAAAGCAAAGGAACTCTGCTGACCCTTTATAACCCTCACCTCCCTAATGCATTATCTCATCAGCCATGCACACAGTACCTGATGCAGCCAGTTAGCAGATCAGATGCTGG
Source organism: Limnodynastes dumerilii (assembly GCA_011038615.1). Classification (NCBI taxonomy): domain Eukaryota; kingdom Metazoa; phylum Chordata; class Amphibia; order Anura; family Limnodynastidae; genus Limnodynastes; species Limnodynastes dumerilii. The sequence goes on along the minus strand of WWET01001360.1, from coordinate 160,493 downwards.
AGAAGAAAAGGAGAGATTTATCCAGGATGTGAAATGTCAACTCTCCTAAAATCAGCTGGGTTCTGTTTAAAGAGAGAAAACAAGAGAAGCCTCCATAACTAAAACCCCTTTGTAGCAAAAGTCTTTTTCTGTAACGATGACATAAAGCACATCTATTCTGTGTCCGTTATAACCAGACACAGCGGATCCTGGATTCTTGCACGAGCCTACACTTGTGTTAAGTAAATGCGAGAAATGATATTTACATATACATTATACAGGATGAAGTTGCTGGTCCAGGCAGCCCAACATGAAATGAAAGCTGTATCATTGTGCGAAAAGAACTGAAAATAGAAAATCACTATTGGGAATAGGAACCTATTTCTCCTTTCCCAATGGCTACAGGCTTAGGTTAGGGTTGGGGATAAAGGGGAAGGTTAGGGTTAGGCTTTTGGGCATGAAGGGTTAAGGTGAAAGCTGAGGAGCATGGAGAGTTAGGGTTAGGGCTGATAATTGGATAGGTGTGTACCCAGCTTTAGGGTGATGCTGGGAAGGTGCTTTGCATGGATTTACAATCACTGACCCCTCTGGCAGTCAAACTATCCCAGTAAGTTTCTCTAGATTAGGATACATACTGAGATTGCCAACCTCTGATGTATGTGTATCACATATAAAAATAATGCACCTCTGATCCGGATGTGTGTAACACATATATTACCACCTCTGATCTACATGTGTGTAACACAAATAATAATAATAATAATAATAATAATTAATCTCTGATGTACATGTAACACATATATTACCACCTCTGATCTACATGTATGTAACACAAATAATAATAATAATTCATCTCTGATGTACATGTAACACATATATTACCACCTCTGATCTACATGTATGTAACACAAATAATAATAATAATAGTAATAATAATAATACATCTCTGATGTACATGTAACACATATATTACCACCTCTGATCTACATGTATGTAACACGAGAACGATGCATCTCTGCCAGCATAGCCAAGCCACTCATAGCAACCACTGATTGTATTTTGTTTTGTTTTATTTGATGTGGTTAATAAGATGTGTAATTACATTATAATATTTTCTCAGGGAATGCAGGAAAATGCACCAATGTGTAGATGTGATACCTTGTTAAATGTTAGAAAGCCCTATGGGGAAAATGTGCAACAGCTGCTGCATTATCTGTTCATTCATGAATCAATAAGCCAGGCAGCTCTACACACATAACAATCCTAGGTAGAAAATCATTGCCCAAAGCAAGGGATACTGTTTTTATTAAGCTCCTTGTTACCTGATTTACGTGGGAGAACATAGGTTGTATAAAACTCAGATTAGAAGTAAATATAGTACAGGTCCCCAGCCTGTTACACCACTAATGCACATGACAGAACCTAGAGCTCTGTACTATAGACCATTATGTGTGCAGTGTTATCTGCTATGGTCCATGACAGTGGGCAAGGTGCAACCAAGGGGCGTGGCTAATTAAAACGGGGCGTGGTTTTAAGAAAGTTGTTTTTTTTAAAAGGGGCGTGGAGTCATAGAAAATGGCTCATTTTGGAAAAATACGTAGCTTGTTGGCCTAATTAGTCTCAATTTATTGATCTATGGCATTTTTTTGAATGCTAATAGCCATGTATAACTGGGGCACTAACTAGCAGCAATGTATGTGGTGGCTATGACTTCTGTTGCTGTACTTTATTAAATGACCTGCTGCCTGCTTACACACACTTATATACGACATAAATCTGCAAAAAAATGCATACAGACCTTTGTTAAATGTTTTGTATCCAAGCCCTCCCTGGTCCCCATTACCCAGAATCCCTAGCGTCACCATTGACTTTCAGACAGCCAACGTCCTAGTAGTGACGACGCCTGCACTCGCTTTTGATTGGCTGAGAGCTTCCACGTGGGTGGAGTCTTCCAATCGGGTGTCCATCAGCTCCTCGCCGGATGCTCTCGGAACCGACATATTTACTCCTGGCTGGTTGGTGCACTTACTGTACCTATTGTTTATTGGTTTCCTGTGTTACATGCGGTTCCATTAACTCTGAAATAATATATCATTTTTGTAAGAGAAGTATTTAACTTAATGCATAAACATACTGTAATAATAAGGTCCAGTAATGTGCTATTGCATGTCACATGAATGTAGTGATGTCCATGTAATATACAGTACTATATGTAATAATGAGTGTGCATCAAAAGTTTTAATAATAAGGATTATACCTATGTTTATGACAAGCATCTTTCAATTTATGTACTGTATAAGTTCCCCCCGTGGTTATAGAGTAGTGGTGCTCAACCTTTTTTTGGGAGTCCAGTTATCCAGTATCTAATCAGGTCAAGTAACACTACACATACATTTTTTTTATTTTTTTCTTCACTATACTTATTTTTATCTTATTATTTCTGCATGATTTTGAGGTTTATTTTGTACATATTATATACTTTGCAGTGCTATGGAGTAAAGTCGCGATGCTGCTATTTGCATTAAACTGTGTCATCAGTCTCCACTCCTTACTTACAATGCTGTGTATATGAGTAAGTGGGACCGGATTTGGTTACATAAGACATAGAGTTTCCAAGTATGGTGTATGAAGATGTGTAGTTTATCACACTTTCATTTTTATCATGTATATATTCATATTTCCTGTTATAATATAAATACTTAGTATTGTACTACCGCTTCTGTGACACCCTATGAATAATAACAATTATAAACCCATTTATTTGTTGCTTACAGCTAAATACCATGGTTGGTCACTGCAAACCTTGCTTGAGTGCTAATGTACTACACTCTCCTGAGAACCCTGCAATGTACAGTATGTGGGCCAGATCTACTAAGCTGCTGGTTTGGAAAAGTGGAGATGTTGCCCATAGCAACCGATCAGATTCTAGCTGACATTCTCCAGTATGTCATAGGTAAGTGAGAGCTAGAATCTGATTGGTTGCTATAGGCAACATCTCCACTTTTCCAAACCCGCAGCTTAGTAAATCCAGCGCTATGTGTTTCTTCTTACAAAAATCCTGTTTCTCTTAACTTATGTATGACATAACTTAATAATGGCATTAGGGAGATTTATTTTTTATTTGGCTTTTTTTGTGTGTTAAGATTTATATTGCATTCCTCAGAGGAGTCCTAGAAATATGCTTCCTTCCCAGGGTGTAACATTGAATTACAGAATGATAGTCAATAAATAATTTAAGGGCAAATTGTCCAGCACTGAATTGGTGCTGTAAAAGCTGTAAATATGAGTGTCGCTAAAAAATGTATTCTCTATGGGCCGTATTCATACCTAGGAGGGAGTTAGGTGAGGACAGATCCGCACATAAGCTATCTTATCTTACTGTGCGTAGTTTCCTTCTTAAGAAAGAAACTACGCACGGAATGCCTCCCCCGGCTAATCTAAATCCCTCCCACTTCTACCTAAACACTCCCTGAGGCGGCTTAAGGCCGCCTCTTTCTAACTAAGCTACCACACGGAGGCAGTCTACACACCTAACTGGTATGTAGATTGTGGAAATTACCTACTATGCATGCGTAGCAGGTCATTTAAAAAACTCTGCACCCAAGAAGTAAAAGCATCTTCCTTGTGAATAATGCTCTATGTATGCTAGTTTATGTTATTGCCAATATATCGCACCACAAAGGGGCTTTCCGTCCGCACTGCCGCTCAGGTACATGTATCTATGCAATTCTTTGCAAGGAATGTCCAAATTCTGCCACACACTAGATTAGGGGTTCTATCATTCAATTATCGGTAGTTTAGACCAATCATCACTGTCGTGTTTGATGCCGATATATAAAGCTAATCTGGTCTTTCAGAATTCCTGAATGATTGTTGGATGATATTGTGTAGTGTGTGTGTGTGTGCATTACCAATTATTGGATCCTGTCTCTACCTCCTGACTGGAGTTTCCCCATCTCTCTGGCTCCATAATTATCAGCAAGTACAGAAGTACTGAAAACTCTACATTCTGCAAGCGAAGCCGGACTTCCATTACTATATTACTGCTGTACTTGCTTAAAGCTGTGCTGGCCAACTTTTGCAAATGAACATCAGGGAGCTTGTGATGGCACTATGAAGAAGCTGCACCAAGGGGGTGTGTCCTGTACTGCCAAAGGGATGTGCCAAGTAAATAGCTCCACCCATGGGTGTGTCTAGAGCTTGATTGTTAAATTTTCAGCGAATAAACACTTTCAGTATTGATTGTGAAGACTGAATAGGAGTTCCGCTGACTTCTTCATCTTTATAGAAAAGCTAAAAGTAGGTGACATATATAAGTCATATTGCCTTTGATAACTGCCAGCTTTTGATTACATTTTGGCCTCCGAGAAAATGGCCGCCTCCATAGGCCTCAATGCAGGGAAATGGGACACAATTTCTATATTCTGTTATCAAACCGCAATTAATTCTGAATGGAGTCAGCATCAGGGAGATTGCAAACACTTCAGGGAGTCAGGAAAGATCACCCTCTCTTCAGGGAGTCTCCGGGATATTCAGGGAGAGTTGGCAACTCTGATGTATTATGTATTATAGAACAAATATACTGTAATACAAAAGTTAGCAGTGTTTATTCACTAGTCATCCAAAGGCAGGTAAATGCTTAAAAATTTGTCATAATAGGTAGTTAACAAACATAATTGCAATAATCTGTAACCTAAGATTAATAACAATGGCCAATAGGCATCCAGTACATGGAACGGAATGCATAATCTGCGTGTGAGATTCACAGATTTTACACTTGTTTCTGATTAAACTTCACAGGAACAAAAGAGGTTCCGCTTTATGTAACCGCATAGATTTATGTCTGTGCTCACCCTCTGAACACAATCTGTTTAGTGCATGGCACTAAGAAAACCATTCATTCTCACAAACCCCATGTCACTGCTGTTTGCGGGGAAGGGAAATGTAGGCTCCTTATCTGGGCAGTCTGTTACTTATAAGTCACAGTGCGATGTTCACACAAGCGTGATAACGGATCATCCACACCTGAGCTCAGACAGCAGGGGATTTAACCAGGGACACTTTTACTCTGAACACAACAGTTCTTCTTCTTTGCCCTGGAGAAATATTTTTATATTTGATAAAGGGAAATTAGTTTAAAGAGGATCTGTCATCGCTGCGTAAAAACCACTTAAAGAGCTGTTTATGAACCTTAAAAAAAAACCGCACAAGCGCGTTTCGTGGAGCCATGAACCTATATTTCAGTTGTTGTTCCTCAGTGTGTTGGATTAGCACATGGACATGGTGTGAGGGAAAGATGACTTTAAGCACTTTCTGTGCTGATAACGGACTGAACCTAACTTCTGCAAGTTCAGATCACAAATAAGGTGAAATATGGAAAACGTTTTCATTAACCACAGTTAATAAAATACACATTTGCATAACTCTGCATGTGAAATATGGAAAACGTTTTCATTAACCACAGTTAATAAAATACACATTTGCATATCTCTGCATGTATATATATATATATATATATATATATATATATATATATATATATATATATATATATATATATATATATATATATATATATATATATATATATATATATATATATACATGCAGAGATATGCAAATGTGTATTTTATTAACTGTGGTTAATGAAATCGTTTTCCATATTTCACCTTATTTGTGATCTGAACGTGCAGAAGTTAGGTTCAGTCAGTTATCAGCACAGAAAGTGCTTAAAGTCATCTTTCCCTCACACCATGTCCATGTGCTAATCCAACACACTGAGGAACAACAACTGAAATATAGGTTCATGGCTCCACGAAACGCGCTTGTGCGGTTTTTTTTTAAGGTTCATAAACAGCTCTTTAAGTGGTTTTTACGCAGCGATGACAGATCCTCTTTAAACTCATTTCCCTTTATCAAATATAAAAATATTTCTCCAGGGCAAAGAAGAAGAACTGTTGTGTTCAGAGTAAAAGTGTCCCTGGTTAAATCCCCTGCTGTCTGAGCTCAGGTGTGGATGATCCGTTATCACGCTTGTGTGAACATCGCACTGTGACTTATAAGTAACAGACTGCCCAGATAAGGAGCCTACATTTCCCTTCCCCGCAAACAGCAGTGACATGGGGTTTGTGAGAATGAATGGTTTTCTTAGTGCCATGCACTAAACAGATTGTGTTCAGAGGGTGAGCACAGACATAAATCTATGCGGTTACATAAAGCGGAACCTCTTTTGTTCCTGTGAAGTTTAATCAGAAACAAGTGTAAAATCTGTGAATCTCACACGCAGATTATGCATTCCGTTCCATGTACTGGATGCCTATTGGCCATTGTTATTAATCTTAGGTTACAGATTATTGCAATTATGTTTGTTAACTACCTATTATGACACATTTTTAAGCATTTACCTACCTTTGGATGACTAGTGAATAAACACTGCTAACTTTTGTATTACAGTATATTTGTTCTATAATACATAATACATCAGAGTTGCCAACTCTCCCTGAATATCCCGGAGACTCCCTGAAGAGAGGGTGATCTTTCCTGACTCCCTGAAGTGTTTGCAATCTCCCTGATGCTGACTCCATTCAGAATTAATTGCGGTTTGATAACAGAATATAGAAATTGTGTCCCATTTCCCTGCATTGAGGCCTATGGAGGCGGCCATTTTCTCAGAGGCCAAAATGTAATCAAAAGCTGGCAGTTATCAAAGGCAATATGACTTATATATGTCACCTACTTTTAGCTTTTCTATAAAGATGAAGAAGTCAGCGGAACTCCTATTCAGTCTTCACAATCAATACTGAAAGTGTTTATTCGCTGAAAATTTAACAATCAAGCTCTAGACACACCCATGGGTGGAGCTATTTACTTGGCACATCCCTTTGGCAGTACAGGACACACCCCCTTGGTGCAGCTTCTTCATAGTGCCATCACAAGCTCCCTGATGTTCATTTGCAAAAGTTGGCCAGCACAGCTTTAAGCAAGTACAGCAGTAATATAGTAATGGAAGTCCGGCTTCGCTTGCAGAATGTAGAGCTTTCAGTACTTCTGTACTTGCTGATAACTGTTATGTTATAATAATGCCGGTAACTGTTATAATAACGCTGGTAACTGTTATAATAACGCTGGTAACTGTTGTGCCTTCTGGAACCCATTCTGCCACATGTTCAAGGTCACTACGAGTTATAACCCGGTAACTGTTATAATAACGCCGGTAACTGTTATAATAACGCCGGTAACTGTTATAATAACGCCGGTAACTGTTATAATAATGCCGGTAACTGTTATAATAACGCTGGTAACTGTTATAATAACGCTGGTAACTGTTGTGCCTTCTGGAACCCATTCTGCCACATGTTCAAGGTCACTACGTATGCAGTTATACCCATTTCTGACTGCTTTGTTTACTAGGTGGAATCACAGCCTCGTTATTTTATAGACATACCTTGTATATTTAGTTGCCATCTCGTCTGGAATTACGTGTTTTCCTAACGGAATTTCTAAGAGAGCCGGGAAATCTCCCATATCTGGTATTGAGGTAGTGATTTAATGCAGATCACTGCCTCAAGCTCAAACGTTACTAAGGATGGGCAGGGTTTGATAACATTAAGTCCCACCCTATCCTTGGAAACCCTATAAATGGCAGTTAGAGAATATTTAACATTCACATTAGTCACTTCCCTCCTGGAAGTTACAGTTTAAATTCCCTCACACACAGACAGACACGATCCTGGGTTAATTTTGTCAGCAGTCGGTTAGCCTGATCAGTTAGTGTTTTTTGTAGTGAAGAAGTAAACCCACTTACAGAACATACAAACTCTACACAGATAAGTCCTTGTCCAAGAATCAAACACATAACCTCAGCGATGTGAGGCAGAATTACTAACTACTTGAACCACTGTAGTGCCCTAAAATAAAGGCAGGACTAATGTTCCTACTATATTTAATACACACTGGTGATTAGGCAGAAGAGATACCTGTACACTTGCCACTGATTGGCCACACAGCTTTCTGTCAGTCTCTGCACTAGTTTGCTGGGCCTTCTGTCAATCTTGGCATGAGCCATACTTAAGCTACCATAGTGTCCCGTGCAGATCAGTGGTCCATACGACCGCTGAGCGTTGCTGAATTCTTAAAGCCCGCCCAGACTGTAAAATGTACATGTTCCCCATGTATATTTCCCTTCTAGTCTATTTCACCCCCTTTGAATTTACAACAAAAACTGTAAAAATAAAGAAAAAATAATATATAAATGATATATACATATTTTCACTGCATGCAAAAAACAACATAATTCACATGGCAGCATGTTTGTCCAGGGGTACACTTACACCTGTTCATCTGTAACTCTGGATCAGCTCTCTCTATCCTCCCCTGTAAATCCTGTGTCTCCATACAGCTAATGTACACTACAGCATTTTACCTTACTCTACCTACATGCGTAGTGGTCCTTCTAATGTGGTGGAACATGTTTGAGAACGCCTGTGCAGATATTCTGGTACTGGCAGCCCAGAAAAGCAATTGCAAAGTGGCTGATCTGTCCGTGCTGGCATTGTGTGCTGAGCTCTGGTGGAAAGAGGTTTTCCCACTATATTTGTGCGTTTCAGTCCATCGGCGAGCGGGATCAGCAGTCAGGTGTCTGGACGCTTCCTCCAGCCTCCAGCAGCTTAGGGCTGGTGTAACTGACTGACCTAGGAACAGCCCTGCAGATCTGCCACACAGCTGACTGTAGCCATTCAGTCTGATTAAAGTTTTCAAAACATGTGTTACACTCTATGGGCCTGATCCAGAGCTACGATGGTACAATTAGCGGTTTAACACTCAGCGCACCATCGCAACACTCCCATTGCTCCAGCGTATTAACACTCGCTTACGCCGGCTGAAGACTACCCTAACTTCAGCCGGCATAAGCTATTGTTAATACGCTGGTACGGCGGCGTTAGTATGCTAACGCCGCCCTCCCAGCCTCATTACCCTCCCTCTCCCCGCCTACCTGCAGTAACTGCAGCTTAGTAACGGAGGGGAACGCCCCCCCCCCTCCAGCGTTACTACGCTGCTGCTACGGACGCCCGATCCAAGATAGGGCGTTTCCGACGCTAACCCGGGCAACATCTGCCCGGCGAATGCGCAGATCGTCTTTTTAGACGAGCTTACGCTTACACCCAGCGTATTAATGCTGGACGTCAGAGGTCTGGATCAGGCATCTGTGGGTGTTGCGAAACTACAACTCCCAGCATGCTTTGTCAGGTATCAGCTATGCTTTTGCAGCACAAGGTGAGCCACAGCTTGGCCAGTCTTGCGCTACAATTTAGAGGCTATTTTGATTGATAAAACTATAGTTTCCTACTTCTGATTACATCTTTCCAGGAGATCTCAGAGGGAAGAAAGATATTACGGTATGGGGCGGGGCTTGATGGAATTATTTATGCAGATCACATCCTGAAGCCCCACCCCTTTCTATCAGTGCTAGGACTGCTAATATTACTGAGGGTGGAGCGTGGTTTGAGGACACCATTGACGTCATCACTCCCCGCCCATCCTTTATGACTGAAAGTATTGATAAAGTGACGGAACCTAAGGCAGTGATTTGCATAAATCACTGCCTGAAGCCCATTGCGGGAGATTTGCCTGCTCTCCCGGGATAGGGGGAGACATGCCCGAATTTTGGGAGTCCCTCGGTTGTTCTGGTAGAGCCGGCAACCATTGCTAAAACTCTGCGTCATGTCCAGAGATTTTGAGCTCACTTGGACATAGTTGACTGATACGGTGCATGCAATTGTGGCTTGTGAAGCGTCAGAGGCAGGTAGCTTTAAACACAAGCTATCCCATGAAGGAGTGTGAAGCTTAACGTGGTCACCGGCTACCATACTACACAGGAATCGCACACTTGGACTAGATTTATTAAACTGCGGAAAAATGGAAGTGTTGCCCATAGCAACCAATCAGATTCTAGCTGACATTCCATAGTATGTAATAGGAAAGTGAGAGCTAAAATCTGATTGGTTGCTATGGTCAGCATCCCCACTTCTCCTTTTCCGAATTTATTAAATCTAGCCCTTCATCTTGCTGGTTGCACAACACTATAATGTTGCCTGTCATCAAGTTTTATTCATTTTTTTTCATGGTCGTCTAAAATAAACATCTCTGCGTATAATGCTTTTGTTTTATAATAAAGGATAATGAAAATATATTTGCGTTCTACATTAAACTGGCTTTTATCTTTAACATGCACGAAACCTTAAATTCCAAAAGAGGCACATTGTAAAGCAACTGTATCACTTAATGGGTCACAATCCTAAACAATGCATTCTTATGACTGATGTGCAGAGAAACCTGCATCTGCTCTATGATAGAGAGCTCTCTACTGTTAAAAAACCCCAACTGCAATCGACTCCCGTTACATTACTGGTGGTATTATTTACTCAGATAAACCAGGAAGTGCATCAGAATCAGAATGACATTACCCACTTGCCCTTTTGCGGAGGGGAGGTTAGAGATTAAAGGGCCAGTTTCCTGTGTAAAAAATGAAATAGTATTTCTGTGACAGCTTGGGATCTGTCTGTTCGTTGCCCATTGTCGTCTTGTGTTGTTTTTGCACTAATGTGTCTGTACCTTTGTAACAGCTCACCTATACTGTGCAAACAATTCAAGTTTAAGCTGCAGATGTGTAGACACGGCTGTTGTTTTTAAGGAAGTACAGGCGCTGTTTACGACGTATCGTGTGTCATCACCTTTGCAGATGGATGACGGATTACTGCAGTAATACTTAAGATGTTGATGTAACGCGTTGCATTATATTCCTATATCATTTCATATACTGTAGCTGGGCTGGTTTAAATAGGTTTAATCGCAGTTGCATGTTCCATATGCAGGAATAACACAGGGTCTGATCCTCGTTTAATAAAGATCCATCCATTATTACATGCGTCTCTAAGTACGATCGCTTAGCGGGGAGTGCACCCCCCCCTATAGGCGTAAAGGGCTTCCCCTGCCCCAACAACTAATTTAAATGGCTATCTCTGCCTATGTGGCGGAGATACGACGTACATAAGAGAGTTACGCCAGCCAGAACGCACGCGTAATGGCGATGTGCGTTTACGCACATCATCATAGATGAGAGGGGAATTACGCACGCTGCATGCAGAATTCCTCTGTCCGACGGACCTCTGGATCTATTCTAGGGACTTAAGTCTCTTGCTTAGGTCCCCTGAACTGTGACATGCGTGCCAATTGTTACGCTACGAATGTACTAGCGTATGGAGCTCATTTCGGCAGAGATAGGCATTTTCATCAAGCAGTTCCGCTCGGGTCCACATTTGCACGGACGCAGGTCCAGGCGGAGAAGCTAAGGTAGGGTTCCCAGACATGGATGTGCCCAGAACACCGCTCAACAGACGGGAATAATGGGCGTGCACTCGCCTCTGCCGTGCGTTCTCCAGAATCAGGTCCATAATAGTCTATGTATGCCGCAATGGTTTTTCTTTTTTCTCCTAGTCATAACAAATACACTGTACAATGTCAGGCCTGATCCACAGTTTTTGCGCAAGGGAAGCGCAAATCCGCTGCTCAAACCATGGGCGTCCTATCTAGAGCTCCGACAGTGGTACCTCTGGATAGGATGTTCTAAAAACGGCCACTTGTCTGAAACATGTTACTGGAGCTGTCTAGGCAGAGGCAGCGAGCTGTAATGCAGCAGCCTAGACAAGTTAGCATGCTTTAAAGGGATGGTTAACTTTTTTCTTTGCAATGAAATTAAACCCCTAAATATTTTGATATCACTTCTTAATAAACTGTGCAGCAATATGCTGCTATTTAGGCTCAAAAATGAACAAACCTCAACATAGTGTAGTGTATGAACCGAAATGTATTAAAAATAATAGTGGATTAAATGTAACCTCTAATATTTGTAAGTTACTTGTAGGGCTGTGTTTTAATACCAGTAACGCCATTAAATGCTTGAACATCTCCTCTATTTCACACTTACACCAGCCTCCGAGCTGATGCAGAATTTTAGGGGGAAGCGCAGGGAATCCGACCTGTGACTATTTGCACCATCCACTTTCTCATTTCACTCCCTGAACACACGGGAAGCAGAACCAGGCGGATGAATAGCGTCCAACTCTCTTCCGTTGTGCACGTGCGTAGAGCGAGATCCCTAAAATAATAGGTGTAAGCGCATCTCTGAACAGGTCTGTAAAGAAATCGGGTACAGTTTTAAATGGCCCATAGATGAACATCACCAGAACACGTCTAATTCAGTACAGTCTTCAATACATGTCCTTGTATTAAGCTGCGATTCCTTGCTGCTTCATACTATTTTGTCAGTGTATAATGTCTCATAACATTGGTCCGGATTTACAGTTACGTAGTTTTCGTCATACATGCAGTGTTTTAAGAATTGAGCTACTATGCGTGCGTAGTAGCTTTTTTACGCTATCTACCTTCCATTTCTCTACGTTGATTGCGTAAGCGTGGTACGTAGATAGCATAAATAAGCTATAAGCATGCATAGTAGCTCAATTCTTAAAACAACATACGCAAGACGAACGTACGTAACGGAATCCGGACCATTGTGTTCAAATGTTATTTTTTGAATCGCCAGTAAAAATCATCGACTTTTTCTTCTTGCTTTCTATTTTTGCAGGCACAATTTCCGACCCGACCTGGATTTAATGTAAGAACTTTTAACACAATGTACAACTTTAAATGATTTGAGAAAGCTTCATATTTTGCATGAATAGACCTTTTCTTTGCTGCCATCCTTCTCTTTATCAATGTCTGTATTATCATTATGGCATATATTTATGACGTGTGTGCAAATTGATGATTTTCATTGGCTATATTGAATGGACCCTTTAAAATATATATATAGGCGACATTCAATGTGTGTTACGGCCTTCTGGTGTTAGATGAAGGATTACAAGTTTTATAGGTCTTGATTTGATAGGCAAAGAAAAAAATAAGGGTCATGTAAAACTTTGGCCAGCTATTAATATTTCTTTTAAGGTAAACAAATAATGTATAATACACAATTAAGGTCTAGCCATAATAAACACCTAAAGTGATCTCCATTAAAATATCACTGAATTATTTCATGAAAACTTCTTCTTAGCTGAAAAGTGCTGAAAAACTGTAAATGTGTATTATTATTATTATTATTATTTTTTTTTTAATATTTTTTGTAAGCTCACAATTACAGTATGTAGCAGTTAAGAGAACACGTGACAAGCGGGGAACAATATTTACTAGAATTGATAAGCAGCAGACCGTTGAAGGTGTGTGATCGGTTATCAGGCAAATGAAAATGAGTTACTCTTTTTTTTGTGCCGAAATTTTCCTGTTTTTTTTGGCTCATGAGGCTTACGAGATGGGGGACTCAGTACCATATAATTACTCATAACATCACGATAATGCTGATCTGTTTAGGTCACATGTCACTGATGGGATCTCTAAAGAAATAACAATGAAACCAGTTCCCTTTTTCTTTTTTTTTTTTTTATTTGGTAGAATTTTCTCCCAGGTCGTTTGTAAATTTGCAGCAAGTGTAAACAAGGGAACTAAATGCTTTGCTAAAACACAGCACAGAGCAGACTGACCTTCTCTATCAGGCGTGTGATTAACCGTTTGTGCTTTAATATCATTTCATATATGATGTTTCTGCAGGTTTATTTTTTTGTCACCTCCCTCCTAGGCAATGTAACGGAGAAATCCGTGTTCCAGAAACAGAATATTAATATATTGTTGAATGGTTTATTATAGATCTAGATACTTAGGATTGATCTCTTGCTTTCTGTGATAGACATCTTCCACTTTTTTCTTGGGAACGGTTCGTAATATGTCAGTGGAAAATGATTTCGTGTCTCTGCATGTTTCGGAGTTCCGCTTGACTTTATGACTAGAACATGCGTAACGAGTCTTACCGTTTGGTCGTAAAAAGACAGAAAACGTCAAACAAAATTAAAGGTAAAAAAAAATTACTGTGCAATACCATACTGCTATCACATACAAGTTTGGTGTTTTCCCATACAGAATATTTACCAACTAAGTGTTGACATGTCTGACGCGAAACACAGACCAGTGATTACTGTGTAACCTTTTTCACTCAAGAGCCAGACGGCAGCGTTACTGACACAAGAGCGTACGCTTGTCATATTCCACGTATCAGCATGATTCTATACGATTTCCCACAGATTCCTCCAGTAACTGAATCTATCAGATATTACAGGATAATTGCTAGATCAGGAGCCGTCTCTGTCTGCTGGGTTCTGTGAAGCAGAATGAGCGGTGTCAGTTGTGGTTAGGCAGCGAGCGTCTGGAGAGGTGACAGCTTGCTCTACGTTGCAAGTCCTCTACATACACTGTCACCTCTTCCTTTTCTTTTATTTATATGCATAAAGGTATGGCTTCGTGTCACCGAAAGCACCTAAACAATAGTAACAGAGGCAGGTTGACACCCCGTCACTAACCACACACGTTCAGGCTTCAGACAGTCTGGGAAATGTCTCATTTAGAACCGATGGATTAGACGACAGATTTAGAGACAGGCAGCTCGGGAGGTAACGGACAGTCAGACAGAATTTTTATTTTTGGCAGTTCTGAAATGAATTGCGTCAACTTCAGGCCGTCTCTTTCCATAGGGAGAAAATACTTTTCGGCCGCAAAGATAAGACGTTGAAGGGAGCCTGACGTCCCTGTTTGTCACTTGTCATCTTATTTAACCCTTTCAGTGCCAATTCTCCTTTTTAAGAAAGTAAAATAAAACATTGAAATAATATGCAAAGTCCTAGTTTTAAATAAGACCACGAAACCCAAGCAAACGCCCGTTACAGTGATGCAGACATTTGCCTTTCTTTAATGACCCTTAAAAGTTTCCCAGCTATATATATATATATA
>WWET01001360.1:130279-143963 GCA_011038615.1 Limnodynastes dumerilii | reverse complement strand
GTTTTTTTTTTAACCCCCCCCCCCCCCCTGTCACTCTCACCCCTCCTTTCCTTTATACTATCGGCTGAAAAGCTATTGTAAAACCATAACAAAACCGCGCATGGGCAAGATGACAGGTGCGTTGTGTCAAGAAAGACAGGTGCAACTTTTCGTTCAGCAGAATCTTACCAGACAGCTATTGTTGAGTGGGTTATGAGTTTATTGGTCCCCGGGAAGATAAGGAGAGACAAGGCTGCAGGGACGCTTCAAACGAGACCTGGTGAGATATTTTGTATCAAGCTTATTTGCATGCTAAGTATTGGCTGCATTATTAATCAGGATAACCGCAAAGTGAGGGGGCGAAATATTATTTTCACTTAATTGCAGACTTTTTAGTGAAGCCATATGTTCTGAGTTAGGAACTGTCATTTACCTGCCTAGCTCTCAGTGCAGCTGTCAACGAATATGTACCAGAAAGTAAAGCAAGGTCTTGTATACGGTTATCATCACTTTATAAGTCTATTAAATAAATATCAGGCTTGCAGTGGGTTTGCTTAGTTTGGGAAACTCAGGTATACTCTCTAGCAATTTGTTCTCTGCATTTGTTTGGTCATATGCAGCTGACCAGTTGATGTGTCTTCATTTTTGGGATACAGTGTAATTCCGTTTGTTATGAGGACCTGCCATTCTAACACATAATAGTTTATCTGACGCCCCCCTGAATTTCTATACCTGACCGTTAATACTTAGAATGTTGGAAGTGATCAAGAACAGGCATTAGTTGAGCGTTTAAGCTACAGTTCGAGTGGGTTTAAATAGCCTTCAATATTGCAGCTCTGTGACTTCTGCAGTTGAGCAGGTGATTTTTTAATTTTTTTTTTACATAGTGAGATAGAAAACAAGAGCTTTGGCTGTTTCGGAGTTTACCTTGATCTACTTTGGACCCAAAGGCTGCATCTTATCTAATTCACTTCCACCTTTTCACTTCACTACGTCTCTTTGTGCAGTTAATACTTCTGCTTTTTATTAATCATCCATGGAGGAACTTAAGGTATAAAGGTGTAAAAGATCTTAAAACAGTATGTGCATTCTTTATTTTATTGTAGTTCTGTATTCCATCTGACACTGGCCGTTTATAAGACTCATTGAAGTAACCCTTTGTATGCTAAGCTAGTCAAATGTTTAGCAACTGCATTTTCCCAAGTGCTCCTCACATGTCCTAGAAATGGCTGTATAGAGAAAGTGTGCAGTTCAGGATGAGGGGATTCCTGGCCTCTCTTAGGTTATCTAGATGCTTGTTATTTATACATTTATTTGATTTAGTGCTATCTGCAAAGGGTTTGCTATTTCTTTTCCTAGTTTGCTGCACATTGAGGTTACAGTGAAAATTTTTGTGACTGCAATTATATATTGATCATTTTAAAATCTACATTGATGTCTTCAATATGCCATAGTGTCCTGTCCTCACCTATTAAAAGGCCATAGATTTAGCTTATGTAGCTTCTGTGGACATTCGGTAAAAATGTCTATTGAAAATTCAGAGACATGATATATTGGGGTTTTATTTTACAGATGTTCAGTAGAATTCATTCAGGGGTAGTTAAAGTTATTCTTATTTTAATTATTTGTACACTAAAACCTTTTTCATGTCAATATAGGTCAGTGTGACACACTAAACAGACAGGGTCGCATGTTTAATTTGATCGTTTTCGTTGCAAAATATTGTCACAAGTGGAGTGACCACGAGGTTCACCAGAGTCACCGCTTTCACAGCATAGGAATTAATCAGCCGTACTTCTAAACAAAAGTGTGTTAACTTATACTTTTATGTGGTATGGCTTAAATAATAAATTCCTACATGAGAAAAATATTTAATTTATATTTACAAAGCATGCTATTTATATTATAATAGTAGTTTCCATTATTTAGTTGCTAAAATGTTACTTTAAGATCTTGGTTTAACACATAGAAAATGACTTTCACAAAATAAACTTTAATAAATGATTAGCCCCCGCATAGAATTTGTGAATGCGTTCTTCCAATCTTAATTCCACTGTTTGGAAGATTTATACACTGTAACATTTATACTTTATACTAAAGTAATACATTTTTTATCTAAAATACGTTTAGTAGCTGTTTAGTGTTCATTTGAAATTCTACAAAATTTTCGGCCTCTGTTGGCTGACAAGACAAAAACAAATAGACTGTGTTTTATTTTTCTAAATATTTTGGTAAATGAAAAAGCTTTAATCACTTAGGAATATATTAAGAATTGACCCTTTATTTTCACACTACAAAGTTAAATAAATTCCTTACCAGCAATATCAACAATTGGGTCATTTTATGATTAAAGCTTTCTCATGAAATATTGAAGGTTTTTAAAACTGCCTTTGGTTTGAATTTATGTTCAAGTAAATGTGCACCTTTTCATATATGTTACATCACACGATGGCTGGACATAAAATCCTTTACATAGCCCGTCCTGTGATTCTTTTACGGAAAAGTGGGGATTTAAAACGTAACTCAAACTAAACAGTTCTCAACTAATGAAACTGTCAAAAAATGTGCAAAAAGGATTCAATAAATTTTGATTGGCTTATCCAGTAATTGTGTCTAAACAAAATACACTCTTAGACGTTTATAATGCAATTTTTAAAAAAAATATATGTATATATTTTTTGGAATTGGTTTTAAGAAAATCAACACGTGGGCTGAATGGACACTGACAAATGATAAGTATTTAAAATGGGTCAATTTATCAACAGCTAGCAGCTGCATACCCATAACAAAGCAAACAGATAAAACATCTCATTCCTGTTATTCATTACTGTCTTACCTTTCTTTTTATTTATTTTTTCACTTTTTGTTTCTTTACGTTGTTTTATGTTTATTCCTACCTGGGTTCTTATAAACAGACAAAATATCTCTATCATTCTGCTTTGTATTTAACATAATTTTTAAATGTGGATGTAAGACAATGTACACTTTCCCATTCATCTGATTTCCTGAATATATATGTCTTGTAGCGTTCCTGTATTACCCGTCACATAGTTATTCACATAGTTTAGTGCAGTGTCGTCCAAGTAAAGTTACTGAACTACTGGACATTTTACGAGGCTAAAAAGTATTAGGGAAACATGAAAAAATATAGTGAAAAAACAAAACAAAAATGTCTTTATTTTTTATTCAATAGTTTATATATATAAAACAGAAGAGCCTTAGAGTGAAATATCAAGACATTATTAAAATGACGTATAGTTTGTCAAGGCATAAGCGTTATTTATGGGATGAATAAACATATAGTATATGCACGCATTCTATATTAAAATATTAATCTATATAGTGTAGTCTTGACTTTAGACCACTCCACATAGTGAACTTCTGTGTCTTACAAATATATTTTTCAACATATTTTTTTCCCCATTTTAGGTGATTTTTTTTCTTGTATTTTTTTGATTTTCTGCCTTTTTAACCAATTTTCCTCCCTTTTTTATGCAGTAATGCACTTTTTAGCTCAATATTTAGTTTTTGCAAATAGAAATATCTGTTGGTTGTTTTTAATATAGGTCATATTCTACTATAAATAACAGTGCACAGCGCTGGTTGGATCAAGTTTGACCTACAAACAAACAGCATGTTCCATTCAACTAATCTATGGCCACCAGAGCCTTGAAAGGTAGTTCAGTTTTAAATCCTGAACTAAAACCATATTATAAGACACATTTCTACGCTCATACCATAGCTAGCGTTGTAATAATGATGTTTTGTCATGCTGAAGTGATGCCTATCTGCATGAATAGTCATCCTTTAAAAGTAGCCACAGATGCAGTCTTAGGGAGCACATAGATGTTTTTACAGGTGAACCGAAAGAGATGGGGCCAGTTCCAAAAAGTCTGCATGCTGCCCTTTGGCAATATACTCTGTAATTGTTATCATGTGCTATGTTATGCAAATGCATACTTTAATATAAAATAAACAATCCATGGGAAAAAAAATATATATATTTTTATTTCTTTTTTTACTTGGCATAGTTTTATGTCCAAGGAAAAAAATTGCGAACCCAAGGATGACTGTTTGTGCAACCTTACAAGTTAATTATTTCCAAAGGACAGTGAGCATTTGTCAGTTATCTGTCTTCAGCCTTATTCCTGGGGAAACGATGACTGTTTGGGTGAAGTCAAAGACTCTTCCTTTTCCCACACGTTGCATCAGGGCTCTTTCATTGAGGCGCACAAATTTCTCAGCAGTTTTTAGGCATTTTACAGGAAAGAAGATGCATCTTCAACAAAATGATGGACAGAGATGATGTCACTTGGCATCTCTTCCACATTTAGGGAGAGATCCACGTACACTAGTCAGCCTTTCCCATAAACCTACCCACAAGGTCTTGGAGGCTATTAAAGGTTTTATATTAACAACAGGAAAGAAACACAGGCTAATACGTAACTGTGAGTCGGCGATGGTATCTTAGTGGTAAATTCTTAGTAGTGTTTACTTCTACATCTATTTAGTATTGAACTTGAGCTGTCGAAAAACAAACAGTTGATGATATTTAATGTATCAGTTCACATAAAATGTAATAACAGATTTATTATTGGAAAAACCTTTAGGAGACCTCTCTGAAGAGTAGAACATTTTAAAATCAACAAATTCTAAACAAATTTTTCTCCCCAATGTAGATCTTCTAGGGATAGCCATTCATTCGAGCTTCAAACTTGATCCTTCCTTGTGCTCTTTTGCACTTTTATTTGCTATAGAAAAAAGAAATGATCCCCTACTTTTACTGTCACAAGAAGATGCAGATTAATTGGTCCAAAATATTTAAACGTGTTGGTATATAAGTAATATTTCTAGAATATGTGGCACTGAAATATCTTCAACATGTCTTATGTTCACCTTACCATCTTCCCCCCTGTAATATCTAAATGTAATGAATTGGTGGACTTTCCTCGGATTCTTATAATCTACTATTTCTCCTGGAGATAAACCGTATCCTTTTAAGCGTTTGAGCGAAAGAATCATCATTACTGGTGCTTAAGCAATTTTTATTTTGTGTTCGTGTTTTGTTGTGTGTGTGCGTGTGTGTTTTTTTTCCCCTTTAAATCTTAATCCATCTTAAACCAGTGAGGCAGAAATATTTAAAAATGTTTCATTTCAAGCAGAGTGCATAATAAATTGCAATAATTGTAATGTGCCATAAATCCCAAAGCCTATGCATTTTGCATTTTATTCAGGATTGAGGTCAGGAAATTTGGAGAAATTTAAAGAAAATGATTCATCAGTCCTTTTGTTCTGTTGGCCAGGGTCCCAGGATTCTCGAGCTGTGCCCAGCTGACAAGCTTTTGAAGATGGCACAATAACAGTCCAGTGATGCCTGACCATGACAGCACAGCCCTCTTAAGCAGGCAGACCAAGAGAAGAAGAGTTGACATTGGAGTGAAAAGGACTGTAGGCACAGCATCTGCATTTTTCGCTAAAGCAAGAGCATCGTTTTTCAGTGCCATGAATCCCCAAGGCTCGGAGCAGGATGTTGAGTACTCAGTGGTGCAGCATGCAGATGGGGAAAAGTCAAATGTACTCCGCAAGCTGCTGAAGAGGGCGAACTCCTATGAAGATGCCATGATGTCTTTTCCAGGAGCAACCATCATTTCCCAGCTGTTGAAAAATAACATGAACAAAAATGGTGGCAACGAGCCCAGTTTCCAAGCCAGTGGGCTCTCCAGCACAGGCTCGGAGATACATCAGGAGGACGTGTGTAGCAACTCTTCAAGAGACAGCCCCCAAGAGTGTCTTTCCCCTTTTGGCAGGCCTACGATGAGCCAATTTGATATGGATCGGTTATGTGATGAACACCTGAGAGCAAAGCGTGCCCGGGTTGAGAATATAATTAGAGGTATGAGCCATTCCCCAAATGTGGCCATGAGGGGCAATGAAAATGAAAGAGAGGGAGCCCCCCGGTCTATAAGCCCCCGAGAAAGCTATCGAGAGAACAAGCGCAAGCAAAAACTGCCTCAGCAGCAACAACAGAGTTTCCAGCAGCTGGTGTCAGCGAGGAAAGAGCAGAAGCGGGAAGAACGTAGGCAGCTGAAGCAGCAGCTGGAGGACATGCAGAAACAGCTGCGCCAGCTGCAGGAAAAGTTCTACCAGATCTACGACAGCACCGATTCCGAGAATAATGAAGATGGCAACCTCTCCGAAGATAGCATGCATTCCGAAATGATAGACGCCAGAGCCCAGGACTCCATGGGCCGATCAGATCACGAAATGTTTGACTTAGACCCGGGGCAGTTCATTGACCGTGCGCGAGCTCTTATCAGGGAGCATGACTTAGCACCAAATAATCATTCTAAAAGAGAAGGACCTAAAGACAAAGATCACTTACACAGCATTTTCCACCCTGAAGGTAAACATTTGGCAGATACACTAAAGCAGGAACTGAACACTGCCATGTCCCAGGTAGTGGACACTGTGGTGAAAGTTTTCGCTGCTAAGCCCATACGCCAACTTCCTCAGGTCTTCCCACCCATCCAAATTCCTCAGGCAAGATTTGCAATCAGTGGAGAGAACCATAATTTCCACACCACCAATCCACGTCTGCAGTGCTTCGGCGATGTCATCATTCCAAACCCCATGGACACGTTTGGAGGCGTCCAGATGCCCAACTCTACAGACCAAACCGAAGCGTTGCCCTTGGTCGTACGGAAAAATTCAAACGACCAGTCAGCCTCGGGGCCTCCACCTGGCAGTCATCACCCTTCCCTGCACCAGTCTCCCCTCTCAGCAGCTGCCAGCTTCTCATCCTCCTCTTTCCGCCATCCTTTCCCTCTTCCACTCATGGCTTACCCGTTTCAAAACCCATTGGGCGCCCCGTCGGCCTTTCAAGGAAAAGACAGGTCATCCCCAGAATCCCTAGACTTGACTAGGGAGACCACCAGTTTGAGAACCAAGATGTCCTCCCATCATATGAACCATCATCCCTGCTCACCAGCTCACCCACCCAGCTCAACGGAGGGGCTATCACTGTCCTTCATCAAGTCGGAGTGCGGAGACATGCAAGATATGTCCGACATTTCACCTTACTCTGGAAGTGCAATATCCTTTTTAAAGCATTTGGTAAATGGTAAATCAGAAAGTTAACTGTGTTTTTTTTTGTGTTTGTAGTATGCATTTATTTTGTTCAAATATTAGGTCTTATAGGATATGCAATTTTAGAAAAAGTGACCTGAAATAAGGACTTCAGTCTCCAATGTATCATTAAATAAATATATAATTCTTACTTCTAATGAATAAATACCCCTCACCTTATCCCCTCTTTCAGTTCCCCCACATTACAGAGTTGAAAATTTAGAATGCGAGAGCCATACAGTAAGGTTGTAGTCGGGTGCTGATTGGACAAGCATTGACAGCCTTCCAATCAGCAGCCTTCAACGCTCTCACATAATAATTATCACTTTAGCCCAGGGGGCGGGGTTTACAATAACACTATAAATGAGAGGTAAATATATAACTGTGCGTATAAAAATATTACTCCATAAAATTCTAATACACCGTTACCTTTTCAGCATCTAATGTATATTGTAGTTAAAAATGTGTCATAAATTACACTTATCGATACATGACAAGTATAAAATAAATTACTTATAATATTTGAACTGCAGTCTTACATCTAGGCTGTATCTTTATATATGAACACACGTTCCAATATCTCAGATAGCAGCGTTTATTGGAAACATAAAACCATACACAGAACTCACAAATAGCCAACATATTGTTCTGTAAACTGACACTATATTTATCATTTCTAATGACTAAAGGTTTTTGTGTGAATTGAAAGTGGTTCTGTTTCTGCACTCTGCCCTCTAGCAGACTAGATGAACAAGAGATCCTTACCGTGTAACTGTCAGGCAGACGATGTATGTCACAATATATCTCTCCAACCTCAGACACCACTGATCTCTCCATGTTACTGAATTGTTATATTGCTAAATGAATATAGGTTGTACAAAGGCATTTGTAAATTCAAGTTCATGGCAATAATGTAACACAGTCTTTAAAAACGCAAATTGGAATATCGTTTTAAATTATTTGTAATATAAACAGCACAGCAGCGAATGAGAGAGGTGCAGACGGGACATATGGAGGGAGAGGGCCTAGCGTAACATTACAATCTAATAAGTACAGTTGAGTCTGTTTCTCCAATTTTAGCCATTGGTCTGGATTTAATACGGTTGTACTCTTGTGAGACTTCAATGTGCAAAATAATGACATTTTTTTCCGTTGTTGCAAAAATAAATACTTTGCTTTAGCACATTTTTTATTTGATGAACATGAAAGTCTGACCTCTCATCTCTAATTCTCCTTTAGGCCAGTATTCACAGTACCGGACGTATAACATATACGTCCGGTGTTTAGCGATTTTTACTACTGCGCATGCGTAGTCATTTTTTAACGTAATCTACGTAGCTTTTTCTTACGTAGATTGTCTTTAAGACCGCATTTACGCAATCTACGTAAGAAAACGATACGTAGATTACGTAAATAAAATGACTACGCATGCGCAGTAGTAAAAATCGCTAAACACCGGACGTATATGTTATACGTCCGGTACTCTGAATACGAGCCTTCATTCAATTGAGTTTTTCCTTATATGTATTTCAAAGACGCAGGATCAGGCTCCTACCGCATACATTCAGAAAACGTACCTGTTTGAAAGCTCCCGCCATCTTTATTTTGGTGGCCGCTCTTAATCGTCTGACTATAGAGGGCTCCCTCAGACACATCACAAGCTCAGAGCTGGATTTACTAAACGGCGAAAAAATGGAGAAGTGGAGATGTTGCCCATAGCAACCAATCAGATTGATTCGAGCTGGCATTCTGTAATAGGAAAGTGAGAGCTAGAATCTTATTGGTTGCTATGGGCAACGTCACCACATTTCCTTTTCCACAGTTTAGTAAATCTAGCCTTCAATGGCATTGGACTTGGAATACGTTAAACAGAGCTTCATGTTACTCTATTCAAATCCAATGACATTGGCATATTATGGAGGAGGAAAGGGATGTCTGTAGGAAATTAACTACGAAAAAAGCCCAACAAAGATAGCAGTAACTTCAGGACAGTAACTATTGTAATAATATATATAAAAAAAAAATAATGGTTAAAAATTGACAGACTTTTTGTTTATTAGATTTTAAGTTGGGAAATTTTAGTCTATTATGTAACACCTAAAATGACCTAGTCATCACTCTTTTGTCAGACGTTTAAAGGGCTCAATGCATTATAGGCTTCATCTCATGCTCACAACCAATGAGCTATTATAGAGCGCTAAATTCTCCCAGTCCTTGTTAATGCCAGAAGTTGTACATAACAGCTCTTTTAAGGATTCTCTTTCACTATTACACATCAGTTAATGAATTAGAATGTATATGTACGCGGTAGATGTCTTTAGTTTTACTGTTGGTGCCTTTTTTTTTTTTAGATATGCAGAAATTTGCTAGAAACGATTGTAGCGATAAAGTTGCTTGATATGCAGAAATTTGCTAGAAACAATTGTAGCGATAAAGTTGGCTTTGCTGGTTTTTCCTGACTAGTCAATAATGGTTGAGATTTACGAATGCACATGATCACAGAGGTAATCAGAGGGTACTGCTTTAAGTCATAGAATATTAGCAATTAAAGAGGTGAGTGGATGAAGGTGTTATGTAACCGTTTACTGGAAAATGTGTTTTTTTTCATGGATGAAGGTGTTATGACCTAGAGATCTTCAATTTAAATGTCGTCAGGTCTGTTTACTGCTATATTTTGATAAAACTGCTATGTCATTATATAAAAGTTCCAATAATTTATTGTTAACTGTAAATATCTCCGTTTGATCTCAATATCTCAGTTTTATTTAAATGTAACATAACACCTTCATCCAAGACTCTTCACTTCTGTCCGGGAAATGAAATCAAATTAGTATCGATCAAGCTGGGTACACACTGAAGGTTTTTCAAGAGATTATACGATAAATAAGCGTTTGGAACTATAAGTGTGTCATCTGCAACCAACATGAGTGATGTTTACAAGGTACAGGACATTGTTTGATTGCATCTTATAAAATGTATTATATATGTGTTATTATCGTGTATTTATAGGTGTCCGCAGCGCTGTACAAAATACAACAAAATACAGTACAGACGTAGAGTGTAGGGGGACGTGATCAAACAATGTCCTGATATAAGCAAACCTTATAGAGCGGAAAAACAGCTACAGACCCCCACACAGGGCTGTCGACATTGTGCGTAGTGTGTACGTAAGAATTGCTTCGCACATCGGGACTGAAGGTCGCGCAGTAAATCTTTTTTTTTTATTATTGTATTTTTGCTTAAGTCTCAGTGTGTACCCAGCTCCACGGTGCAATATTTGTACATTCTATGTTGTTTGGGGTGTAAAGCTGCATTTAAAGTGTGGAGAGCAGCTAAGCAGCAAGACTAGTTCCGTGTCACATTGATCCTTCACTTTGCTTAGGTCCAGGTCTTGAGTCTCTCGTCACGTTGTTTCCTAAACACGGTGACACGGACAGGTGAGAAGCATTTGTTCTCAGTAGTGCTGCTTGTGTTTATCGTGTGCACAAAGGCTGGTGATTTTTCAACGGCTTCCCTGAAAGGAAAACAACATAGCCCTATGCCAATATAGAGGAAGTCTAAGTCAACAGCGGACTCCCATCAGTTGGGAATCTTAGAGAAAGGTTAATTATTACAGAAGGAAATAATGCAGAGTGTGTGTGTTTTCAAGTGAGTAAACAGCACGATGCAGGTACTGATTTATTCCAACTGCATAAAGTTCTTCTCTACACCCAAAAGTCTGTTCTGCAGGCTCTGTGCAGCTGCTGGCTCTGCATGATTAACCTCTGCTGAGCCTTACATAGAAATCTTTTGTCCTTACATACACAAAGCAAATTATTTTGGAAAGCCACCGAGCACAATTAAACACCAAATTCAGCTGTATATGGCTAGCGGAATAGTTGTCCACACAATCATCTTTTATTTGTCATCTGATACCAAGACTTATGTTCCCGGGTGTTGAATTTGGGGCTGCGTACATCGCACATCTCCGAATCTTTTTCCAGAGTTTCACAATTTAATCTATAGATGAAATAGAGTTTTTTTTCCCCCCCCTCTCCTTATTCCATCCCTGTGCAATTGATATTTATCTTATGCCCAGGGAGCCTGCAAGGAGACGGAAAGTAATAATATTTCTATACTTTATTTGCACTGTTTTAGGTTATTATCTTGTTCTGTGCAAATTCATACAACGAAGACAACAGCAGAACGGTTTTTTTTTCTTCTTTATTTATATATATTTTTTTGTAACTTCATAAAAGATATAGACGGGCTTTTTTATCCAGTGACTGACCTTCTGCGGCGTAGCACAAAATATTTATTTTTATGAGTAATAAACGCTAATCCCTTATTTTTAAGATTATCGGTCCAGATTCCCAGTTACGTAGTTTTCGTCTTATGTACGCCGTTTGAAGAATTGAGCTAGCTTATTTATGCTATCTACGCACCATTTCTGTACCTAGATTGCGTAAGCACGGTCTAAAGACTACGTAACTGTGAATCCAGACAGTTATTATTATTATTAGGCAAAGAGCTGTACAGAACATATTTTTAATCATTCATATAGGCCACTGCCTCATTCGGGCTTACTG
This sequence comes from Limnodynastes dumerilii, assembly GCA_011038615.1. NCBI lineage: Eukaryota > Metazoa > Chordata > Amphibia > Anura > Limnodynastidae > Limnodynastes > Limnodynastes dumerilii. Next base: position 132,291 of record WWET01001360.1, on the reverse strand, counting down.
TTTAAGGACCGGATCCATATTTAATAGTCGTGGATGCTGTGTGTGTAAAAAAAAAGCACATTCTTCATGCGCATGTTACCGATCTGAATGCTCAAAATCCTGATTCCTGTACTAGAAGTCAGTCCCGAGGGACGGGGCAGCATGCTTAAAGTTTGTCTACATGGTGGCGGGGGGCGGTATTTAAATCATATAAGAGTTGGCTAAGGCTGGGTACACACTGGAGCTTTTTCAGCAGATAATCTTTCTAATCACACAATCCAAAGACCGCTGGAAACCGTGGACAGATATCTTTTGCTTTTTGCAGGTGTGTTCTGTGTCTATTAGGAGATCTTTGGACAGTACACACTGGTGAGATATCTGGTGAGATGGTCTGTGGACAGTACACACTGGTGAGATATCTGGTGAGATGGTCTGTACACACTGGTGAGATATCTGGGGAAACGGTCATTTGAGTGATTGGAAAGATTATCTGATGAGAAGCCCCAGTGTGTACTCTGCTTAAGCCCTTATGTACAGTCATCAGTCAATTATAAGGGTCCTACTGACCTGTTATAACAGACTCCCACAGCCAGAGGTCTGCTCGCATGGCACTATTAATTCAAGATCCGATTTTGGCTTTTAAAACCACATTAATATACTGGATGTCAATACCTTGCAATTGTTTTTAAAGAATAAAAAGAGCGAAAAAAAATTGACCAAGACCACCCCCACCCTGGTCCAGCTAGCCTACTAGCAGAAAACCGCACAGCTACTGTAACAATTACCCCGATAATTCTAAGATCTGCACTTATGAGGCTCTGTTCCAAATCTGCATTGACACCCGACTGTCTCTGTGTGGTCAGAGCAATTGTCTGACGTCATCCTTAGGAAAGTACATGCAGGTCCTAGGGTTCCCCTGTCCCCTGTCCCATCTCTAAGGTTCTAAAGGAAGTACGTCAGGATTTGTGAGGAAATATTTACGCTCACCGGCTCAGATGCAGTCTGCCACTAAATTTGCTCCTATAATGTATATGGATGGATCCTGCATCAGATAGGGATAGATTATAGTATAAAATAGTATATGATAAAATGCCTTGAAATGTCTGGATGTGCACTAAAAATTGTCTATGTTAGTTAAAGACAGAGGAGTGTGATACGACATAGTACTAGGAGAAGGGAGAAGGGCAACGATGCATCATTGGATTGTGGAGGATGAGTCTGGCACTTGCAATAGATAATTCATGCAAGTACTTTGCCCTGTAAAAATCAAATGCAAAACAATTTACTGATAAATATAAAATCCTTTATGTACTTTAGGTGTAACCATCTCTAATTTAACAATGTTATCTACATACAGTTGTACATTTTTATATGGATGTAGTCCATGTCCCACCTTTGTTATGTAAGTAACAATATCCATTGAATGTTGGCTGTTTAAAAAGTTCAGGGACCAGATTTAAGCTGTTGGAAAGGAAAAGTGGAGATGTTGCCCATAGCAACCGAGCAGATTCTAGCTCTCACTTTCCTATGACTTACTAGAAAACATCAGCTAGAATCTGCTATAGGCAGCATCTCCCATTCTTTCCGCAGCTTAATAAATCTGACCCCAGGAGTCTACTATGAAATGTCAACAGGTCAAATTGATGTTTGAGGTCGGCATTTGAGTATTATGCTAGTATTTGCAACTGTAAAAAGCTTAATGTCTTGCAAACGGCTTGTAACATTTTCAGAAATGTAATAATATATAAGTAATGTTAATATAATACTCAGCAGTCGACATTTTGATTGTCGACATGACAACCGGCAAGGCAGTTCGGTTAAGCGTGAGACAGAAGGATAATTGTTGTGTGTTAATATTCTAGAAGTCTTTCAGAGATGTTTTTGTTGTTATATAGACATCAGAGACCACATTGCTAAGAGAACAATATATGTCCCATATAAATCAGTTAATTGATATCTAGAAGTGAGTACATGGAATAGCAATTACAAGAAAAACTGATAGTTTAAATGTTTATATATATATATATATATAT
>WWET01001360.1:116971-128991 GCA_011038615.1 Limnodynastes dumerilii | reverse complement strand
GTGTGATAGTAAAGCTGGTCAGTGTCTGTGTAATAATATAATAGTATTCGAGATGAGAGGTGATAAATAACAGTGTGATAGTAAAGCTGGTCAGTATCTGTGTGCAGTAAGCAATTCAAAGGTATATCCCTGCATGCAAAGAAAAGAATTAACTTGACTCCCCCTGCAATCAACATGGTTTTGCCCAGGTGTAACCTTCCTCTCTGGTCCTTAGTTTTTTTTTTCAGGGATCTGTACGCATTAAGAAACAGAAGTCTGAATCCTTTTCTTAATCAATAAATGGTTCCAGGCAGCCAATTCCTAGCCTAGAATGAACTGAGTTAATCACTGATTGGTTGGAACAGGATACAAAGGACTGGATTCAGACTTCCTCTATGGGGTGTTTTCATAGCAGTAGGATCGGAAAACGCCCACTTTGGAAAGCGGCACTGATAAAAAAAATAACCCGACAACAAAACGAATGTTCTGACAATATTTCACTGATATAGACAACTGTCAGGGCAGGTGGGCTTTAAAATGAGGCCCAATAATTTTAACTCGTAAAAATCAACCCTATTTTGTTTTTTTTATCATTTTTTTCTTTTTACCAGTAGGATCTGTTTAACACCTGACATAAATAGGTGTTGTGATCGGGAAGCAGCATACTTTGTCGCAGGAGCTTTGCCAAACCTGTGACAGCTTTGTCATCTGAATGGGAGATGTGTTTCCACCTGTGCAGATGTCCCTTCCCCACACACTACTTCTGTTGTGCTTCAGTTTGTTAAATGCAAATGTCTGGGCTTGAACAGGGGCTGTTTTTCTTAAGATGCAAAAAAGATGCATGGCAAGGAAATCAGTGAAAGAGAAACAACAACTGGACGCTGGTTCTCTTTGCATTTGAATAAAACTTAATATTTGATTAAACACATTCATTTGCAAAGATATCTAGTGTGTTCATAACCCGGGGGAGGGAGTACAGGTGCAGCCTAACAAACCCTAATGGAGAAGCAAGAAACACTTGAAAGATAATGATCCGTAGTCAGGTGTATAAATTCATTTTGGGAGTAGTCTTCACAAAGGAGGCTAACATATGGAATTAGCTATCCCAAATACCGCACATAGGAGAACAAGCCACCCCCCCTGCTCTCCTGTGTGTGAATGGAGGATCCGAGGTCTTTACCTTAAGTAACCTGCACGGAACTCAGTCCGTGCGGAATACTAGATCGTACAGAAGGAATAAAACCAGTCCTTATTGTATGATTTATACACTTAAGCCCGGTCCCCTTGTCGAGGATAAATTCCACGTTTGCAGTATCAATTCACAGCTGACTGACGCACCTAGCGCACATAACTCACCTGCTTCTATTAAACCCAGATCCTGCCCAGTGTCATTAGTAGGATGAACCTGTGCCCAAAGGTGCACACGACATCTGAAGACTCCCTGTACCCCCTTCTGTTACAGCAGGCTTAAGTTCTGGCCACTTCCTTCCTTAGTACAAATATTTTGTGCCATAACAAAGCGTCCACCTGTCCTGTATGTTTATTGCCCTGTAATTGTTATCATTATTGTTTTCTGCAATAACTTTGGGTGCAGACTTTATTGCCTGACTATAAACAGGGTAGTAAAATGTACCATTGATGTAATGTCTGACCCAAATCCATTCCCAGTGAGATAACACCTTTCCCATTTGTCCATAATAATCCACTTCACTGTAAAAAGAATGAAACTTTACTTTAATAGCAAGTAACAGAAAATACATGGGTCCCTTTATTGCCCGTCTCTTTGACCAATGAAAGACCAGATCCTAAGTACCTTGTATGAGAGGAACTCCTCCACAGCGGAGGCGAAGTTACAGCAGTGCGATCCTGAATTTTGTACCCTGGATCCTGCATCCTACAGTAACTGTACCGCACCTTCCCCACGTAAAATGGGGCCAGTGCGTAATGAAGGATTGTACCTAAGCTTAAGCAAGGCCTTACTGTATGATTTAAACTTCTTCACTCGCTCACCATGTGTACATGACGTTTACATGATAGGTCGTCACACCGCATTGGAAAAGTCTTAAAGCACGGAATCCAGAATTGTTCATAGTACACAGAGTGCTGGAATGAGTGTAAGTCCCTGTTGCAAATGGACTATTTTGATAGGGCTGTTCACTCCCAGCCAATTCCAACTGGCTCGGATATCGATTGCTTATGTCTCGATGAGGCATAGCAATCAATCACCGGAGCACCAAACACGGTGCTCTGAAGGGTAAGCTTAACACACTCACACAAAAATTCTCAAACTACTATCATTTGAAATAGGGACAGCCGAAAAGCAACTTTCAGCTGTTCCTACTTCGTAATGAAGTAGATCGCAGCGGGGACTTGCAACGGCTTGGAATATGTCATTGGCTGTTTTTCGTCATTCTGAATCCGATCCAATATATGGTATGCTCTCAGCCGTATGTAGAGGTGACTTTAGAAGTCAAATTACCCTAAGTAGTGTGGCAGGGTCAAGCCTTGAAAGACGCAAAATTGTACTTTTGCTCATCTTGTGGCTGATTCAGAGCTTGAGAGTAAGGGTGAAAGTGTGGAGCTGATCAAAACCATGTTGCAAAATGCGTGGTGTAAATTCATCTTAAATGTTTTGCATTTAAGGAAAATACTTTGTTGTGCAGATAGTGCTACACATACTGGGTACCTTCCTGCTTAAGTTGCAAATTAGAGTTAACTTTACCTCTGAACTCTAATTCAGTGTTTACATTTTAATATCTCTCACAAGACACTTCTAAAACTCTCATTCATGCAGTAATCCTCTGAGCACTTTTACCATACAACCTGACTGCTCTATTATGTGATAGGAATCAAACCCGCTGTCCTATAGAGCGTAAGCCTGTGAGCAGGGCCCTCTTACCCACCCAGTCTGTCTGTTAGCACCCAGTCTTGTTTATACGGATTGTTAAAATTGTAAAGCGCTATATAAATTGCTGGCGCTATATAAAAACCTGTTCATACATAAATAATGTTTACCTTCCCCTTGCAGTTCAACTCCCAAACTCCGGATCAGCCCAGATTCATTGCAACTTTTTGTGTATACTGCAATTTAGAGTTCATCTAGGGCTAGTCCAAAATGCAGCCTCATTTTGCAAATCTTATTCTATATAATAACACAGGCTGCACCTGTCCAACCACTAGTCCTAATGTATTTGCAGAACCAGAGGGAGCATCTGTCGATCCCCTGCCCGTCGGATCCTTGCCGGCTGCCCACGCCTAGGCTCTTCCCTGCACCTTTTTTTTTTTGTTGCTGTTGTTTAGTTAAGGCTATATTGTACTTTGTAAACACACAACACAAGTCTCAGGTTGTTTGAACACTGCTTTAGGTTCAGCTGCAGTACAGCGTCTCTCTGATCTTTTATGTTCCTGAGCAGATGTCTTTCATTAATTTATGGAATTATCATCTTTGTTTTTTTTTTTTCTTCTTGGTTTTTTTTTTTTTTTTTTCTTTACACCTGGCAGCTGGTTCAAGTTTCAGCAGTTATTGTCTATTTTGCATTGCACATATAATTGAATATCATCTGTCTTCACAAAGCCAGGGCTAGGAGAATCGAGACAGGCTGCATGAACTTCGAGATTGGAGACTGTTTTAACATCTATAGCACACTTACCCCCCTTCCCCATCCCTTGACTCCTTAATATTTATTTGTGCTCATTTTCTTTCCTGGCCTTGAATGGGGCTTAGCTCGTGTTCGGTACAGCTGTATGTTTACCGAATCTATTCCATCGTGACTCATTGTGCGTGTGTAAGTATCCTGGAAACAGCCAGGGCCTTCTTGGAAGAACAGTGGGGTGTTCAGTGCAATCACTTAAAAGGGAAACTCAGCAATTGGTCACTTGCACAATATTTAGTAAACAGCGGTCTCGCTTCGTAAATACGCTTACCTGTCGGTACAGCACCAAGAGACCTCGTATTAAATGCCCAATCGCAGTGCTTCAAAACGCAAAAGACATGAGACACGTGAACTAGAATAGAAGCGATGAGGCAGGTCACGTATGTGTTGCGTGTCTTAAAATATTGTAGTAATCACACTATAGTAATCACAAAATCGTAGTAGTGGATTGGGGGCAGATCTACGGCCACTGTTGTTTTTACGGTGGCGGTATGCGTAACAACGGCATTTCTGCCATTCTGCGCATGCACAGGGGGCTGGCTTAGGGGGTTACGATTAGTTTCCCGGCGTAATTACCCACTGTTACGCCGGCTGAAGTTAAGGTAGCCTTCAGCAGCGTAACAGTGGGTAAGTACGCCGGGACAGGGGGAATGTCGGGGGGAGAGCTTATGAGCGATGCTGGTCGCATTTAAGATGAACGTTAAAAGTAACAGCAAAACAGTTTCCAACGTACACCGTGATAAAACCACGATATAGGTGAAAATGTCATATTACAGAATTTGAGTTGAGAGGTGCTGTTTCCTAGCTGGACTCTAAGGGGCCGATTCAATTCGACGCCAAGGCTGCGTTATCGAGGTGCGTATTAAAATCTGCATATTTCGGCGGTTTTAGCGCACTTACCCTCGCAACCAGAATAACGCGGCCTTCATGTTGCATTGAATCGAGCAATAAATTAGATACAAAAAAAGCTGTTTAATACTGTTGTGTGTAAAATAAAAGCAGAGTATTTTCCCTACTTGCCAATGTAATTCAGTTATCCTCTTGAATTGCTTGTGTGTGTCTATAACTATTACATAGTCCACCACGTTTAGCTGTTTACGCAGTTTTTGCATAAAATCATGCAGACAGAAAGGTCTTTTTTTTTTTCACCCAGAAGTTTTGACTTTCCTGAAAGTCTTATCTCCGAGCAGTAGGTGACAGCTTGCTGCTTTTATTTCATTTATGCATTTTGACAGATGGCACTGGAGAGTATAATGCACTTTTACACTTCTCTATCAGTCTAATGGAGGTAACTGAAGGTTTTCTCAATGCTCCTCTTGGCACAAGAAGTATGTGAGTAAAATGACCTCCCTTTGTAATGAGCAAAAGCCTGGGAGCAAATGGTTCAAACTTTGCCCCCAGGAAGTTTAGTAACCATGTTATAAATTATAGTTCAGATTTTACTTTACTTTATATTCTTTTATCTGAAGTTATACATGTGTGTAAGTTAAACACTATATATATATATATATATATATATATATATATAAGTCCAATGAAAATTATGGCACTCACGGAGACTTGTAAATGGTGAAAAAACAAAGATTACTTTATTTCTGCATAAAGTCGATCCAACGTTTCAGTTACATGTGCGTAACTTTCATCAGGGAATATACAGGTGAATAACACAAGACACATGCCATACAGCCTATATATATAGATAATAAAAAGAAGCTGACTTACCCCCACATCCAGGGCACCTCGCGCGCCACAACCCGGAAGACGCCGAACCCCCCATGGAGTCAGGTAACCCCGGCAACGGAGGCGGAGACGGCATCCACCCGTGATAGGCTGCGGGGCCAGGAGGGGGCGTACAGTCAACCTCTGTTTAAAAACAATATCCAGACAGCATCTGTACAGTGCATGGAGAACATTGGCAAAAAGTGGCTGAAGAATAAAAAACATACAAGGCTCAACAGTGTACATCACTTTAAAGCATATATATAAGAGCCTGACACCGCAAAATAAAGCTTAATACTTTATAAATAACAAGCGCGGCACATCGGAGGATACCACTGGTGACAGCTGGGATAATCTACACAGACCACACTAACCATGCGCGTGACTCTGAAATAGAGAACAACGGGGACGGGGTACTCAAAATCAATATCAGAATAAAACAGAAAACATCCCGTAACGTATTGAAATACTTAATATATTAATTTAATTTATTGTACACCATAAATCTTGTATAATCAGTCAGAGAAATCTTTCCTCCACATATTATATAATGAAGGATAGTGGTGTATTTAGAGTTTTTTATTAAAGCACAGTATTGATAACACAAATGTATCCAATAAGTTCAGTTTGAAATTGTCGCCTTTTAAGTCCTTAAAAGAAAGCAGGGAGCATAGTGGGAGGATGGTGAGGAGGGGGGCATAATTGACCTTGTGGGGCTACATTGATTTTCTACACATGCATCTTGATTTCTGATAAATTATAAAGCCATTAATTTGCTGAGGAAATGGTAGGGCCAGCCTGCAGCACAGATGTGTCCTAAGCAGACAGGCTTACTGCCCTCATATAGTGCCAAGAAAGGCTGGAGGAGAATTAGGGGGACTGGAGTGTTATGGTTTAGCCTCGGTTCAGTTGATTTTATGTATCAATCTTCTAGTGATCGTGATATTCTTTTATTAAGTCGTTCATTAGCAGCCATTTGTATTATTTATTATGACAATTACAACTGTACATGTGGGAGAGGGATAGTCGGGAGTTGTACTCTGTACTTTGTGCAGGTCATTGTGCAATTATACCTTGTTACTGCAACCAATGCACCGGATACAGAGTTTGAAGTTAAGAGGAAATCAGGTGGAAAGTTACACCTGGGCAAAACCATGTTGATTTGCAGGGGGAGGCAAATCCGTTTTATTTTTTGCATGCAGGAAGAATACTTTCCTCTGGATTATTATACACACTTTTACACTGTTATTTACACTTGGGCTGAGAAAAATCACATCTCTAATACTGGTTGCCACAAATGAAATCTGCCTCCCTGTCGTTCAGCATGGATTTGCCCAGGTGTAACTTCCACCAATTTTTGCTATTATTAAATACACTGTGCAATGGATGCAGGAAAACTTTAATGGTTTGCTATGTTCTAAGAGCTTTATAATTATTCTAGGCTGGCAGCCAGGGATGCCATACGTAAGTATATGACACAAGTACACACTCTCTCACACAGAACTCACAGGGGAAAGACCTGGGTCTAATCAGAGTTAGTTAGAGCTGGGAAGGAGAACACACATAGCTGGTTTGTGCTATGGACGGGGAAATGAAACCGGCTTAGTGGCAGTGAACTGTGGGTTAAGTTAATTGCAGGGACCTGATATATTAAATACCGCTGTTTATTTTTTGGGAATGCTGGATATTACCAACTGCTGTATACATCATGATCAGTCTTAATATCTAACTTTTAGGCAAATCTTTGGAGCAATGGAATATCTCCTCCGAGTGGCTAAGTAGTAACTGTGACTGCTATATGTGATGTGCTTTATATAGGTAATGCTGTCTGTTTTTACCAAACGTTTTTCCTTGACTAGCTTAATTCTACATGCAGGAAGGTCTTTCCCCCAATCACTTGAAAAAGGCCAAGCTTATGTTTTTCTACACTCGCTATCCAAGTTCCAACATGCTGAAAACCTACTTCTCAGATGTTAAGGTAAGTGCCCTGAACTTTATGTCATTACATCTCAAGTCAAGGAACTGTGTTATATAGAGCCGTATCTAGGAGTGTGCCACAGGGACTGGCACTAAGGGCACAAATCTGAAGGTGTGGGGGGGTGTCCGTAAGTTAATATTTAAGTTTAAATTGGTTACTTATTAATTTTAGGGGGGCACCATTTTTCTGTTTTACTCCTGGTGCTTACATTTCTAGCTACGGCCCTGTATATTTCTTATACCTATTGGACGTATTGTTGTTAGAGCATTGGGCCTGATCCAGACCTACGATCGCAAGCGATCTTACGCTGGTCGTAAGCGTAAATTTGGCAGAAAAAACGCACTGCGCATGTGCAGAGTGACAACTTCCGGTCGTACCAAAGACCTTTTCATCGCACCAAAGACCTTTTCGTAGCGGCGATTCTGGCGTCCGTATTGTTTGCGTTTTTTCTGACGACATGGGCGTGTTTATAGTACGCAGTTAGTACGGACGCTGGAGTTAAGGAATGGCGGCGGGGGGAGCCATTTAAAGTGTACAGTATGGGCGTGCTTAGCCCGGTACGATCAGCGCGTCGCTACGAAAATTCGTACCGACGCCGGGAAAAGTTAAGGTAGGGTTCCGTGGCAGTGAAGAATTTTACGATTGAGCGATAATACGCTCCGCTCTCATGCGTAGGTCTGGATCAGGCCCATTGTCCCTAATCTCTTTGGTGGCATCAAGTATGGATTTTCTTTATTTTAATTAAATGGCGTGAAATAGTAAAATGTTTTATCATTGCAGAATTGTTTTTTTATTGCTTGGTAAATATAATACAACAAGTTATGTTTAATGATGTTATCACACTCAATTCTGATTTGTGTCAATATAATATTGGTCATGGCTAAATTATTCAGCATTTACATCCCAAATCTGATTTATTGATTAACCTTTTGACCTGTTGGGTCACTGAGCACAGGGACGGTAAAAGTGGCACGTGCCCTGGGTAACTGTTACTGTAATAACTGGGCTCATTATGGGGACCCTAAAATGCAGTGAAAGTGCATATGATGGCAAGTATATAGATGTAGTATGGCATGTAATGAAGAGCTGTGACGTGTGTGGCAATGAGGGTAGTTTGCCAAAGGTGAATAGTAGAGAGAAATGTAATGTTGCTGGAGGTCTTCAGTCTTCAGCTGCAGGCAGGGTTAATTCTCCACACAGAGCACACAGGTGGAAGACCTGGCTCTAATCAGAGTTAGATAGAGTCAGCCATAAATATGCTGGTCTGTGCTGTGGGCGGGGCGACCAACGCCAGCTTAGTGGCCAGTGATCAGAGAGGGAAATTTGTGTAAAGGTAGCTGCAGGGACCTGGGATTGTATATACTAGTTTTTGGCTTGGGTACGCTGGACCTTACCAACTGCTGTATACATGATCCTGACCATCCTGACAATAAAGAACAGCAATTTGGTTCAGCAACCGGGTGTGACCAGCTTCTGTTTGCCGTGCTTATCACACATGCCATGAATATCTTTAATATGTATTATCTGGTAATCTTTGCTATTTGCCATTTTAATTGAAGTATTTCAGAAATTCTCTAAAACAAAAACAAACTTTATCAAGTTCATGGATTGTTCATTGAAGTTTTACTGCAAAACCATTCAGTTTATTTAATAATCAAAAAAAAAATGAATAAATTTACTTTTTTTTCCCCAAAAAATACCTCAGTTACGATCATTTGATCAATATAAGGAATAAAATTAAAGTTCAGTTTTGACAGACCTTCAGCCTCCATCTGAAACTAAACCAGACGTGTGCGTGGTCCTGAGATTATTCATTAAGAAAAGAAAAGTTAATTGTTCAAATGAAGCTTCCTGTTAATGGCGTCTTTCCCACCCGAAAATGGCCACCAAATGCATGTCAATGTATCCCCCAAAAAAAAAGCACATTGTTAACATTCCAAGTGGAAATCGTAATAAAATCTAAGGATGTCTAATAAAGGTCAAGAGCCTAACAGTCCCGCGCAAGCGTTCCTCCTAATTGTCCCGTCTCTGCTCCTTTCCCATACTTGTGCTTACATAAGCAAATTGCAGAACGGCCGTTTCCCTTTCTAAAGAAAGCATGTTCCCCCTGCACGGGCTGCCGAAAAAACAAAAGTGTTGATTGTCTCTTATTTACAACTTAATTTGTTGTTGATGCCGTCCGCAGAGAGCATAAGGAGGATGAACACACTGACAGATTCAGGGCACATTATTCAAATGAGGCTATGAAAGGGAATAACTTCCAGCTGCATGCCCCCTCAATCTACAGAATATTAGGCCCTCCTTTTTATTTGACGCAAGTCATTATTTCTTCACATGGACTGGAATTTATGTTAACATCTTTAAGTTGAATGAAAGACGGCTGTTAATTATGCGCGTGGTGTCATTATCGAGCGGCATAAACATTCATTTCGCAGAAAAACAAACAAACTTGCTATTACCGTCCTATGCATCAAAATTTGCAAGAGGCAAAGGAAAGACCTGTAGCATCTCGCCTCTTCTCTGTGGGACATGTCATCGTCTCTCTAATAGGAAACACATAAATACCCTGCCCTGTAATGAGTTTATATTTTTTTTTATGTGGCCCCGATAATTTGCAGAAGAAGTGACACCAGGACACCACCTGCTCCCGTTTTTTTTTTAATTATTATTATAAAGGACAGCAGATGGGTTACACAAAAGGAGAAGGATGGATACACGAGCGCCACACAACACTTTTGGAAATTCCCAGCCGACTAGGGGCTCAGTGGCCACGGGGCTTAACAGGGGTAAGAGGGGGGTCCGCTATGGATGGCACGGATCCAACCACATCCATGTGGCTCGTTATTAATTCAGTAGGGTTACCTCGTCAGTGCTCGGTCAGGAATCACGCTCACGGCTCTTTCTCATGAAGAAATGAGAGAGAGCGTGACATGCGGAGCGCATCGGCGATAGGGGCGGTCACCCAGAGCGCAAAAAGTCAGAGTGGGGCGGCAGAAAGTTGATTTTTAAGGTTAAACTGGTTATTAATTAAGGGTTAAGGGCGCCATTTTTTTATTTTTGCCCCTGGCGCTAAAATTTCTAGCTACAGCTTTGGCACTACACACGTAAGTCGCCTATCTGTTTGTGGTGCTCAATAGAAGGAATTCTTCATTGGGACATGGCCGACCGATAGTGCGTTCCGTATGGAATTCAGTCTTCGCAGTCGGGACGGGTTCACTCACTCTGTGTACGAGATACACACGGTGAGTAGGGATAGGGATGGTAATCATACAGTAAGGACTTAGCCAAGATTGCTATGAGATTTGCGCGATCTGAGAATGTACGATGGCGGTGGCCAGTTGTAGTAGCGAGTGAAAGGGACTTTATTATTTAAATGTACTCGTTTCACGTGATTTATACCACCCGCGCCAGCCAGATTACTGATTATTCCCCCCGGCTCGGAAGTGTAGGGCAGGGTACCGGAGACAGAAGTCCGTTCTAGGAAGGAGAGCACTCACACGAAAGCATGGATACAGTGTGGATCGGGTGGCGCAGTAGGTCTCGGTGTGGCCCGTGGCTTTAGTGAGTCCTGTAAAGAAAAGATTGTTTGTTGCTTAGACTAACAGATAAATAAGCAACTTGTGTTACTGGGTTTTGGCTTTTAAAAACACAAGTAATCGAATAATTTTCCATTTATTTAAATGAGCAGAGAAACCTAACGTCGATGCAATGATAAAATTATAAAGGGCACTTTTAACTTAAAGCAGATGTCTGCTTTTAAAGCTTTATTAAGTTTGTATACAGCTTAGCAGATATGATAGGGACATGGCCACCTGTCTTTTTGTCAGCTGTAATCACTAATTTTATATTACAGAACAGCTTTAAAAAGAAACAATTGCTTCTTCATTTGTGCTCCACACGTGGCCTTAATCATTAGGGGCTCTGATGGGTAACTCTGAAAACCCTTCATAATATTGTAAGTCTGTTATCTTTGCCCGGTGTATACAATTAACAAAAGACCAGGGGCATAAGTACAGTCCCCGCAACAATGGCCTCCTTTCAGAAATAGACACAGACGAAAGTTACTTTTCGTCTGTCTCTATTTCGAATAGGGGGCCGTTTTAGAACTTTTTTATGAATGGGTGAGTGTGCCGATTGCCATACTCAACCGTTCATTTTCACAGAGACTCGCATGACTCGCCACTGACAGTTTCGGAGAGGGCAGTAAGCTCTCCCGGGAATTAGCGTTAGGAAGGGGGGGGTTAGGGTTAGGCTCTTAGGAAGGGAGGGTTATGGTTAGGGCCATAGAATGGGAGGCTTAGGGTTAGGCTATAGAGAAGGGAGGATTAGTGTCAGGCTAAGGAGAAGGGAGGGTTAGGGTCAGGCTGCAGGGAGGGGGGTCTTAGGGTTAGGCTATAGAGAAGGAAGTATTAGTGTGAAGCTAGGGAGAAGGGAGGGTTAGGGTCAGGCTGCAGGGAAAGGGAGGGTTAAGATTAGGGTCAGGCTGCGAGGAATGGAGGGTGAGGGTAATGGAAGGGGAGGGTTAGGGTTAGAATTAGGGGAAGGTTTGGGGTTAGTTTAGCCACTCACCTTTCGGAGTGCCGTGTTCGGTGCTCCGGGGATCGATTACTATGCCTCATCGAGGCATAAGCAATCAATATCCCAGCCAGTTCGAAACTGGCTGGGGGAGAGGGACCCTATCGAAATAGGGG
>WWET01001360.1:61382-84139 GCA_011038615.1 Limnodynastes dumerilii | reverse complement strand
GGGGGGGGGGGTCTCTGGCGCATCTGCAGATCTGATGCATGGTCTTTGTTGCTCTGGCAAACATCCCACATCACCAATGCTTCATTAGCCTTACTGACTGCCTCCTTGCCAGACAAGAATGCCCAAATCTCAGCTCCTTTTGTGTATGCTTGTTCCTTTATTCATCTTTCAGTTTCTTGTGCTTTTTTTTTTTTTTTATCTCCTTGTATTTCTAAAGAGCAGATGTCTTCCCCCCCACTCCCTCCTCTACTCCCATATCTCCTGTGTCTTATAGGCAGAAGGAAAGTGACTCTTTAACCCCTGTGGGGCCAGGCTGACCGAAAGTGACCTTTAGCCTGGGTTTTACCCCTAGTCAGTTACGAGACGACAAAACGCCGTGCTTTGGGCTGACATTACAGGGTATAACCATCCATCTAGCTTGAGCCCCGCAGATTTTGTCACGTTACACAGATATCGTGCGGGATTTTTTGGTATTTATTTATTTTTTTGTTTGTCACAAAAAAAAAAATTAAAGTTAGGAAACATCTTCCCAGAATCGCTTTTATCACGTTAAAGTTCAGCTTTGTAGTCCGTGTGAGCTGGGCATTTGAAGGCCACTGCACTTGGTTGCAACACAGTGACCCCTTTAGAAAGCAACTTTATCTGGAAAAGAAAAAGTTTGTTCTGTTTGACAAACTCTCTCCCCGGCCAGTGTTTATCTAGAAGCTGAAATCCAAGTCACAGACTCTATCGATTGGTTAGATGGGATCGTTGATTTCGAAAGAACGCCTCAGCCTTTACAAAACAGCCGTGTGCATCTGTGTGTTGCGGGTTTGCTTCTCACGTTCATATGTTAAATCCGGTAAAACGCTTAACCTCAAAATGGGATCTGACGGTTAGAGACATCTGCGGCGATTGTCCAGTATGGGTATTATTGCCTGGACGATTAGGCTGTGATTGCAAATACACTGCTTGCTGTTAAGAAGTCATTGGTATAGTGCAGCTATAAGACACTCAGGGCTAAATCTACTAAAATGCGTAAAAGGAAAAGTGGAGATGTTGCCCATAGCAACCAATGAGATTCTAGCTGACGTTATCTAGTAATAGGAAAATGACAGCTAGAATGTGATTGGTTGCTATGGGCAACATCTCCACTTTTGCTTTCCCGCAGCTTAGTAGATTTAGCAATTAGAAGGAGATTATATGGAAGATATATTAGAATGCGCTGGTTTCAATCATTTATGGTAGTGGCTTATTATGTCACTCAGAAGCATTATGGAATGCAAACAGGTACTAATTGAACCCTACTGTACATTGGCTACACACCTGGCGCTGTCCCTCGTGACCGACAATGCTCCGGATGCTGGCGACATTGCACGATAATTGGGTTAGCTCCTCCCATCTGCCTCAGTAGCGCTTTGAATATCGGGGAGGACTGTGTTGTCAGCTTTAAACATATTGGTCCACGCCTTACATCATAATATAACTAGCGGATCTAGATAGATAGATGGATAGATAGATAGATAGATAGACAGACAGACAGACAGACAGACAGACAGACAGATAGATAGATAGATCGATAGATATATCGTGTAATAAAATCCTGTAATGTCACTAGTTCCCCAAACTTCAGTGATGTCACTAGTTTCTCACGTCTCTGTGATGTCACTAGTTCCCCATGCCTCAGTGATGTCACTAGTTCCCCATGGCTCAGTGATGTCACTAGTTCCCCATGCCTCAGAGATGTCACTAGTTTTCATGCCTCAATGAAGTCATTCGTTTTTCATGTCTCAGTAATGTCACTGGTTTTCATTGTGTTGAAATAATACTATACACAGCGAGGAGAAACTATTCCTTGGTACTTTCTCTGTTTCATTAAGAAGGCCAACAACCTTAAACACAGCTTAGCAGAGTCATTTCATCTTCGTTAAGGAGCAGCAGATGACGGTACTAGCTTTGTTTGTCTTGTGAGGTATCACTTTCTGTGGCCATCTCCACATAGGAGTTACCTGCTGCACGGTTCTGTGGTTTATAAAGGTTGAGGTAAACTGTTCCTGTCTTTTCCTGACGGTGTTGCCAGACATGAGAGACATGCCGGGAACAGGAGTTTAAGATGGCGGAGTGCTGTCACAGGGAAAGATATTGCGGACGTAGCACCTTCTTCATATGGTCAGCACAGCAAACCAGCTCCTTTATAAGCTACAAAGAGTCACTCTATGCTAAAAGAAATATTACATTCGTCAGCAATCATCCATAACACACATGCCACAAAATAAATCGCCCTCCAAACTAGCATTTCTATTTGTTTCAATTGCCCTTTTACCTCCTTAGTATTAGAGCCAGGTCCCCTCCAAGTTAAGTCCAGCAGAAGACAACATGTGCCGCTCTATGGGGAGAAAGGTTTCTCCTCCGTCAATATTTACTGGACAAACAAGGGGGGGAAGCAGAGTTTGCTAAAGGGAGTCATGTGCACTCCAGGGTGAATGAATTCTCGGTAAAGTGCTTGAACTGTTTGTCTCTTCTCCTCAGGTATCATTTCATCTTACGCTGTGTTTTTTTTTGTTTATTTTCACTTTCACCTTTTGATGTTTGGGTTTCTTCAGCTCAATGTGCTCAGCACTTACACATCGAGGGCCGAGCGCTGTTTTAAGCTGTCAGCATCTGACAGCTTGCTTTTAGTGCAGGGGGGAGCGACTGCCACTGGACTCTTGTCTCCTGCAGACACCTTGCACCCCCTTTAGTTATGCCCCTGTCTACAGGCTACCACATTTAGGATATTTGTAGCTCTGAGTGGTGCCTAAAGACCAAAGAAACAGATAGTGTGCAGAAAAAAAATACACACCCTCAAGGTCCGTTCTAGAAATTTCCTTTGGCATTAATGAGCAGCATCCTCTGGAACATTGCTTTATATGACAAAATTACTGCTATTTTTAATATTTATTACTACCTGCTAACAGGCAGAACAGCACACCCCGGCCTCTGTTGCAGATTTTGGTTAGGGACACAGTTAATGCCATTCTCAATTTCAAGAGAATGTTCAGAATGATCCTCGTGGGTGTATCATATCCAGACTCCTCCTAAAGTCCTGCTCCTGAGTAAACTTGAAAGATCAGTCAAAGCATTAAAGTAGAAAATCCTCTATGACTGTAATCTCTTTCTTTATTTTTAGCCAAGAATATCTTTGGCCTGGACAATTACATGTCTTCATAACAGAAAACATTACCTTTTTCCATTTAATATAATTAATATAGTGGCTATGCAACACTAAATGGACATTTTTTTTTAACCTTGTTGATCAATATTATGAAAATGAAATAAGTTTTTCATTTAGTTAATTGTGAAAGTAGCAATTATGGTATCCAAAATCAACATACACCCTTCGCCTCGGGCCCCTCAGACGCGGAGTTCAAGGGAAGTTTTTTTTTCTTTTTCCGCTTTGTTTTGCGAATCAGGGTTGTAAAACGCAACTGAAATATTCATGCAGAATTGTCTGAGAAGCAGTTTGTGTTTTATTTACTGCTCAAGAGAACAGCCTCAGTGGATTAGTTCTACAATACCCATAACAAAAGCTCGACAGCTGATGCATGTGATGTTAGGAGGTGACAAAACAGTTAAAGTATGCTGCTGGCTACAGGCAAGCCAGTCAGCAGATGCAGACAAAAGGATTTGTGACAAGAATAACTCTCTCTCCAAGCCGAGCAGTCAAGAGTATCCAAAATACCAATACCCTTTTCTCCTTGACATTGTCTTCTCCTTACAGTCAGCATTGTGTTGCCCTTTTATAGTAACGAAACCAATAACTCAGAATTCACCAGGATCACTTAAGTCCCTACCAGCAGACCCTCACTTCCTGTTACTGTCATGTTGGTTTACCCCTAAAGCTGACCATACACCAAGTCGATTTGCCAGCAGTCTGAAAAATGGTCTTGATGATTGGTTGGTCAAGGAAGCTTGCCTGCCCTCATCATCTAACCACAAAGAGCCAGATCCAGACTTACATAGTTTTGGCTACTTACGCAGTTCCGCTGTGTAAGTAGGCCAAAATGTGACATCTGTATGGGCGCACGCCAAATGCTACATTACAGATCTCTAGGAAATCCGTCCGACAGGGCAGTCCATCCGCTCCACCCGCCTGAACTCCGTAGGAGGGCGGGGGAAACATTAACATTTTTACAGTATGGGTTTAAGCAGTTCCTGTGTGGATCAGCGGTCGTATGGACCACATATTCACACAGGACACTTAACGTAGGCTTATGGCAGTGTAGCCGATACCAAATACATACCAAAGAGGGGAGTGACAGGGGAGGTCACCCCCCTCTTCCGGGCAAACTACCAGACCTCCGTGCATTCGTAAAATGCAGAGGTCTAAATGTGGACCAAACACAGTAAATTGGGTCCTGCTTAAGTCAATTACTTACTTAATACATTACTACATTTAGCATATACATATCAAAGTTTCTTTTCTTTTTACAGTAGAATATAAATATTCCTTCAGGCCCTACGAGTCCCAGCAATGTTTCATCAGGTATTAGTGAGAGTGGACCATGTTGATTGATTAGTGAGAAAAACCATGTTGATTTCAGGAGGAGTCAAATTAATTGTATTCTTTGCACACCGATAGTGACCAGCTTTACTACTGCACTGTTATTTAGCCTTGGGCTAGGAATTGCCACCTCTCAACTGTAATACTGTTTGCAACAGATGAAATATCAACATGGTTTTGCCCAGGAGTAACTTTCCGTTCTTATTTTCAAACTCTGAATCTGGTCTAGTGTGTGTGGAATTTTTTTTGGATAGGAACAAAGTTGATGCCATTTTGACTTTTCAGAGAATGTTCAGAATGGTCTTCGTGGGTGTATCATGTTCAGACTCCTCCTAAAGCCCCTGCCGCTGAGTAAACTTGAGAGATCAGTCACAGCATTAAAGTAGCAAATCTCCTCTATGACTGTGACTTTCTTGTATTTTTAGACAAGTATATCTTGGGCCTGGACAATTACATGTCTTCATAATACAAAAATATAACCTTACTAAATATTAATCTGTAAAAAAAAAAAATAGGAAAAAAAGAAAATTAAGAAAATAAGTTTTTTAATTATTTCATTGTAAAAGTAGCAATCATGGTATCCAAAATCAACATACAAGTTTACAAGCATGCTTTGTCAGGTATTAGTTCTGCCTATGCAGTCAAAGCATGCTGGGACTCGTAGGCTCACAACACAGCTTGGCCATTCCTGCGCCAATGCATGTCGCTCAGTGCAGCCAATACAATTTATTACGATATAATATCTTCCCTGACGTTTGTCCAGGGCCGTTGCCCTGCCACCTTTCTGCATAGGCTTGGAGACTATAGGAGAGCATTGTCATTTGATAATACCAAAGCGTGGGTTGCGGACTGCAAACAAGGCTGCGTTTATTTTACAAGCGCTCAGGACGGGGTTGGTGCTCCTTCAGAACACAGGAGAGGCCGTCTTCCGCTTTAACCTTTGTAATTCCCCGACTATTCTCTGTGACATTCATTCGGCTGCCAAGACTGCCTGGCAAGGCTGAGACAGTACACGTGTTCCAGTGACCGCTAACCTTGGTGCGTCCTGACACTTATGATGTGTATCTGCAGGACACAGAAGGCAAGCAGGCTGCTATGTCAGGCTTTTATTATGGAGTGCAGATGCCGGGGACAGTCCGTTTAATAAAATAAATCAGCCTTGAAGGTAAAGCTACTGAGAAGGAGGAAGAGAGAGGAGGCTCTTGTGCTGCAGGATGTAAATGATGAGGAATATACTGTTACTAAAAGGAAGGCGGGGGGGGGATCGGGGCATTGGGCCTGATCCAGACCTATGCACATGATACGCCCTTGTGCGTAACGTATTTATGCCAGCGTATCTACGAAGCACTCCCCTCGGTCGTCCGTATATATGCTTACGCCGAGCAAACCCTGCACTTTTCGGACTGTAACCTCGGGCGTCCGTAGTCTGCATACGTAGTTACGACGCTTAGCATGCCCATACTGTATTATTTAAATGCCTAATTACGGGTTTCGTATGGCTGGCGCGCCCCCATACGCTCTGAATTTCTTTGCGTAATATCTGCCGTGCGTATGCTCAGTCAGTACTAAAAGGCGCTTTTACGCTTACGAAAAGCGTAAAAACACAGGCTGGTCTGGATTGGGCCCATTGTGCTCGGGCTTTTCCTGGTAGAACAAAGACTAAAGACTGCGCTTATGCAATCTACATACAGAAATGGTACGTAGATAGTGTAAATAAGATACTAGGCATGAGTAGTAGCTCAATTCTTAAAACAACGTACGTAAGACGAAAACTATGTAACTGTGAAACCTTAATGTTTAAAACGTATAGTTTGGGTGCGCTAAATGCCCACCCTCTATCCAGATTTCCAATCCGTTACCATTTTAAGTGAGGTAATCTCACTGGAACTGGTTACGTACGATAAGGCGTTCCGTGCCATTCATTCCGCATATCTTATCCCCGCAACAGGGGCGGGGATAGGCACGCTGAGCAGATAGTGTGGGCGTCGTTAAGCAGTTGAGTATGGATCACAGCGGACACAGATTCATAGGGAACACTTAAAGTTGATTTATGGACACAAATTATGGACGCACAAGAGAGGGGAGTGACATGGAAGCTTATTTCCCTCTTCCATGCGGACCTCTGTATGTACGGAACACGTGCACAGGTCTGAATATAATCTCTTAATAATAACATGCCAGCCTCTTGATGACATACTTGGGTTTGTAGTTTTGCAACATCTATAGGTCCAAAGTTTATCTTTCTTTGCTCCGGGATAATGAACGTGTACAAAGTTATTTGTTTTGTTTGCTTGTTTTCTAAGTAGTGTTTGTGTAAGAACAGACATTATGCCTCGTCCTGCAGCCCACAAGTGCCCTACAGGGACGTCCTGAACGCTCAGACCTGCAATCCGTATCACCAGCAAACAGGCGTTAACGTTAAATATTCATATAGAACGGGCATCTGTAAACCGTCTCCAGACAACAAGCTCTATAATCCGGAGCAAGGCTTATACTCCAAAACCCGCTGCGTGGAATAAGTCAAGGAAGAGCAATCTTTCCTTTTATCTTCACTGCAGTCACCATCAAGTGCTATATGTATGTTACCGCTTGGTCACATGGTTTGAAGTGTAAGGGAAAGCAGGTGAATTGGCTGGAGGCGGAGGACGAGATCATAGCTTGTTATTTAAAACTTGTAGTTATTCTTTTTACAATACAATTAATAACAAAACACGGATCCTGAATTATTGGTCCGGATTCACAGTTACAGCGTGCATAGTAGCTCAATTCTTAAAACAATGTACGTAAGACGAAAACTACGCAACTGTGAAATCCGGAGCATTATTATTAGCGAGTAGACCTCCGGCTGTGGGGGGTACGCTATAAGGTCGCTGTGTGAAGGGAGACCACTTTAAGCATGCCGCCCCATTCCAGAGTTGGAACAGCTTCCAACACGGAAATCTGGATCTTGAGGAACCAGATCCATGCTGGAAGCCAGTAGTCTGCGCACATGTCGAATGTGGCCATTATCCACACATAGAAAACGGCCGCTGCTATCAAATAAAGATCTGGTTCAAGGAAATAAATCCTCCTTGATAACTTGATACAAATGATTGAATTGCAATTTTATAAGAACTATGGGTCGGATCAAGACTTGCGTCCGGTATCCCACTTACGCACGCAAAATGCGTAAGGTAAGTGGGGTATTTTATGAGGAGGGAGCATGCGTAAAAGACACATAACTTCTATCGTATGGAACTGAGATATTCCGTACAATGGGGCTGTGCTTCCCCTTCGCCCGCCAAGGTGGGCGGGGGAAGCTTTTTAATTGCACAGTAGGGGTGGGTTTTGGTTGTTCATGAGCAGATCAGCAGTCGGACAGACCAATGATTGAGGTTGCCCAATGGCATCATAAATCCCATGAATATGTGCAAGAGAGAGGGGAGTGACAGGAGGTGTTTATTCCCTTGTTTCGTGTGTACAGACAGACCCCTGCATGTACGTAAAGGATACGGGGGTCTGGGTCAGGTCCCTATGGGAGAAATTAGTCCAATATGTTGTTGTCAAAATGAATATAAAGCAGCATTATTGGTTAAGATAAAAATGCATTAAGGCTCCCATGCTGGCTCCATTGTCTTATGCAGACTTATCAGTGTCCATTCCATGTGGAAATACTTCCCGAGATCTGCAGCCTTCACCAGCTTAAGTTCCTCCCCTCTTCTTTTACAAAGATGAACATTTGGTATTAACATCTCTCTATAAATAGCACTCTTAAAACGCAGATGACAATAGACGTCTGCCATAATTAGAAGGTGCAGGTGCTCGGTAAGCCCTCTCCTCACTTTCCTTTGAAGAATCAAGGACTTGAAACTAAAAACTTTTATTAATACCATTGTCTCCTTGTATCAGCAGGTTCCGGAAAGATTCCTGGAAGTGGCCCAGATCACGTTACGAGAGTTTTTCAATGCCATTATAGCAGGCAAAGACGTTGATCCCTCCTGGAAGAAGGCCATCTACAAGGTTATCTGCAAGCTGGACAGTGAGGTCCCAGAGATCTTTCGTTCCCCCAACTGTCTACAAGAACTTCTCCACGAGTGATTATCGCATTGCGGGGTCTGAATGTACAAAAACTGTCTCTTCATCCCTGCTCCTATAACGCCCTGTGTGAGCGTGTGTGATTTACACTGTACATCTGTGTGTACCTGCTGTACACATGCCTATAGATCCTGTCACGTCATTTATTTATACCCTTATTTTTACTCTTATAAAACATGAGTAGCTATTATATACATCATCTTTTACTGAATGGTCTATTGAGCTCCCTATTATTATTGATATTATTATTATTATTTTTATGATTATTATTATTGCTATTATTGAGCACAGTTAGGAAAGCATTTTCAGAGAGAGGCAACTGACCTGTATATAGTATATTATGGCATTTTCAATATGACATGCAAAATGAAACTCTATGTATGTACTGTTATTTTTGTCATTCTGTGGATTTCCAATCTGCTTTTACTAAAAACAGCAAAACAAAGAAAGTAAAAAACAATGGTTGATGAAGTTTAAGTATATGTATGATGAGTGCACACGGCCATTTTGTTTGTAGAACCAAGTCTTCAGCCTATCCATTCACAAGGTGCTAAGGACATCACAGGGGTACGAGGAATACAGTCTTCATAATCTCTGTGGTGTTTTGTGAATTGACAAGCTGTATATTTGATCACCTACAAAATGTCTGCCTGATTTTTGTGGGCTTGATATCTTCATTGTAGCCCAGATATTCCATTTTAATGTCATATAGTATTGTTCAAGCAACATCAAGAATGTTTAAATAGTTGAATTGTAAAGAAATTAAATATATGGCAAATATAAAAATGGCAATTTAGCCCTGATACTTAGCAGGCAAGCAGCCATCTTGTGTACTGAAAGGGCAGTACTGCCATTTTGTGTACCTAAGATGGCACAAATCTACTGACGTTGATAGGTGACACAATAGTATCGTGAATATTGTGAAATTACACTACAGATGTTTTTTGGTCTGGGATTGCCACGAAATATACAGATTTCAGCACTAATCACATGCTCCCTCAGACTGGAATACTTAGTGTCTGTCTAGTTTTGACTGAAGCACTGTGTCATATAAGGGTTATACCAGAATACAGATGCTGGGGAGTTATTATTACTTCACAAAAATGAGTAACCCTTTCACTGTGAACTCCTAGTGGGAGCGTTCGTAAAATTCCTGTCATCACTGGAAATAAAAGTTTATCTTTTGCTGCTGTCCCCTCGAGGGTTAAATTAAGAAATTGTGATTATGAATTTTTAGGCATATTTAGGAAATGGTTTTTTAAGTACTGGAAAGATCATCACATAGGAGAAGTGACTTTGATCTGCATTAGTTATCTCTAGTTGAGACAATATCCAATAATTTACTACTGAACGTGCTGAAGAATTCTGCAATCCTATTGGATAACGGAATCGCCTGTAACATGAATCTCAGAGACTTGGGATTATTTTATTTTTTTGTTGTTTTTTTTTTTCAGAATAGCACACAATCCCTTGTATCCTTTAACTCTAGCTGAAAACTAGTCATACGCATTACTGTATTATATTATAACGTGATCAGAGCTTAGCCACATGTATTTGGGTAGAAAGTTCAGGATGAATTACTAATAGGGCAAACTATTACATGACTTTAGCCTTTATTTATCATACAATGTCAGAAGATGCCCTATGTTCTCTAGTGGTCGTGTCATTGGCTCTTAAGTTTATTTATTTTTTATTCTATCTTTTTTTTATTTTTTTAAATTACCTTGGACTTTCTTGTAATTATTAACTTTAACCTTATCTGTTTTGCAAGATCTGTGTTTCCACAATCAATTCAGACGCAAGGTGAAATATGTCTCGCTGGCAGCTCGATTTGGGTCAAACTTTCCCTTTTGTTTTTTGTTTTTTTTTACTTAGCCCGATACGTTTATTTGTCATCAGTGGCAAATTAGACTTTAGAATAGAAACACTAATTTGACGTAATTCTGTAACGGCTGTGACCGAGATACTTATTCTTGGGCCTGATTTAGAAATTTTAAAGGTTAAATAGGATATATTGGTTGGTCAAGAGGGGGTAAAATGTAGCTTACCCCTGCTGCCTTTTTTTTTTGCCCCTTAAAGGGTAGACTTAAGGTTTACCCCTCACAATTTCTTGAACCCCTTTTGCAGATAAACAAGTGCACAATTCTTTAACTTTAAATTTGTATGCATAGGTTTTTGCCTACAAATTGATCCAAAACACAAGCTATTCATTGCTCTTATTCTTTTTTGCTTTTTGCTTATTACTATTATTTTAGACAGAGATCTACTATAGCAGTTGATTGATTTGTTGTTTTTTTTTTAGATGTTACTTAATGTTTTACAGGGCATGAAAGTGTAGCTGCTCTAATGAATTCCATTGGTCGTTACCACTTGCATTTTTAGATTTAGGAACTGGGTAATGGGATCCATGTCGCCTCTGGTGATGACAAGCGCTTTTTAATAGCAAGATAGAGTCATCGCTGGCAAATATTCTATGATCAGCCTTATGCACAATGTTTTCTTTGATGGGAGCTGGGTGATCGTAATGGATTTCAGGGGCAGGGATGTCTTTTATCTCTTTATAACGTTCCTTTTTACTTGGCCTTCAAAGGTTGTGACCTGATTTATATATGCTGGGGCTGATTTACTAAAGTCTGTAAAAAAAAAAGCCCAGAAAGGTGTTGTTGCCCATAGCAACCAATAAGCTCCTGCTTATCTAGAACGTACCAGATTGCTGATAGATTTGTTACTATAGGCAACATCTCCTCTTGTCTTTACAGAACCGTTAGCTCATCTACACTTAGGTGTAATTAGATTCCTGTGATTTATACATATGGTGTATGCTTACTACATTACAGGGAAAGTGATTTGTATAGAAAATTTCTAGCATAATTAAAAGTGTAGGTTTTTTTTATTTAGCCATAGACTAGTGGTCATTTTAACACTTTGAACTGAAGCACTTTAAGTGTACACACATTGTAAATGGTCAGTGTAAGGTTTACTACTGTATAACCATAGAGGTAGGGGTTAAACGCTATAATCATTCACTGGCTTTCTTTACAAGCCCCAAATAACATGTTTTGTATCTTTACTTGAACTAAGCCCCTCAAACTTTGCTAAATATGACCCCATGTAAATGATACCCATCAGCCATAAACAGTAAAGGCAGCCATTTTGTGAGCTGAACCAATAAGGATCATGTGATTAGACAGGCATAATCGATTGGCCACACAGAGTGAAGGCAGGGGGAAGCGTCAAGTGTCCCCAATGGGTTATGTTTTGTTATAGACTATCTCTCTTTGTGACATTACACACCTCAATCCTTTATTGAATATGTCCTACTAGTTTCCAGCCTGCATTCTTCTCAATTCTGACCACAAAGATGGCTGCCTCCACAATGCATTGGCATCAGCACCCTTTACTATAAGCATTTCCATTTCCCGTAATGACTTTGAAATGGGAAAATGATACCCTGATTTCACTTCTCTTTATTCACTACACATTCTTCTGAGGTAATGAAATTCGGTTATTGTCAGCACAAAAAAAAAATAAAAAAAAACCATCGTCTTACTTCATATTAGCCAAGACAATCCTATAGTGCCTGCCATTATTCACAGGCACTGGCAGTCACAATGGAAGTAAGCACACAACATGACACACTATAAACTAGTGACAACACTGGACACCATTTAGAGAAATCGCCTCGGTATTGACACTGGACATTCTGTTATATTCCAATGCACAGTTACTCTTAAAAGCACATACATATTAATGTCTTATGTACTGCCACTGCTGGTAACATTTAAGAATTTATTCGACTATTGCGTATTTTAAAGTTACTAAGTATGGTTTGGATTCACAGTTACGTAGTCTTCGTCTTACATACGTTGTTTTAAGAATTGAGCTACTACGTATGCGTGGTATCTTATTAAAGACTGCGATTACGCAATCTACGTACAGAAATGGTACATAGATAGTGTAAATAAGTAGCTCAATTCGTAAAACAACATACGTAAGACGAAAACTAAGTAACTGTGAATCCGGATATATATAGTTTTCCCCATTGTATGCATTTTAGCCATGTCTTTATATGATCTCGGTTGCTTCTTTTTATTCTTATTCCATTCGTTTTGGCTATAACAGTATGCACGTTTTTGGCCATTGGCAGAGGAACAAATAATAAAACAAAACTGCCCAATCATATGAAGACATGACTGAAAAACACAGCAACACTGTATTGTTGGAGGGAATGCAGAAGTCTTTCCTGGATAAAGACCGATTGCGGTTTCGGCTCCTGATGGACGTTTGCTTTATGGTATCTACAATTAAGGCTCTGATTTACTTCCTACATAAATATTTAGTTCACACATTTAGGGCTAGATTTATTAAACTGCAGAAAAGGAAAATGGAGATGTTGCTCATAGTAACCAATCAAATTCTAGCTGACATTCTCTAGTCTGACATTCTCTAGAATCTGATTGGTTGCTATGAAGAACATTCTCTTTTCCGCAGTTTACTAAATCTAGCCCTTAATATCTGAAGTCTGCTGTGAAACACATTTCTGGTCAGATAAGTGAGATATTTCAATGACTGCAGTGATTTACCACTGAATTATGACTGTTTTGCTTGTGTATTTAGTGGATGTTAAATATTAGGGCCCTGGATAAAAGTAATTTTGAGGTCTTCTGTGCACTGTGGTATTGGGAATTATTTTAATCCTATTATTCTACGTCAGGACATTTATATAGTCTCTTGTTTTCCCGTTATATAGTGATGTGCCTATTAAACTTGAACACACCAGCAATTATAGATTCTATCATAGACCCATGTCTCCTCTTGTGTGCCTTGCACAATTTACTATTTCATCCTATAGTTTTGGGGTTGAAACCTCTGGCTTTCTGGGACTTGTAGTTCTACAACGACTGGCACAGGTTGCCCGAATTGGCTATTTGTTTCCAACAGCTGCAATAAGCACTATACTATTTCTGGATATTTATTATCTATGCATATTTTAGGTTATATAAGGGGGGGATGTATTTAAGAATACAGCTTTTAGAGGGGAAAAGGAGCTTTTGATTTTTTTTTTTCCCCTTGTGTAGCTACATCTTAGCCTTTGAACTATTGTTTTTGTTTATTTTCAGAAATTAATTGTAATACGAAAAGCACTATTTCAGAGCAGGTGAAACAGTCTTTAATGTGTGTAAATATAAATGGAAAGAAATAGTTCCCTATCGTTGATAATGGTGTGGCTTTTATAAATGGCCCATAAAATGGCGTCGGAGGTAAAGCAGAAATTAATTGGACATACAAAAGGGGGGGGTGGAGCTATTCCTATGTGAGCAATGGCAGACAATTGGTTTCTAACAGCCAATCAGAAATTTGCCTACGCACTCTACATAGGACTCTGATTACAGCTCATTATCACCATTTCATTGAAGCCTTATAGGTGATATGTGGACACTTTCCCAGTCTTAGAAACCCAATTATATTTACAAATGCAGTATAGTTGATTTTTTTTAATGGTATATCCTGATATTTCTCACTCACAGTGGACACATTAAATTTATTTGCGTCTCTATCATGCCCCAATAGCTGCGCTGTGCCTCTGAATATTACGGCTTTGGAAAATCCTTGTTGATTTGGCTTGTGTGTGGATGAATATAATGTACAATACTAAAGGGGGGTGGTTTTTATATAACAATGTATATATTTGATTATGTACCTTAACAGGGAGTTGACAGTAAATAAATCAAATTTTTTTAATATAATCCTAAAAACAAACAAATAAAATAAAGGGTTGTAACAAGATTTGCTGAAAATCTAGCATTGTACTTTTAAAAAGCAGTGCTATATTTCAGTATGCATAAATATTAAGGTGTATATAAATGACTACAAGTGTTTTATGTATATTCTGCACCATATATATGTGTGTATTACATTTACAGTATGTATGTATATATATATATATATATATATATATATACATGAAACAGAAAATGCCTCATTTGTAGACATGAGAGGCCGTGGTTGCTACGGTGACCAATAGGCCATTGGGATATTTAAGAATATAAATGTACAAAAATAGTACTTTTCTTTATTAAAATAAAACAAATAATTTCACCAGCAACATTGTAAAATACAAATGAACACTGTTTTATAAAAATTGATGCATTATCAATGAAAAGACCTTTAAAAAAAAATAATCTATTTGCATAATGTATGATATGTTGAATATTAATAATTAATATTAAATTCATTGTGTATCTATTGCTACAGTATATTTTATTTCCGCTCCTACTTGTATATCAAACATTACATAGTTTTTGGTTGTTCTTTTTACTCCCTTTAAAAAAAAACATAATTAAAAACATAAAAAAAAAAAAAAAAGAAAGAAAGAGAACTGCATTTTGAAAATGAAGCCGTTTTAATGCACTTAGTGCAATCTCTGGACTTTATTATTATATATTCGTTTTATTTACCTGGAATGCACCATTATCTATAGGGGTGTAAAGGGGTTGGCCCCACATTGCTCTTGTTTTCTGTATAAATTGCCGAAATCGATGCTAAGTTGGTATTTTATGTCCAATAAAGTTCTTTCATCTTAGCCCCTTTTTATCATAGCCAAATCTACTACATTATAACAATTGTTTATAAGTACTGTATATTTTCAACCAACTTGATATCGATGGCTTGCTCTTGCTGTTTTGATATAAAATAAATATAAAATAACTGGCATTTCTCAGATGAGTGAAAGGTTGCAACAATTTAAATCTGAGTCTTTATGTGTGTGTGCGTGTGTGTAAATAATTATAAATTGTGATGAAACACTGCCTTTATATTATTTAGCAATATGTTGTATATAGCATTATTATGCTCTTTTTTTGTAAGTAAGATCATATAATTTCAAGATAGTATAACGAATGACCTTTTTTTTTTTTCTTTTTTTTTTCTTCTGTAGTTAGAGGCAATTTTTCGACTGTGGAATTTTTTTGTCAGATGTTCTAAAAACTTTGCATAATTTATTGGTTTAATTTATCCTAATTTATTTGATGAAGGTGTACATTTTTTTTGTATTGCCAAGGAAATACTGTAATGATATTTGATGACGCAATTAAAATAAAACTTCCCATTCCGTCACTGGAAGAAAAAAAAAATGGTTGCAGCAGACAATTCATTTCCAAATTTGATGCTTGGCAGCTACTAAATTGCAGAATAAAAAATGTGATTGGGATGTGTGGGGGGAAGGGGAAGGGGGTGGGTATTTTATTTAGTGTGTTTTAAGCTTTTGTATATTATCCACACTTTTACCTTTTTCTCTATGTACCACTTAAAAAATTCAGTAGTTCAATTGCCTTGTGTGCCTTCCATTTTCTCTAAACTGAATGTATGTGCAGTATATATGCAAGCTTGTGCAAAAATAAAATATAAATGACAAGCTCAATGTAGTTACTCAGATTTCTTTCTGATTTTTGTGTACACTTTTATCTGTCCTGAGCAGCGGCGTACTAGGGGCTCTGTAAAAGTGTCTGAAATGCGTTGTAACCCATAGAACCAGCCTGATGGCTAAGGTTTTTTTTTTTTCACCAAATCAAAGCAAACATCTCATTAGTTGCTGAGGGTCGTGTTAGCGATTTCAAGGTGCATGGTTATAAAGTTGGCCCCTAGAGCCAACAGCCTAAGATTACATGGAGGGCTTACAGACATGGTTCATCGCTTGTTTCGAGTGACAAGCTATTAAAGCTCCTTTAAAGAGAGCTTATAGACCCCTTTGATCTCTAATTTTTTGGGGCATTTTGTTTGCTTTGATTTATTTATTTATTTTCAGATTTAGGATATTCTTATATTTATCATGAACATACAAAACCCAAAAAAGACGAGCATATAAGAGCCACATGGGCCCCTACAATCTGCAAAGATATGTGGCTGCATGCAAAGAATACAAATAACTTGATTCCCCCTGATATCAACATGGTTTTTCCCAGGAGTAACTTACCTCTCTCTTACTATCTCTAACTATTTTGGTTCCCTTTACTACCCTTTCAGAGACATGGGACATTGGGCCGAGCTCAGACTTAATAAAAGTCTCCTGACTTCCACACGCTAATTGAATATGAATATCTGGCTATGCGCTTACCCAATGTTCCGTAACAGATCTCAAGGCGTACGGAACATAGTTCTGGTCGCCTGGAAATCTGCGGAGTATTCCCCTCTGTCTGCCTAAACTCTCTGAGGTGGTCAGGGGGATCATTTCAATTTTAAACTGAGGGCTTACTGAATGGCTTCCTATTCTTTTTTTTTTTTTCTTTTTTTTTTATAAATATGTTTTATTGAATTTTTCAAATTATTAGGAGGGTGAGGGGTACAGAAGAAAAGAAGGGTTGTGAACATTTTCCATACTAATCCAATACATAACATGCAGGATATGAGATAACCTAAACAGAGTATGTATTTGCTAAACAAAAAGAGACATGAGAAATCAGGCAAGTATTCAGCAATATATTACATAGAACAATCCTGAATTGGGGAGTTAAGAGGGGAAGAAAAAGGAAGGGAAGCGACAGAAAAAAGAGGGGGGGATATAGATAGGTTTGAAGGAGTCTAAGATACTATAAGGGAAATTGATAGGGATAGAGAGTTAGTCATGCAATGTAGAATTGACCTGATAGTATGTTAGCCATGGGAGCCAGACTGCAGAGAAACGATTAGAAGAATGGTAATGGTAACAGCGCTCGGCCCTCCGTGTATCTATTAGTGAAAATCAAAGAGGAAACAGAGACTGTGGCGCTCGTGTCACTGCTCCCCACCGAAAAATCTAAGAGGGTCCTACACCCTCTAAAATTGGAACAAGAAATTGAAAAAAGAAATCTCAGTAGGGCGCTGTGGCTAAACAAACTGTATAAAAAGGGGGGGCTAAATCAGGTGTTCATACTAAAATCAAATAAAATAAAATCTGAACTGTCTCTTTAAAACTACGTAACAATCAGCTCAGATAAGAAATGTATATAGAATCCAGGTGTTCACAAGTTCTCCGCAAGGTTTAGCATGTGGAAAATAAAAGGAGAAAAAATGGATCAATAAAATTATATATAAAACACAATTTATTGTACCTAAAATATTCTAAAATACATATGAGCAACCATGTATGAGCTCTGAAACCACATATATTGCACATCCCGTCTATCTATGTATGTCTGTATAGCGCTGCAGCACTCAGACATGGAGGCCAAACGATGTTTTTAGCTTCTTTCTTGTACACGGGCCCGCACAGCCCCGCCCTCAATACTGCATGACCCCTCCCAGCCCATCCAGACTCCTCCTTGCTATGGGGCCTAAGCCTGTTCTTTTCCTCCCCTGGGTCTAGAAGCGCAGGCTGTTTGCTTTTCTTAAGCATATAATAAATAGTACATATAAAAAGAATAGAAGAATAAAGATGGGCGATTAAACGGTTTCAGAATCTCACATCTCAACGTGATTAATCTCAACAGTAACTGCTCAGGATCAGACTACGTATATTGAAACATAGGGGTAGATCCAGAACTAGTAACGCTAGCGTATTTACGCTAGCGGGTGGTCGCATCTGCATTTTGAACGTGCCGCACATGCGCACATACTTAGCATCAGTGTTCCATCGCCGTAAATACGTAGGAAGGGGGCGGGTCAATCCTACAGCACCAGGAGGCAGGGTGAGGCATTTAAATTGTACAGTTTGGGCGTGCTTAGACACATACGTACGTGAAGCCTTGGCGTAAATATGCTACGCATTGAAACGTAATGGAAACGTAGATCAGGATCTGGGCCATTAACACTGAGCAGCTGGATAACGATCTGCTGGAGAGCAGCTAAAGAAACGGTGATCAGAGAAATAGAGAAATACATTGTTCCTCTAGGGACCCGTACAAGAAGTGATGGACAGGGTAACACAGAGGTCCCGGCCCCCAGGAATAGTCATACTAGGGAAGCAAGTCATTACACTCAAGGTTCAGGCTATAATCAAAGTCATTATACAGATCATCGATCGAAAACCTGAAGATCTTGGCCACTAGCGATCCACTGAGGACATTAAAGGCTTGAACCAAGCCCGAATGTATGCCTGTTGGTGGGATGTAGTTGTAATCGCGGCTATATCAGTGTCGGGAGCTTTTCAATAAAGAACGGTCTTATTTTGGAATAAGTACAATGGGGAATGTTCTCAATTCAACAAGTACCCGTTCCCAATGCTGAATTGTACTCTCCCCGATGGGGACTGTTAAGGTTAGGCTGTGTGAAGGGAAGGGTTAAGGTTAGGCTGCTAGAAGGTGATGGTTAGGGTTAGGCCCCAGGGAGGGAAGGGTAAAGGTTAGGCTGCTAGCAGGGGAAGGTTAGGGTTAAGCAGGGTACACACTGGGAATTTTCAGCAGATAATCTTTCCAATCACACAATCAAAAGTTCGTTTAAGCAGATATCTCACCAGTGTGTACTGTCCAGAGATCTCCTAACAGACACACAAAAAGCAAAAGATATCTTTCCATGGTTGATCTGGTTGAAATTAGGAGCTCCAAAAGATCAACTCAGAAGATCACAGATATTTTTGAGCATCTGTGGACAGTACACACTGGTGAGATATCTGGTGAGATGGTCTTTGGACAGTACTCACTGGTGAGATATCTGGTGAGATGGTCTGTTGGACAGTCCACACTGGTGAGATATCTGGGGGATGGTCTGTGGACAGTCCACACTGGTGAGATATCTGGGGAATGGTCTGTGGACAGTACACACTGGTGAGATATCTGGTGAGATGGTCTGTGGACAGTACACATTGGTGAGATATCTGGTGAGATGGTCTGTGGGCAGTACACACTGGCGATATATCTGTGGAGATGGTCTTTGGACAGTACACACTGGTGAGATATCTGGTGAGATGGTTTTTGATTGTGTGATTGTAAAGATTATCCTTCAAAAAAGCCCCAGTGTGTACCCAGCCTCAGGCTGCGGAATGGGGATGGTTAGGGTAAGGCTACAGGGAGAGGAGGGATAAGGATAGGCTGCTAGAAGGGGAAGGTTAGGGGATGGTTAAGCTGCAGGGAGAGGAGGGATAAGGTTAGGCTGCTAGAAGGGGAAAATTAAGCTGCAGAATGAGGATGATTAGGGTAAGGCTAC
The DNA here is from genome assembly GCA_011038615.1 of Limnodynastes dumerilii. Classification (NCBI taxonomy): domain Eukaryota; kingdom Metazoa; phylum Chordata; class Amphibia; order Anura; family Limnodynastidae; genus Limnodynastes; species Limnodynastes dumerilii. The sequence goes on along the minus strand of WWET01001360.1, from coordinate 64,428 downwards.
AGGGAGAGGAGGGATAAGGTTAGGCTGCTAGAAGGGGAAGGTTAGGGAATGGTAAGGTTGCAGGGAGAGGAGGGATAAGCTTAGGCTGCTAGAAAGGGAAGGTTAGGGTATGGTTAGGCTGCAGAATGGGGTTGTCGCCATCACATACTCACCCATTCATAAAAAAAATCTAAAATGGCTGCCATTCCAAATAGAGACAACCGTAAAGCAACTTTCGTCTGTCTCTACTCCCCAATGACAGCCATCGGTGCCACCGGATCGTGACATTCATAGGCAGGGGGCGGTCATTTGCAATAAATCACGTAATCAAGCCCCTCCCACATACTGCCATCTCTTTATCTCCTTCAACAGGGAAGAAATAAAAAGCCAACTATTATGGTCCTGATCCAGGCTTACAAAGAAATTCTGTCTGTAACCTCCCCAGCAGAGGCATTTGTATGGAATTTCTGATTCACATAAACACACTTCTCCTGCTCTTCTTCATGCGTGAATCCGTGTACCGGGAGCTACCATGGTGATGCATACGGAATAGAGAATCGTACGTATAGGCTTAACCCAGCTCTCAGAGCCGTAACTTGCAATTTTAGCGCCAGGGGCAAAAAGGAAAAATGGTGCCCCCTGACCCTGAATTCCAAGCCAATTTAACGATAAATATTAACTCACTGGCGCCCCCTTAAGATTTGCGCCCTGTTCCGTCGCCCCTATCACACATTCCTAGTTACGGTGATGCCAGCCCTTACTCTATGATTTAAATGTCTAACGCCACCCACCAAGTGTATCTCACACACAGCAGATCCGCCCCCTATGATCTTCTTTTTCTGGAAACCAAAGCAATTACTCTCCAATGCATAATGCAAACATTAACACTGCATTGCTGCATTATTAGAGATTAGCAGGGGTGCCTTCAAACCCTGCAAGACTGTCAATGATCTTCCTCTCTGCCAGTCCCCCGAATACAATGTCCTGCATTCCAATTAAGGCCATGAGGTAAATGAGTCCTGGATAATTATGTGTGCATAATGTTTCCTAATGACTCCAGGAAAAAACACACACACACAATTCTCTGTGACCTTTCACAGCAATGTAAAGATCGACCCTTTGTTGCTTCGGGGGTTTAGGGTCGACGAGTCAAGCCGTTGCTAAATCAGCATCGGCTTCATCAAGGACGTGGTACCTCTTTGACCTCGGTGGCGCTGAACAGGTTAAGGCAATTTTTTAATAGCCCTTTAATGAAATTTTCATAATTGGGAACAATTTATGGCCAATAATCGTGCCTCTGAACTTTGGAAAGTTAAGTGAGTAGTTTAAATTGATGATAGAGATAAGTGTCGTGCATCTACAGTTCAATAATCATAGACATTTTGATTAGGATGTGCTTAATTATGATAACTAACGGGCCTAGAGATGAGGGTATAACTGCTGTTGCCTTCCTATAATGTGCTAGTTATTTCACAATTAACTTCTACACGGGAGGCCCTGGCTCAAGTCATCTTACAATCAAATAGCTTGGTAGGCACTTTGTCGGACTATAATTTCCATAAACTATGTTTTGAATTGTTTTCCTGGTCTTCAATTTCCCTGTGATATGTTGTAGCAAATACCTACATATTGCAGTAAACTATCTGCGGGTCGGACGGTGGCATTTAAAATCCAATATTTATCTCTGCAAGCCCAAATTATAGAGACATAAATGACCATTGTGCATTGCATTGCTCAATCATGATAACAAGTAATAATATTATTACCTAAAAAGTGCAGAGTGCTTTGTGATGACAGCGATCGTTTTTCTTGTGGCGGATTTGAAAAATGTCGCTTCATGAAATTGCTTGTTTAAAAGGTTCCCTCTTACAGTCCTTCAAAATCAGTCTAGAAAAATGTTCCAGGCCCTAAAATAAGCTATACAGGGCCGCCATCAAGGGGGAAACAGCCGGGGCTATTGTGGCGGGCCTGGTGATGATGGGGGCCCACCAAGACTTACTTTTGCTAAGCAACAGCAGGTATCAGCGGTATCCTAACGTGCTGAGAGCTGTTCGTTAGCAGGTCAGTTTGCTGTTCTCTGTGGTGCCCCACCCGCTATGTGATGTCACTGATAATGTCAGATAGGGGGCGGGGCCCTGTGGATGTGTCCCTGTACTTACTATTTCTAAAGTCGGCCCTGAAGCTATAGTTGCCGACTTTTAATTTCTTTCCTCCTGGAGATCTCGGAGGGAGGAAATAAAATGCCGCTATGGGGGCGGTTCTTGGTGTCGTGATTTTATGCAAATCGCATTTTGAAAACCCCACCCCTGCTTATCAAAGCTGTAATTCATACTATGACTAGGGATAGGGCATCATTAAACCCCGCCCATCCTTACTAATGCTAGGGCTCCAGCAGGGGATTGAGACTTTCCGAGATTTTCCAGCTCTCCCAGGATGCCCGAATTTCAGGGGCCAGATTTACAAAGCATGCGGGAAAGGAAAAGTGGAGATGTTGCCCATAGCAACCAATTAAATTGTAGCTGACATTTTCTAGCATGTGATAGGAAAGTAAGAGCTAGAATCTGATTGGTTGCTATGGGCAACATCTCCACTTTTCCAAACCCGCATGCTTTGTAAATCTGGCCCCTGAAATTCGGGCATCCTGGGAGAGCTGGAAAATCTCGGAAAGTCTCAATCCCCTGCTGGAGCCCTAGCATTAGTAAGGATGGGCGGGGTTTAATGATGCCCTATCCCTAGTCATAGTATGAATTACAGCTTTGATAAGCAGGGGTGGGGTTTTCAAAATGCGATTTGCATAAAATCACGACACCAAGAACCGCCCCCATAGCGGCATTTTATTTCCTCCCTCCGAGATCTCCAGGAGGAAAGAAATTAAAAGTCGGCAACTATAGCTTCAGGGCCGACTTTAGAAATAGTAAGTACAGGGACACATCCACAGGGCCCCGCCCCCTATCTGACATTATCAGTGACATCACATAGCGGGTGGGGCACCACAGAGAACAGCAAACTGACCTGCTAACGAACAGCTCTCAGCAGGCAGTACTGGCGTTAGGATACCGCTGATACC
>WWET01001360.1:34974-55185 GCA_011038615.1 Limnodynastes dumerilii | reverse complement strand
AGGCAGGCAGGCAGGCAGGCAGGCAGGCAGGCAGGCAGGCAGGCAGGCAGGCAGGCAGGCAGGCAGGCAGGCAGGCAGGCAGGCCATGCAGAAGCAGGATGCTATGACCGGCAGAGAGGCTAACAGGTGGCAGGTATTTAAAGGGAGAGCCAGATCCCCATTGGCTGCTGATTGCACATGGTAAAGCACAGCCCAGGTAATCCCAGCTGCAGGTTAATTAATCAGGTTCCCTAGCAGGGAGAAATGCCGCAGGGGAAACCAGGACCGGTGTATGCTGCTAAAGCAAAGAGACACACTCACACGCTGCTGCCATATGCAGCGTGTAACACATACCTCCCAATTGTCCCGATTCCAGGATGACTCTCTAGCTGTTCCGCCCTCCATGCAGTTAGTCCCAAAAAGGTTTTTTTTCCTTTGTTTTATTTCTTTTAGTTTTGTTTTTTTTTATACTGTGTTCATTTTGCTGTGACAAAAGGGGTGGAGATTAAGTCTACATGGGTGGAGTTTGTGCAGCAATGGGCAGGGTTTGGGTGGCAATGGGGTTAGAGATTGAACTGAAACAGGGACGGGGCTTATTTATTCTGCTTTCAGGTTTATTAATGTTGGGAGGTTTGCCTTTGGGAACTTCTCTGAAGAATTGAATTTTAAGGGTACGTACAAAGCCTTATCGGGCACTGATAAAAATTAATCTTTATTTTGGAAAGCACCTGTTTGACAAATATAAGAAAAATAAGTCAGAATTGAAAAGCACTAATGATTTTAAGTGGCCAATTAGCTAGGGATGTTTAAAGTACTATAAAGACTTGGAGACTGTAGGCAAGAGGAAGGAGAGAAACATTCATTAACCAGATCCATTGATAGATTCAAACATACACATGGCTCTATTTATGTATCCGTGCAAGGAAGAGAGACCCTTAAAGGTGCCCAGCCTGTCATTTCTGCCTCCTTAAGGTCATTGTGGAGCAGAAGAAATATCCCCTTTAGGTCAATATAATAACACCCTTAGTGTTACCTAATGGATGACTGGTGAGAGAGGCTGCTCGCAGGGAGAATAATTACTTCTGTTTTTTCCCTGTGTGTAAAGCCTCTGAAGAGATGGAAATGCAAAAATCATTTTCCTAATAACACAGTAACGTCTGTTTTAAAACGTCATTAAGGGCCATTAATAAGTAAGAAAGTCAAGAGGTAAAAGAGGAAAAAGTTAAATGACTCAATATGTAAAGTCGTTATACACAAGTGATTAAATTCCATATAAATAAAAATAGGCAACCTAGTGTTAAGTAGACACCTTACCCGTTCCGCGTATCTGCCTTGTATAATGTACGGAAAGACTCCCACTAGCGTTGAATTTATGCACTTGACCATATGCAGAGGTGATATGTGATCTGACAGGGGTTGTAGTTGCCGCTGCGATCAACTGATTTTTAAAACGGATACAGCCAACGGCTTAACTGCAATTATATCAGTGCCAAAATAACTGTAAGAAGGAATATTCCTTTTGGGAACGGGTGCTATGGTAAATGACCCTCTTTTGACAGGTACCCGTCCCAGCTACTAGAAGCGGAAGTTTAGGGTAAGGCTGCGGGACATAGAGGGTTAAAGTTAGGCTGATAGCAGGGGAAGGTTAGAGTTAGGCTGCGGGACAGGGTTAAAGTTAGGGTTAAGGGAGGGTTAAGGTACCTTTCGTCATTGGAATTTTCCAACATCCTCCAGGTGCAGGAACAACACTGTCTTGCCAGAAACCGCAGAGGAATCCCCACGGACACCATCTGATAGCTACTGAGAACTGTGACATGATTTCCCACATGGGCAAACCCTAGGATACAGCTTTGAAATAGGATTCATACTCTTGCCTTTCTCACCTTCTATGTCATCCCAAGTATGGAGCTTCAATGAATAGTGCTGAGCACATTACATCATGGTCAGGTGCTTGTAGTTACGGAAGTCTGGAAGGCTGGATCCAGTCCCTTGTGTGGGTACTGGATCCAGACTATGGGCCTGATCCAGACCCCCGTTGCCCGACGGTAATACACCGGGCATAATTGTAAGATCGTCTAAAAAGATGAGCTGCGCATGTGCCGGACAGATGTTGCCCGGCGTAGCTGCATAAACGGCCGATCCTGGATCGGGTAGTTACAGCGTAGTAATGCTGGAGGGGGCGTCTCCCAGCGTTACTACGTGGAAGTTATGGCAGGTAGGCGGGGGAAGGGAGGGAAATGAGGCTGGGAGGGCGGCGTTAACGTATCAACGCCGCCGTCCCAGCATATTAACATCCGCTTACGCCGGCTGAAGTTAGGGTAGCCTTCAGCCGGCGTAAGCGACTGTTTATATGCTGGGGCTAGGGGGAGTGTCGGGGGAGGGAAGCGATGGTACGCTGATCGGTAAACCGCTCAGCGTACCATCGTAGGTCTGAATACGGCCCTATGTGTCAAAATGGCGTCCTGGCATTTGGAAAAGTGGGTTGTTTCTAATATCCACCAGCAACCACACACAACTCAGCTTTATTTGTGATGTCAGCAAGTTTTTAATGTTCTATTTTGTTGACAGCCTTCATGTACACATACCGGTAGAATCCTTCTAGATCATAGCTACCAAATTTTGCAAATGAATATCATGGAGATTGTGATTGCACCAAAGGGGTGTTTCCTAAGCATAACTCCGCCCATGGGTGTGTCTATCGCTGCCAGGAAAACAATTTCTTAATAAAAATGGCGGGATCTGTATTTATTGTTATATTGTCAGTGAATAAATACTGTCAGTATTATTATGGAGACTGTGAATAGGATCCGCTGACTTCTTCATCTTTATAGATAAGATAAATGTAGGTGACACTGCAGCTGATTAACAAGAGACCAAAGTGTATTTTTCATTTCTGTCTCCATTATTGAAGTCATGTTGTCTTAGATAACTGCCAGATTACTTCTTGGTCTCCATGAAAATGGCCGCCCCCATAGGCCTCAATGCAGGCAAATAGGACACAATTTCTAAATTCTGTCATCATACGGCAATGACTTCTTGAACTGGATTAGCAACAGGGAGATTGGGCCTTATCCAGAGCTACGGCCGCCGTCGCTAGTACGGCGGGCGTAAGCGTAATGCGCATGCGCTGGGCAGATGTTGCCCGGCGTCGCTATGGAAACGCCCGATCGTAGATTAACGTACTAACGCCGCCGTCCCAGTGTATCAACTCTCCCTTACGCCGGCTGAAGTTAGGGTAGCCTTCAGCCGGCGTAAGGGAGAGTTAATACGTTCCTACAAGGGGGAGTGTCGGGCCAGAGCAGCGATGTTACGCTGAGCGCTACAGCGCTCAGTGTAACATCGTAACTCTGGATCAGGCCCCATATGCATATAATTATATTTATGCAATCTTTAAGGGTTAAGTGCAAATTCAAAGTATTTTTCCTGTATACAATAAAATACATAAATTCATTTTCACCACTTTCGTTGCATTACATTGCCTACACTTTTATCTGCTCTGCCCTTACTCTCAATGGGGCTGATCCAGTGTTTAAGAGAGTGGATGAAAGAGCTATAAGTTCAGCAAGAAGCGCATCTCGGCAATACCATTTTCTAGTGTGTGTGTGTGTGGGTGGGGGGCAAATTTAAACTGTGTAAACAGAATTAACGTAGAGCTCAACCCTAGTTTAGAAATTAAACATAAAGGATCAGATCCAGAATTAATAGCAGAGCAGAGGCTAATGTATGGATTTTTCTATCCTAAATTCTGAATGCAGGAATGTCGACACTCCCCCATTATTTCTGCGTGTGGAATGGATCTCCGTCCCCTAGACTGTACCTTAAGTATTCCACACGTAAAGCTGTGCTTGGAGAATATTGGATTGTTTATAAAGCCTTAACTGCATGATTAGCATAGCTATCTCCACCCGACATGCGTTTCTCGTACACATGGTGAGTGGACCTTCTCAGTGTGAGACGGAGACTGAATTCATTGAGTGGCTGTGTTCTGAGCCGGAATTCATGGTACTGCACATACACAGTACGAATTCTCAACCAACTTTTGTACGCTGCGTGTGTAAATTGACTGACTTTCTTAGTTAAGATCCGAAACATAGTTATGCAGTATTTAAATTCTATGTGCAAAAGCAATGTATTTTCCCTGCAGTCAACAAAAAGTTGATTAACTTGCACCCCTGACATTGCAACATGGTTTTGCCAAGATGTACACTTTTTTTGCTCTTAGTCTCAAACTCTTGATTAGCCCCCTTGGTTTTCTATAGTGTTTGCTACATGAACTGATACAGTTTTTGTCTTCTGTTTTTTTGCACAAGAAGAGCATAGAAGATGCAGAGATTGACATGACTGGTTTTTAAGATGATCACAACAAATCTTTAGAGAACAAGTAGAGATGAAGAAATAAGTAATGGGAATGAAAGGCAACATATGTAGACAACAATTGCCTCTCTCCCTGCATAATAAATACACCCCCTGTTCCTTCCAGAGAAATAAGCAGTTTAATTAACTGGCGGGTACCGTGTACTGTGTAAAACCATATCATTAGAGAGCAAGTAACTGTCCAGAGGAAGTTTGACGTTGCAGCTACATCTTTCATTACTTTCATTATACTTTCACATACATTATTTTAAATTACGCTGTGCTGTGCCCGAGACTTGCAAGGGAAATTAAGTCCCGCGGTCACAGAGAAGCCTGTGGCCGCGGGTATCCTAGCAACCAGACTCATTTTAACAGGTTTTCTTACCTGTGTCCTCTGAGTGGGACTGCTGCTAGAATTGAAGTCCCGCTGTGCCCGAGACTTGCAAGGGAAATTAAGTCCCGCGGTCACAGAGAAGCCTGTGGCCGCGGGTATCCTAGCAACCAGATAGCCCTCATTTTAAAAGCATTCAGCAGTCTGACTCCAGACCAGTGCTGCACTAGGCGACACTATCTCTTAGCCACGGGTGGCATCGGCTAGCAGTGCCCCCCTTTGGCTGGCGCCCCTGGCCAAGGGGTAGATATACACCTCTGCCAATTTATTGCAGTTTCCCATAGATATAAAGGAATATCGCATGTCCAAGCGCCACCACAAAGAAGTTAAGCATTGTAAAGTCTCGCACTGAGTGACATCCAGCTAACAAGCAGAACACATCAGCGAAGTAAACCTTTTATTTCATGTCTTAGCGTTTGAGGTTATTAAGCTAATCTGACTGAAGTGCTTTATACGTTCCAGACAACTTGAAACAAATGTGACCTTTGAGCGAATGCTTTCCATTCATGAACTTATCAACACCGATATATTTAAGGTACATTGTATCAGGCATCTATTGTAGTCCTGAGCTTCATTAAGAGTAAGATCTTGCAGACAACAGTTGTCATAGGACGGTGAAGCCAGTGAATGGCCGATTTGTCATCATACCAGACATTCTCAGTGTTCACGGCTCTCAGATGAAGGAACGGTCGGCCCTTTAGGGAATACTACTTGTGCAATGCATATGCTTCTTGTTAAGACAAAAGGACAGTAGAAGATATTACAAGTATGTCAACCAGAAGCGACTGTTTGTGCAAACAAAGGATTTATAGGCGAGGAATAAAGGCCGAAAGGTCTCTCTCCCTATTGTTCCAGGGCTCTCATAGACATGTGAGTAGCTATAAAAACACTCGGGTCAATGACCCCTACAGCTTCTGTCAATATCATCTACAGAGCATCTTAATTATCATTAACCCCTCAGCGGCTGGAGGTATTTTAGACATCGCTGCCTCTGGTTTCTATGGGTAAGTGCATCGGGAATCAGAAAAAAGTTTATGATTTGTGCAATGTGAAAGAACTAAAACTAAGGAAAATTATTTTTTATTGATTTTAAAAAATATATTTTTTTACTTTATGTAGAAATGAATGAATAAATTTCGAATGATTTATCATCACTTTGGGCCTGATCCAGACCTACGCCCGCGAGCGTAGCGTATGATCGCCCGGGCGTAAAAACTTTCACGCCCATGATACTCCCATTGATTGTACCGACTTACGGCGGCTGAACCGTACCCTAACTTTTACAAGCGTCCGTGCGAATTCTCGTACCGATACGCTGGTCGTACGGGGCTTAGCACGCCCATACTGTACAATTTAAATGGCTATCCCCGCCTCTGTGTAGTAACTCGAGCGTCCGGACTATCGTCGTACAAAACGCTCGCACCTTGGGCGAAAAATACGCTTAAAATACGCTCGCGGTACGCTCATGTCCTTCGGACGACCGGAAGTTGTCATACTGCACATGCGCAGTGCGTTTTTTCGCCCGGTTTTACGCTCCCGACCGGCATACGCTCGGTCGCGGGCGTAGTTCTGGATCAGGCCCTTTGTCATTGCGTTGGAAGAGAAATATTCTAAGGCTGGCGCGTCTCCTGGACTTAGACATGACGCAGGGCTGCCGTAAATGTTTCTACGTAAGCTGATCTTTTTTACGTTTGCGGTCAGCTTTGGATTGGGGGCACTTGCTTGGGCCCCGCCCCTTACTGTACATTGACTTCGTCCCTCCACCCTTTCCCTCCCTCAACACTCCCCTCAGAACGCAGGCCGCCGCAGCTTGAGTTGCGTTCAGGTCTGAATGGTCCGTTACTGCGTGCTTTTCAGTACTGAGCATGTGCGGTAGAGAATCACACAGCTAGGGCGAAGGCTCATGGCTTCTTCTGCTTGTCCCATAATTCCACTGATTCTGCCACACAATATGGGTCCTACAGGTCACTGTATCCTGGTGGTACACACTGTCAATCTTACCAAACCATATTTCAGTCCCATTTCACTTCTGGGGGAGCCCAATATCCTCAGACTGATTTGGTTAGCGGGTGCAGTCCCTATTTTTCTTGTGCATATATGGGTTATAATCACGGCAAGGCATGGCTAACAAAGTATCAGGCATGGTCAAGGCGTGTCAGAGACATGAGGCCAGCTTTTTGGAAAAGTGGAGATGCTGCCTATAGCAACCAATCAGATTCTAGCTCTCACTTTATTTTTACATACTAGAGAATGGCAGCTAAAATCTGATTGGTTGTCATGGGCAACATCTCCAATTTTTAAAACCCGCAGCTTAGTAAATCTGTCCCATGGACTTGTCTTCTGATTTTTTGTTACAAATGTTAGAAATCAAGACAAGACCCAAAGATCCAAGTTTAGGATGTGCGGGGATCTGCGTTGGCTTTTGTCAATCCCTGCTAAGAAACTCTGTTTTCCGAAATTGGGACATCTGAAAGTTCCTTTTCGGATGTCCCTATTTCGAATAAAACAGAGTTTCCTTCTTTTTTTTATGAGTGGGTGAGTATGCCGTTCAGCATTCTTCACCCATTCACTTTCGCACCCTCCGCTTCTGCTATTGCCAGACCAGGAACAGGTAAGTAGGGGGAGGGAGGGTTAGGGTTAGGCTGCGGGAGATGGTGGGTTAGGGTCAGGCTGCAATTAAGGGAAGGTTAGGGTTAGGCTGCCAGGAAGGGAGGGTTAGGGTTAGGGTAGTGTTAGGGTAAGAATTAGGGAATGGAATGGGGGACTATTTTTTTTTACAACCTTTCGCATCACGGAGCTTTCGGTTCTCCGTGGATCGATTGCTATGCCTCATCGAGTTGCGAACTGGCTGGGGAGAAATCGGCCGTTCGTACCGGAGCTCCACACCCTCAATTGGAGACCTGCTGTGCCCATACATTCCAGTGACACACTGATAGCCACTCCCCTCGCTACCTAAATATACGCACCTAAAACCCTGCAGATTCTTACGTGGGAATCAGGACAATTATTATTATTAGTAGTAGTAGTAGTAATAGTAGTAGTATTATTAGTATTATTGTTATTATTATTATTATTAGTAGTAGTATTATTATTATTGTTATTATTATTATTATTTGTATTATTAGTAGTAGTAGTTGTAGTATTATTTGTAGTATTATTATTAGTAGTATTATTATTTTTTAAAATTATTATTATTGTTATTATTAGTATTATTGTAGTTGTAGTATTTTTATTAATTGTATTATTATTATTAGTAGTATTATTATTAGTAGTAGTAGTAGTATTATTAGTAGTAGTAGTATTAGTAGTATTATTATTATTAGTAATAGTATTAGTATTATGGGGGTAGATCCCGAACTACGGTTGCCGTACGCTTACTCGCGTAGCGTATTTTCGTGTGCGTACATTCTATACACTTCCCTTGGCACACCCCTTGAACGTACGTATTTTGTCAAGATACGCTTTTCAAACCCTACCTTAACTTTTGCCAACGTAACCGCAGTGATCCGCTCACGTACGTATGGGCAACACGTATTTACGCAGCTAAGCACGCCCATACTGTACACTTTAAATACAAACCCCCGCCTACTTCACGTATTTCAGACGTATTTTGGACTCACGTAAAATTGGCACGCCCACACGTAAGTATTTACGTGACACATGCGTGAATGGCCCATACGTTCACAATTACACTACGTTACTGAGCGTATTTTCTATGGTGCGCATGCGCAGTACTTACCAAAAGGCGATTTTACGTCTCCGCGTAAATTCGCTCACAAGCGTTGTTCTGGATCTGGCCCATTATTATTAATATTATTTATACTTTTTCTACGTGTAGGAATAGATTGTCCTAGGGAAAACTTGCAGGGATTGTGTTGTGCCTCACTTTAAACATAAGATAGTGGGATTTGTAATGAAGGGCAAATCGCACTCTCCGGTAACTCTAGACCTCCACTCTGTTTTCCCTTTGCAGACACAGATAATGGAGAACAAATAGATTTGCCTTTCTAGATAGCATTAAGCAAGAGGAGAAAGGCAGAGAAGTTAGCAGTGCAGGTCATGTTAACTGAACGCTCCCAGATAAGGGAGTTGGGAGGTCGACTTTGCTTACCAGATGAAGCAATTAATCTTTAAAGAAGATATCTTACCTGAACTTTGTGAGCAATTTAATTCAATTAAAAATAAATTGATCTGTATTCTCTGTCTTGGTAATGTAGATAAGCAGAATAATACAGTCAAGCAGTTCTGTAGGCCTAAAATCCAGTAAAGACCCTGCTCTCGATTTTGTTTTCAGGGGATTTGAAATGTAAGTGATGGGAAAAAAAAATATATAAAATAAATAGATTTATTTGTTTTTTTTTATTTAAAGAGAAATTTTACCAAAATATAATACAGTCAATAAGAACCACATGGAATGTCATTAGAATATGTTATTAATATAGCATAGTTGGCGACTCTCCCGGAACGTCCGGGAGACTCCCGAAATTCGGGAAGTTCTCCCAGTAAACCACGGCCTCAAGTCCTGCCCCTCTGCCTGGCAACACTAGTTTACTAGTGTTGCTAGGGACAGGGAGGGACTTGATGACACAAATTGCATCATCAAGCCCCTCCCCATCCCTATGAAACCCCAAAAGGGTAATTGATAGTCAAGGGGCGGGGCTTAATGATGTGATTTGCATAATTCACACTGATAAGCCCCGCCCCCGGTATGAATCTACGGCTCTAAAAGTCAGAAACCCTGTAATATAGGGCCCAAAGAGCACATAATACTATATATATAAACAAAAGAGGACCCGATCCAGACTTCTGTATAAGGGGCATTTTCTGATGGCATTTTGCACTTTCAGGACTTGAATAAAGACTAGAATACTGGAAGCCTTTTCAATGGTGAGATGGGATGTGGAGATCATGCCTGCAATTGCCTCCATTATAGAAAGCAGGAGTGATGCAACTACTGGAGTCGCAAAGAGTCATCCACCATTCAGCTGCTGTATCTTGTTTAAAATACAGTCGCTCGGTCCGGAAACTGCATCCCAGGGATTGTTAATTTGAGGAGAGTGTGGAAATCTTAAGGCGTAAGTGGGGAGTGGCTTCCCATTCACCCATATGGAACACTGGATACAGCAGCTTCCAACAGGGGGACGGGTTACAACTGCAAGTGGGCGTGGCTTAGTATTACAATGTACAGTATAGGAAGGCCAATGGACTGCAGACTCCCTGAAGAGTCTGCAGTCTATTGGCCTTCCATTGATGCAAGAGGGCGTGGCTTAATATTACAATGTACAGTATAGCAAGGGCAATGGTCTGCAGACTTATCCAGACTCCCTGAAAATTTAAGGTAGGGTATGGTTAGCGTGCAAGGTTATTGGTTAGCAGTGTGAATGCTCAGCCGAATGGGCTCTACAGACCTCCTATTGCGGATCTCCAGTTATCCTGCCTTCAGATGCCCAATTGCTAAAAAATAATGGTTTTTGCATTACCTTCTGGTTTTGGCTTTTTACTCTTTAAACAGTACTTGATCCCTGAACGTGTATATTACATATCAGTCCTGTTTTCTGGCTGCGTTCAGTTACTTGGAACGCTGTAAACGGGATTGTCTATTTTTTAGTACATGGGAGAGTAGTCACCAATGAACAAAGATGATAAATCTCCATGGACAATAATTCTGTCTTTACTCTTGCGTCTTATCTCAGTTACGTTTTGCACCTTGACTGCAGGGCCATCTCTAAGGGTGTGCAATAGGGTCGGCCGCCCAGAACGCAAATATTAAGTAATATTCAATATTGATGTTTAAGCTTAAATTGGTTGGTAATTGAGGGTCTTTGGGCGCCATTTTTCTTTTTTGCATCTGGCATTAAACTTTCTTGCTACAGCTCTACATAGCTGCCTTAAGGGGCATACACACTATACAATTATCTGGCAGATTATCTGAGAGATCTAGCTGTTGGATTGAAAATGTGGTAATGGATGAGATTAACTGACAATACCATTTGCCCTCAACCATCACCAGATTTTCATTCCAACTGACAAATCTTTCAGATAATCTGCCAGATAATTGTATAGTGTGTATGCACCTTTATTCTGGGCCTGCCCAAGCTCCACCCTGGACCTGTCCAAACTCTGCTCCTTTGGGGGCAGCTGCACAGAGAAAATTAAAATAGTAATAAAAAAAAACTAAAATTAACCCTGCCTCCAGTATATATCACCTGTCAGGACAAACTAGAAGGCAGGTAGGATAGCGGGACAGTCATCCTAACTGTTCTGCTGGAATTGGGACGTTTGAAGGCATGCAGAATATTCATTTATTTTATTCTTTGCATGCTGGGAGAATACTTTGCTTTTGCTCATTACGCACAGATACTGACCAGCTTTACTTTTACACTGTTATTTAGACTAGGAAACATCACCTCTCATCTCTAATACCGTTGATGAAATTAGTTTTCCCTGCAGTTGAACATTGTTTTTCCCAGGTGTAACTTTCCACCTGATTTCCTCTTATTTTCAAACTCTGGCTCCAGTCCTATGATCTGATTGAAAAGCAAAATGTAAGTGTTCACCATTTACTTTATTCTTCCAATGACCTTACGGGTATCTTCTTTAAAATACCGTTGCCTTTATGAGACCTGTTAAGTAGAGAGCATATTTCTGCCAAATTATAATGAAGCACTTAGCACCATCTGTTTGCATTTAGTTTGTTAAAACAGAAACAACTGTAATGTTGACTTATGTGTAAACACAGATTAACTTCACATGTGGTGTTGACAAATCTATCTACATAGGTGATATACAATTACCCATCTAGCATCACTCGGAGTGGAATATACTGAAAGGACCTCCAATACAATTAGGCTAATCTAGTAGTCGTGCCACTCTAATTCATACTCTGGGGTAGAGCATGGTAGTTGACTCTCCCGGAATGTCTGGGAGACTCCCGGAATCCTGGGAGATCTCCCGCTCTCTCTGGAGAGCACCCTTTTCTCCCGGAGACGATACAATGTCCGGGGATAGTATTATTCCTGGACACTGTATTGTCACATACACAGTGCCCAGACCGCTGCGTCCAGGCACTGTCTATGTGTTGCTATGGCAAGAGGAAGAAGAGAGGGGAAGACAGCAAAAAGGTAAGAGACTTATAAAAGCTTATTGGGGATTAAAGTATGTGAGAGGGGTAATGTGTGGTTATAGTATGTGAGGGTGATAATGTGTGGTTATAGTATGTGAGGGTGGTAATGTGTGGTTATAGTATGTGGAGGGGTAATGTGTGGTTATAGTATGTGAGGGTGGTAATGTGTGGTTATAGTATGTGGGGGGGTAATGTGTGGTTATAGTATGTGAGGGTGGTAATGTGTGGTTATAGTATGTGGGGTAGTGTGTAGTTATAGTATGTGAGGGAGGAGGGAGTAATGTGTGGTTATAGTATGGGAGGGGGTAGTGTGTAGTTATAGTATGTGAGGGAGGAGGGAGTAATGTGTGGTTATAGTATGGGAGGGGGTAGTGTGTAGTTATAGTATGTGAGGGAGGAGGGAGTAATGTGTGGTTATAGTATGGGAGGGGGTAGTGTGTAGTTATAGTATGTGAGGGAGGAGGGAGTAATGTGTGGTTATAGTATGGGAGGGGGTAGTGTGTAGTTATAGTATGTGAGGGAGGAGGGAGTAATGTGTGGTTATAGTATGGGAGGGGGTAGTGTGTAGTTATAGTATGTGAGGGAGGAGGGAGTAATGTGTGGTTATAGTATGGGAGGGGGTAGTGTGTAGTTATAGTATGTGAGGGAGGAGGGAGTAATGTGTGGTTATAGTATGGGAGGGGGTAGTGTGTAGTTATAGTATGTGAGGGAGGAGGGAGTAATGTGTGGTTATAGTATGGGAGGGGGTAGTGTGTAGTTATAGTATGTGAGGGAGGAGGGAGTAATGTGTGGTTATAGTATGGGAGGGGGTAGTGTGTAGTTATAGTATGTGAGGGAGGAGGGAGTAATGTGTGGTTATAGTATGGGAGGGGGTAGTGTGTAGTTATAGTATGTGAGGGAGGAGGGAGTAATGTGTGGTTATAGTATGGGAGGGGGTAGTGTGTAGTTATAGTATGTGAGGGAGGAGGGAGTAATGTGTGGTTATAGTATGGGAGGGGGTAGTGTGTAGTTATAGTATGTGAGGGAGGAGGGAGTAATGTGTGGTTATAGTATGGGAGGGGGTAGTGTGTAGTTATAGTATGTGAGGGAGGAGGGAGTAATGTGTGGTTATAGTATGGGAGGGGGTAGTGTGTAGTTATAGTATGTGAGGGAGGAGGGAGTAATGTGTGGTTATAGTATGGGAGGGGGTAGTGTGTAGTTATAGTATGTGAGGGAGGAGGGAGTAATGTGTGGTTATAGTATGGGAGGGGGTAGTGTGTAGTTATAGTATGTGAGGGAGGAGGGAGTAATGTGTGGTTATAGTATGGGAGGGGGTAGTGTGTAGTTATAGTATGTGAGGGAGGAGGGAGTAATGTGTGGTTATAGTATGGGAGGGGGTAGTGTGTAGTTATAGTATGTGAGGGAGGAGGGAGTAATGTGTGGTTATAGTATGGGAGGGGGTAGTGTGTAGTTATAGTATGTGAGGGAGGAGGGAGTAATGTGTGGTTATAGTATGGGAGGGGGTAGTGTGTAGTTATAGTATGTGAGGGAGGAGGGAGTAATGTGTGGTTATAGTATGGGAGGGGGTAGTGTGTAGTTATAGTATGTGAGGGAGGAGGGAGTAATGTGTGGTTATAGTATGGGAGGGGGTAGTGTGTAGTTATAGTATGTGAGGGAGGAGGGAGTAATGTGTGGTTATAGTATGGGAGGGGGTAGTGTGTAGTTATAGTATGTGAGGGAGGAGGGGATAATGTGTGGTTACAGTAACTGATGGGGTAGTGAGTGGTTATAGTATGGGAGGGGGTAGTGTGTAGTTATAGTATGTGAGGGAGGAGGGAGTAATGTGTGGTTATAGTATGTGACGGGGGTAGTGAGTGGTTATAGTATGGGAGGGGGTAGTGTGTAGTTATAGTATGTGAGGGAGGAGGGGATAATGTGTGGTTACAGTAAGTGATGGGGTAGTGAGTGGTTATAGTATGGGAGGGGGTAGTGTGTAGTTATAGTATGTGAGGGAGGAGGGAGGAATGTGTGGTTATAGTATGTGAGGGGGGGAATGTGTGGTTATAGTATGTGAGGGAGGAATGTGTGGTTATAGTATGTGAGGGGAGGAATGTGTGGTTATAGTATGTAAGGGGAGGAATGTGTGGTTATAGTATGTGAGGGGGGGAATGTGTGGTTATAGTATGTGAGGGAGGAATGTGTGGTTATAGTATGTGAGGGGAGGAATGTGTGTTTATAGTATGTGGGAGGGGGTAATGTGTGGTTATAGTATGTGGGAGGGGGTAATGTTTGGTTATAGTATGTTGGGGGGAATGTGCACTTTCCGTGTGCAGTCCCGTGCGTCTGTGTCCTCCGTACATGCGTGTCATGATAATCGCGCCCACTTTCCCTCATTTAAATGCCTACCCCGCCCATTTTTACTTAAATTCTCCCGTGCGTATTTTTGCGTTGCATATCTGGACGTATGTATCCACGTGTGTATCGGCACTTCCGCGTGTATAGTCCACGTCAACTACAAAAAGTTACTGCGCATGAACAGTTGAAACGTACCTGAAAATACACACGGGAGTCGCCGTGAAAACGGAAGTCTGAATACGGCCCGCTGTGTTCAGCAATAGCAAAGTATTTTTCCTTGCATGCAAAATAATTCACAATCATTTGCACCCAGGTGTGAAACTCCAGGAGGTGCAAGGAGTGCGGCTGCTATGGAGCCTGGGGTAGCCGATCCCACTGCTTAACTTCTAATTTTCTATACTTTTTATACTTTCTTAGTTAATATTGTTATTGTATCTTCACAGTTATCAATAAAGTTTATTTTACTTTTATCAACAAATGGCTTTGCCCACGATATCCAATATTCCCTTTTCCTCTCAAGCTGCGGCAGGATGTTAATATAAAGCATAATCTGATATTTATTGCACATTTATAGATTTTTATTCACTGTAAGATTCTTTTTTTTTATTTGTTAGACAATAAGCTGAAGAGACATAGAGAGAAAATAAAAATATGCACAAGCAGTTTCATTCTAATGGCTTAAATGCCTTCACGTGCCATTGTAAAGAGACTGCAGAGTGCTTGTGGTATGTAAAAATATAGAAAGGCCATAGAAGTGTATTAGAGTGCCATTGTTGTGCAGGCTCCTGACACAGCGATTGTATTATACCCGTCCATGGCTTCTCCCTGTTCACTGGGTCTGGAAGAACCTACTTTGTATTTTTCTAAGTGAGGTCAGATCATGTGATGGCGTTTTTCCAGGTGAGTGAGCCGGGCTCTGATACCCCCCCATCTCTGCATGACTTTATCAGGAGGGACTGAATGCTGCCTCAACACAGCACATTCTTAGTGCTTTACATGGGATTATTTGCACAGAGACTTCCAGCCACAGTCATCACATTATTCCTTTATTTTTAAGGAAAGGGATTTTTTTGTTTTATTTCAACCTGTAGCCAGTTCTTTTTGTAAAAACAACCACCATTACAGCTGGACCCTGTTGTTATTTTGGGGCTGATGCAGACCTGAACTTGCAACCAAATTTGTAGGGGTGTGGGTCCCCCCTAATAACGGCCCAGTTACGAACTGTCTGGGATATCGATGTGCTTATTCCTCGATGAGACATAGCAATTGATCCACAGAGCACCGAACACGGTACTATGAAAGCTAAGGCTAAAAACTACCCCAAGACTTCTAATTCTAATTCTAAGCCTAAACCTCCCCTTCTATGGCTCTAATCCTAACCCTTCCTTCCCCACAGCCTAACCCTAACCCTCCCTTCCCCACAGCCTAACCCTAACCCTCCCTTCCCCACATCCTAACCCTAACCCTTCCTTCCCCACAGCCTGACCTTAACCCTCCCTTCTCTATAGCCTAACCCTAAGACCCCCCTACCCGCAGCCTGACCCTAACCCTCCCCTTCTATGGCCTTAACCCTAACCCTCCCTTCCCAACAGCCTAACCCTAACCCTCCCTTCCTCACAGACTGACCCTAACCCTCCCTTCTCTATAGCCTAACTCTAAGGCCCCCGTCCCCGCAGCCTGACCCTAAACCTCCCCTTCTATGTCCTTAACCCTAACCCTCCCTTCGTAAGAGCCTAACCCTAACCCTCCCCAACACTAAAAGTCCCCGGAGAGGTTACTCACCTCCCCGGAGCTGTCAGCGGCAGGTCCCCCAGCTCTCTGCGAAAATGTATAGACGAGTATGGCGATCAGCACACTCACCCATTCATAGAAAAATAATAAAACAGGCCCCTACTCCAAATAGAGACAGATGAAAATTTACTTTCAGTTGTCTCTATTTCTGAAAGGAGCCTTCGTTGTGGGGACTGCAACCAATTTGTAGAACATCTCTGCGTAATTTTTCACTGTCCATTGCTCTTATGTCAGGGTGGAATGCATTTTAACTGGGTAGCTGAGACGCAGACAGGCGCAAAAGCAGACGAAAATGTGATCCAAATGCATGGAAATGAGGGGAACATGAGGGGAACATGAGGAGCTAGATACCGGTCCAGAGAGATGAGTTTGATCCAAATTTGGAGGTGGAACTAGTGAGTTGTGGGCCCAGGTGCAAAAAATCTGCTTTGGTCCCGATAACATCTCAGGTAACCTGCTGGAGAGCTTCAGCGGTGCAGTGATGACGGCTGTGCTCCCTTGTATGGGCCCCGATGCCGTTGCACCTGTTCCACCCCTTTCCAAATTGACGGATTTAAATGCTTTCACTCCCTTCCAGAAACATAAAGCGCGGGGACTGGGAGTGAGGGCTCAGAATGGAGCATTGCAGATCTGTTTGTGTTGTTGAATTTCTGCAAAATATGTATTATGAATCATTCCGGGAACTGGAAATATCACACAAATGTCTGCAGAGCTTATGTAAACAATACTCGGCTATCAATATTCATTTACAGTGTGGAGGGCCGTGTGCCGTCTGCAGAGGGCTCTCTGAATGGTGCACGTGGAGAGGTTCATGTTGTCTCGTCCTTCCGCTCACTTGGATATTTCAGACGCTGTTACCCCATTATTACAATATTCAACTTTTAAACAATGAGCTTCTATGCAGCAATCATCACACTGTATATTCTGTCATATTGCACAATGGAAATCTAACAATGAATTATGGGGCTCAAGTGACATTAGTCATGGCCCATGTGACCCTCTGAGATGGGGTGTGGGTCCCCACTTAGAACGGCCCTATTTCGATAGGGCCGTTTCCTCCCAGCCAGTTTCGAACTGGCTGGGATTTCGATTGCTTATGCCTCGATAAGGCATAGAAATCGATCAACGGAGCACCGAGCTAAGTAAAAAAGTCCCCCCCAACCATTCCCCTAATTCTAACCCTAACCCTCCCAACTCACTACCCTAACCCTCCCTTCCTGGAAGCCTGACCCTAACCCTCCCTCCCCTGCAGCCTGACCCTAACTCTCCATCTCCCGCAGCCTGACCCTAACCCTCCATCTCCCGCAGCCTGACCCTAACCCTCCATACCCGGCACGGAGAGGTTACTCACCTTTCCCTCGGTCCGGCGATAGCGGGCGGAGAGTGGCGGCGGAGGGATATCGGCGGCGGTGGTATTTCCGAATGAGAATGGGTGAAGTACGCCAATCAGCATACTCACCCATTCTGAAAAAAAAGTATAAACTGGTAAGTATTTGAAATAGGGACATCCGAAAAGGAACTTTCGGATGTCCCTATTTCGGAAATGAGAACTTCTAATTTGCGGACTGCAACCACTGAGATGTCACTTGTTGGTGGAAGATGTCTGTTATAGCGTCTAAAACTTGTGTAAGATGCTTGCTACTGTTTCATATAGCCTTTGAATGGGTATTGGGGTGATCTAGATAAGCTACTGAAACACCCTCATTGCTCTCTAAATATAAGTGATGACATCACTACTCATCAAATATAAGTGATGACATCACTGTTCCCCAATTGTAGTCTTAATGGACTGTAACCAGCTCTCTACTGCCACCACATCCTAACTATCTTAGTTACACCCGGCACACTCCAACCTTAATATTTCCGCACCGTCCCCACGCGAAATGGGAGCGATGTGGAAATATGGATTGTATGTAAGGGCTGAAGCTGCCCCTTACTGTACTGATAGTATCCCCCCCCACAGAGCTTCCACTTCCTGCTCTTTACCGCCACACCATTGAATTCCCTGCAAGGACGGATTCAGGATTCCATCCTATTACATCACAGTGATCGGAAAACGCTTGCTTAGCGTTACTCAGGATCTGGTCCAACATCACTATACACCAAATATTAGTTATGACATTATTGCTCGCTAAATATTAGCTATGACATTATTGCTCACCAAATATTAGCTATGACATCATTGCTCGTCAAATATTAGCTATAACATCCTTGCTCACCAAATATTAGGTATGACATCATTGCTCGTCAAATATTAGTTATGACATCATTACTCACCAAATATAAGCAATGACATCATTGCTCACCAAATATAATCGATGACATCAATGCTTACCAAAAATAAGTTATGACATCATTATTTACCAAATATAAGCTATGACATCATTACTTGCCAAATATTAGCTATGACATCATTACTCACCAAAAATAAGCTATGACATCATTATTTACCAAATATAAGCGATGACATCATTACTCGCCAAATATAAGTGATGACATCATTACTCGCCAAATATAAGTGATGACATCAGAAGTAGAAGTTTGTGAGAACGTAGTAATATTGCTGGGCCTCCATGTGTGTTCTGTAGGCACAGAGGTCTGGTAGCCTGCATGGAAGAGGGGAGGGTCCTACCCTGTCATTCTCCTCTTTCAACCCGCCTATACTGTACAATTTAAATGTTGCCCCCCCCCCCTTCCATCTTGCCTGCTTTTGGCGAGCAGACAGGAAGTCCTGCCCTGTCAGACGGATCCGCTAGCGTGTGGAATAAATTCTGTACACTGGGAGATCCATAGTATAAACACCAGACTTGTGAGAGTCTGAATCCAGTGCACTATGTACGGCCACTGTTATTTTTTCTTCTTCTTTCATTAAAACATCACTTAGCAGAAATTCTCCAGCCTGCCACGAGGACGGGTTCTCGGTATACCTCTTACTTCATCTCAGGTGTCTGTAATGACGACTTTAGCACCAGGGCAAATGACAGAGTCACTAATTAACCCTGCGTTGTGAGAACATCATTACCACGTGGCCTTCTGAAGTCTGAGAAGGAACATGGTAGAGAGAGGTTCACTGGGGTCCACGGAAATAAGCTTACGGCTAATTGTTAGTGTTGAGCACTATTACAGCACTGGTTCACAAGTACAGGGTGGTAATGACACTGGTTCCCCTCCAGTCATATTCTAATTGTTATATGATAAAAGTGGGAGATTTAGGGTTAGGCTGCGGGGATAGACTTAGGGTTAGGCTGAGGGGTAGCTTAGGGTTAGGCTTCGGGAGGGACTTAGGGTTAGGCTGCGTGATGAGGGACTTAGGGTTAGGCTGCTGGGGGGGGGGTGACTTAAGGTGAGGGGTGTGGGGCGGGGGGGCGGGGGGGGGGGGGCGTGGGGTTAGGCTGTGGGAGGGACTTAGGGTTAAGCTGTGGGGGGACTTAGGGTTAGGCTGTGGGGGAGGGGGGCACTTAGGGTGTGGGTTAGGGAGTGGGTTGGGGGACACTCACCTTTTGGAGCATCGTGTTCGGTGCTCCGGGGATCGATTTCTATGCCTCATCGAGGCATAACCAATCGATATCCCAGCCAGTTCGGAAATAGGGCCATTCACTACGGGGACCCACATTCAAGGTAATAGCCAGTGATAGCAGGGCTATAACTAGGGGTGTGCCATAGGGGCGGTCGCCCAGGGCGCTAAGCCAAAATTGGGCACCATTAAGTTCATTTTTAAAGTTAAACCGATTATTAAATCAAGGTAGGGGGCGCTATCTTTCCTTTTTGCCCCAGTTCAAAAATGTCTAGCTACGGCTCAGCGATATAGTATGAATAAAAAATGACAGAACGAAAAAAATCGTCACTGAGTTGTATCGAAATGTACGTAATGCGTAGAAATGCGTATTATTTCTTTCTTCACAATGTTTCTCTTTTCAGCCATATTTTGCTGCAGAGCTTTCGCCAGATGTTGTGACGTTTCTCCGTGTGATTTTCTACTGCTCATGCTCAGAACGGAAGATTGCGCAGTCACGTGTGATTCAGATATGAGCGCCAGTCGAGCTGCGGCGGCTTGCGTACTGAGGGGCGTGTTGAGGCAGGGAGGGGGTGGATGTGGTAACCCCCTATCTAACTATTTAAAGACTAAGGACCAGATTTGATAAGCGGGTTTGAAAAAGTGGAGATGTTGCCCATAGCAACCAATCAGATTCTAGCTCTTACTTTTCTATACCATACTAGAGAATGTCCGCTAGAATCTGAT
>WWET01001360.1:1874-20788 GCA_011038615.1 Limnodynastes dumerilii | reverse complement strand
GTAAGGAAGGGGCCATACGCCCGCACAGGGGGAGTGTCGGGGAAAGTGAACGCCGATACGCTAGGCTTTAGAAAGCACAGCGCATCGGCATAGGTCTGTATCAGGCCCTTTGGCCCCAGGTGAGGTACAATATACGTCTATTGGGGAAACATAGGTATAGAAATTGTATGGATAAGCCCTTACGTACAATCCAATCATCCGTGCACACGGCGGGGGGGGTGGGTTACATTTCTGCATGCAGAATTTGGGATAGCAAATATCCGCTGTGGAGGTTAACGTATGGTAATTGCACTTAATTCTGGATCCGGGCCCAGGCTACTAACCTCTGCTCAGTTGACTGAAAACCAGCTTGAATCAGCCAATAGTTTTCCTTAGGATGACAAATATTACCCATAATCCCCTTCCACCTTGTGCATCCTGTGGTTCACATCACTGTGCATATTGTACACGGCAGTTCTTCTAGGAACTATGGTAGTTATCGACTTAACAGGGCCTGGAGGTGTTTTAGCATCTAATTGAAAGGACCGGTTGGTGGTTGGGGACGGCCTCGATAGAGCTGCACACAAGAACATAAGTGTTCACTTGACCCTATCAGTGGTTACACTTCATACGGAGAATTAGCTTCCAATAGTAAGTAACAATCGCGGCGCAAAGATGCAGAAAGAGAACAGATGGAAACCAGGAGGAAACCAGCTGGAAGCGTGTTTGTCTTTGAGCTGTCTTACCAGTCTGCACACAAATACAGCTCAGGCACGGATAGAAAGAAAACATAAATATTTAAGAGGTTACTGGTAGTAAAGACGACGTATTCTATAAAAAACACTATAAACTACACAGGACAAATGCTTTTATTTTTTACTTATATTTTTTATCCCATTTCTTGTTTACAAAATTTGAATTTTACAGAGTAGCCACCAGCCTATAGGAAGATAAATGTTTCATAGACACACTGGTGGGAAGCGGAGAGGGGGAGAGAGGGGGACTGGGTGGCTATTCTGCGCATGCACGTATCAGTGCATGTGCAAGGAGGCTGCACTGGGAGGACAGGGGGCTGTTCTTCATATGCACAATAAAGTGTCCTTCCCAGTCCACGAACAGAGAAATCAGAGTTTAACATGAATTTTGCAAAGTAGCCACCAGTGTATTGAATTTTTAAATGGCAAACGGCATAGTCCCCATTCGCTCACCAGGGCCATTGCAAACAAGGACACAATGGCTGCATTTAAAAAAGGGAATTTAACTTAACTTAACTAACCCTAACCCTCCCTTCCCCGCAGCCTGATCCTAACCCACCCTCCCCTGCAGCCTGACCCTAACCCTTCCTCCCCCGCAGCCTGACCCTAACCCTCCATCTCCCGCAGCCTGACCCTAACCCACCCTCCCTGCAGCCTGACCCTAACCCTCCCTCCCCCGCAGCCTGACCCTAATCTTGGAGAGGTTACTCACCTTTCCCATGGTGAGGGTCCTGTGGTAGCGGAGGCGGCGTTTCCGAAACGGCATGGGCGAGTATGCTGATCGGCATACTCACCCATTCTGAAAAAAAATTCTAAACTGAAGGGTATTCGAAATAGGGACATCTGAAAAGGATCTTTCGGATGTCCCTATTTCGGAAATCAAACTTTCTAACCGGGGACTACAACCGACCCCTGATTAGAGGGTGCAAAACGGGTCCCTGTCTGCTGTTTATTATCCCTGCTGCCCTCTTTAATAGACACACTGGTTGGGGAGGAGGCACAGTTCAGTGCATGTGTAAGGTGGTCTCTATTTTAGAATAGGTGCTGATCTCTGCATGCACATTAAAGTTTCCTTCCCAGCTGATGGATAGAGCAATTGCCATGGTCATGTTGCTTTGGTTACTGCCCCCCTCTTTCAAACACCAGACAGCACCCTTGCTGGTAAAGATTATATACGTGAAGAGCTTTAAGGCCTATGCTGTAAGTGGCATATAAAACATATCAGCAGCATGTGCTGCTCACACAATAACAGGGAAAGATGCATGTGGCGTTATCCTGTCATAGGGCTGGATCCAGACTTAAGTAAGTGCTTGGAATTAGTTACTCCTGGGCTAAACCATGTTGATTGCAGGGGAGTCATATTTCATCTGTTGCAAACAGTATTAGAGTTGAGAAGTGATGTTTCTTATCCCAAGTCTAAATAACAGTGTGATAGTAACGCTGGTCAGTATCTGTGTAATAATATAATAATAATATAATAGTATTAGAGATGAGAGGTGATAAATAACAGTGTGATAGTAAAGCTGGTCAGTATCTGTGTGCAGTAAGCAATTCAAAGATATATCCCTGCATGCAAAGAATACAATTAACTTGACTCCCCCTAAAATTAACATGGTTTAGCCCAGGAGTAACTCATTTCATGCACTTACTTAAGTCTGGATCCAGCCCATAGTGTGTTACAGCCCCAGTGTGCCTGCTTTGTACACTAGCTATCATCAGTTAGAGGTTGCTTTATACACCAGCCCCCCTTAGCATGGACTGCTTTGTACCCTTGTCATCTATTGGAAAGGAAAGCGCTCTGTAAGCTGTCTCCTCCTCTATTCTAATGTCTGCTCCCCTGCACTAGTGTCTGCTCCCCTGCACTAGTGTCTGCTCTCCTGCTCTAGTGTCTGCTCTAGTGTCTGTTCCCATGCTCTAATGTCTGCTCTAGTGTCTGCTCTAATGTCTGCTATAGTGTAGGCTTGTGCAGTAGGAGGTGTCAGATGACATCATTTCCTGTTAGACTGCCCGGGCGGGACCTGTTCCCTCTGCTGGTTGGAGTTAGTCACTGAATTGCACAGAGGTGCAGCTCACATTCTCCTCACACAGTAATCCTCTACATACAGCCTGAACCTGCAGACCTGATGCTGCTTCATCCTATCCCTGCTGTACTGTAAGTTCCTATTGTTGCAGAACCACAATCTATACTTCTGAATGCATAACCCCTTGTGTACCAGTGCTGCATAATCTATTACCACTTGCACTCTACTAAATAAATCTAGAATCTGGTTAAGTGCATGTGTGTGGACTACAATCCTCATCCAACATCTGCTGTCAGCTATCTTGTACTACAAGACTCTGCCAATATCATCATCAGTTGGGGGTTGCTTTATACCCCAGCCCCCCTTAGCATGGATTGCTCTGTTTTGTACATTAGTTAGTGGCTGCTTTTTACATTAACCATCATTAATGAGGAACTGCTTTGCACACTAGTCCCCATTAGTAGTCACAGCTTTGTACACTATCCACCATTAGTGGGAACCATTCTATACTAGTTACCATTTACGGGGACCATTTTCTAAACTAGTTACCATTAGTGGGGACCGCTTTGTATGCTAGCCACCATTAGTTAGAGCCTGCTGTGCACACTAGTCGTTATTAGTGGTACACTAGCCACCATTAGTTAGAGCCTGCTGTGCACACTAGTCTTATTAGTGGTACACTAGCCATCATTAGTTAGAGCCTGCTTTGCACACTAGTCACTATCAGTGGTACACTAGCCACCATTAGTTAGAGCCTGCTTTGCACACTAGCCACTATCAGTGGTACACTAGCCACCATTAGTTAGAGCCTGTTTTGCACACGAGTGGGCGCTGCTTTGTACACTAGTCCCCATCAGTAGTGACAGCTTTTTACACTAGCCAGCCTTAGTTAGAAACTGCTTTGCACACTAATCCCTATAAGTAGGGACTGCATTGTACACTAGTCACCATTAGTGGGGTCTGCTTTGTACACTAGTCACCATTAGTGGGGTCTGCTTTGTACAGTAGCTACCATGATGAAATAAATTCTACAGAGGCTATTGAAATAAAATGGTGCATATTAATCTGTAGCAGTAACATTTTAGTTAATATAGTGTTGTTTGAAAGCCTCTGTACAACACACTTAATGGGTCTATGATATTCTTTTACTGTAATCTCGCGTGCCATTATCATTATCAATATTATGACTTATACAACATATGGTTCAGATTCTGTTGCATAATAAACAGTTATCTCAAGATTTGCTCTCAGTCATTAATGGATGTTATAGGAAGATAAAATCTCAAGATCAATATATCTAATGTAATATTATCTAAGAGAAGGTTTTGCACCTATATCAGTGAAAGCTCTTGACTTCATATCTCATGAAATATCCTCCTTTCCATTATCATGCAGCGAGGGGAACTGACCTTTCTCTGCTGTGACACATCTAGAGGAATTCATCCAGTTTCCCTTCTCCAGCTGGTCCCACATTACAACATCTATGAAGGAAAACACATTTTTTTTTGTGTGTGCAAAATTGAATTAGACTAATACTGACACATAAACGGGAGTTAGGAAATTGACAATTGTGGTTGAAAATAAGCTGATCTTATCCATTCCAGCACAGTTTAAGTATCTTTTTAGAGTGAACGAAAAAATATAGTATTTTTGTTGCATTAGAAACTGTAGAGGATTATTTATAAGTCCTTTAGGGCTATTGGGCTGTATTCACAGATCCGCACCTCACTCATCCATCATGCCCCTAACCCCCCCCCCTATTTTAAGGTACCTTACGGCAGTTGGGCAACTTTATCTTAACGTGCGTAACTTTCTTCTTAAAAAGGAATTATGCACAGACATTGCCTCTCCCCACCCCACCAATGGAAAGAGACAGACGGATGAGTCTACCGGGGTGCGGAGTCTAACTAGGGCCTGGTGTTCACTAGAGCCCCTGATGGCGGGGATAGTCTGGGCTGCAGGACACCTAGCAGGTCGCAGCCCCATGCATCAACGCCCGGGAGAGGAAGGAGGAAAACCAAGACCGAAATGGATATCAGAGGAACAGATAGAGCAGAAGAAAGCGGGAAAAGACTAAGTCAGAAGGAACTGACTACTGATGAACGACACAGCACAACACGGAACACTGAACCTAGACAAAGGACGGAGGGGAAAAACAAGGACGGACTGGACTGACTGGACGCACTAGGGAATGCAGTCAAACAATCACACAGCGGGAGCCCAAAGGGGTAACAAGTACAAGAGCACAGGAGAGAGAGAGAGGGTTTAACACTAAGGAGTAAACACCAGGGAGAGAGAGATGGAGGTGAACAAGAGGACAAGGGCTAGGAACTGGGCTGGAATGGAGTGGGGCACTCAAGAAAGCAAAGGGCACAGGCAAATGGCTAGGAGAGCAAAAGAGGAAGAGGGCAAAGGGTCAGAAGCAAGGCAGCAAAAGGAGCAAGGAACAAGGTCAAAGAGAGAAACGGCAAAAGGCTGGAACACACGTGGAGAACGCCGTAACCAGCGAGGGGGCTGAGGATCAGCTGGCTATTTACAGGGAGGCTGGCCAATCACGAAGCAGTGACTGAACCAGCCCCCTGCACGTATAGGAGAGCGTCCGGGCTGTGATACAATCAGCTGGGATCAGAGACAATTGCACGTGCCAGGAGGTGCAAGCGGGGAGAGCGTCCTGGCTACCTAGCAGCCAGGACATGTGGCCACAGCCACCAATGAAACGCGAGGATCCCGGTTGCTAAGTTATGGGCTGCTTAGGATAATACGCTCCACTGGTCACTTCCCTCGCATGCCCATAACTTAACTCACTTACGGATTCAGAACCCGTATCTCTGTGCGTACGTAATGCCTTGTCGTACGTACAATTTAAATGTCTCCCTCCGCCCACAATGCGTATATTCGGCTTGTGATAACATTGCTGCATTGCGCTTGGCTGTATAATGCCTGAATGCAACATGCTGTACTTGCTTACGGAACCAGAGCGGCAGTTGCGTTCGTAATGGATTGCACCTATGCCCTCCTATTTTTTGCGAGGGTTTTAGGAAACACAGGATGAATTTGTTTCATATCCATGTCATATTCCATTAAGGTGTGGTTTACTTTGCTGAGTCCTTTTCACAAAAGTTGGCACTTACGTGGTTACGGCCATCTTGTAGACGATTATAAGATCGACTGTTTCATTGTTGACCAGTACATTAGACACATAAAATATTGACATGGGTTCCAGGTCCATACATGGTCAACATATCACACGAGGTCATCATACACACTTACCTTATCCCCGATCCCGCACTGCTGCTCATTCTTCTCCTTCTGCTCACCACTGCTGCTAAATCTTCTCCTTCTGCTCACCACCGCTGCTCATTCTTCTCCTCCTGCTAACCACCGCTGCTTATTCTTCTCCTTCTGCTAACCACTGCTGCTCATTCTTCTCCTTCTGCTAACCACTGCTGCTCATTCTTCTCCTCCTGCTAACCACTGCTGCTCATTCTTCTCCTTCTGCTCACCACCACTGCTCATTCTTCTCCTTCTGCTCACCACCACTGCTCATTCTTCTCCTTCTGCTAACAACTGCTGCTCATTCTTCTCCTTCTGCTCACCACAGCTGCTCATTCTTTTCTTTCGGCTCACCACAGCTGCTCCTTCTTCTCTTTTGGCTCACCACTGCTGTTCATTCTTCTCCTTCTGCTCTCCACTGCTGCTCATTTTTCTCCTTCTGTTCACCTCCGCTGCTCATTCTTCTCTATTGATTTACCAATGCGGCTCATTCTTCTCTTTCGACTCACCACTGCTGCTCATTCTTCTCTTCCAGCTCACCATCGCTGCTCATTCTTCTTCTGTTCACCACCGCTGCTCATTCTTCTCTTTCGGCCCCCCATCGCTGCTTATTATTCTCCTTCTGCTCACCACTACTGCTCATTCTTCTCCTTCTGCTCACCACTACTCATTTTTCTCCTTCTGCTCACCTCCGCTGCTCATTCTTCTCTTTCGACTCACCACTGCGGCTCATTCTTCTCTTTCGACTCACCACTGCTGCTCATTCTTCTCTTTCAGCTCACCATCGCTGCTCATTCTTCTTCTGCTCACCACCGCTGCTCATTCTTCTCTTTCGGCCCCTCATCGCTGCTTATTATTCTCCTTCTGCTCACCACTACTGCTCATTCTTCTCCTTCTGCTCACCACTACCGCTCATTTTTCTCCTTCTGCTCACCTCCGCTGCTCATTCTTCTCTTTCGACTCACCACAGCTGCTCCTTCTTCTCTTTTGGCTCACCACTGCTGTTCATTCTTCTCCTTCTGCTCACCACTACTGCTCTTTTTTCTCCTTCTGCTCACCTCCGCTGCTCATTCTTCTCTTTCGACTCACCACTGCGGCTCATTCTTCTCTTTCGACTCACCACTGCTGCTCAATCTTCTCTTTCAGCTCACCATCACTGCTCATTCTTCTTCTGCTCACCACCGCAGCTCATTCTTCTCTTTCGGCTCCCTATCGCTGCTCATTATTCTCCTTCTGCTCACCATACTGCTCATTCTTCTCCTTCTGCTCACCACAACCGCTCATTCTCTGTCTCATTACTGCTGCGCATTCTTCTCCTTCTGCTCACCCCTGTATCCCCTTATTCTCCTCCAGCTTGCTCCTGCTGCTGCTCATTCTTCTCCTCCAGCTAGGTTCTGCTTCAGTAAGTTATTTCTTACTTGTTACACTTAAGACTCAGGATGGGTTTTGGACTGGGGTTAGGGAAAGTGTAAGGTTTTACTTATGTGTTGACATTACAATATTCTATCCGAAAGTTGTCAACATATTGACAATGTCCGATAGAATAAGGTCGACATTTTGGACATTTGGTGTCAACAGGGTAACTGTTGACTGTATGACTGTCGGACTTCTATTACACACACCACTTGCTGGTTAGACACTATGCAAAACGCTCTCATCTCTGGTGGTTTTGCTTAGTACACACACAATGGACCAAGTCCAGACAAAAAAGTGTACGTATTTCTATCGCTCCCACGTAAGGCCGGATCCTGTGGGAATGCAGTTCTGGTCCTATGTAATAATCTCCCCACCACACTGCATCAATCTTAATAGGTTAGTCAGAGCAGGGGTCAGATTATCATGTGAGAGCGCCATTGGACTTGTTTATCTGTGTGCCTACAAACCCGCCAATGCCATTCACTATGCCATGACTGGGCGGATCAGCTGGTAACCGTGTAAGTGATTATTGTATGGCGTGCAACCAGCTTTAGACAGGACAGTTAGTTATCAAAGTTAATGTTGACAAATGAATCTGACAAAATGGAGTAATAAATAGGGTCAAATTGTGTTAATTACTGTGGAAAGATAATATTTTATAAACTGGCATTTAGTTCAGGTGTTGCCTTTGTTGGTATGATGATGAATGGTTAGGTATGGCTACAGTTATTTGCTGGAGGCCTTTTGCTGACATTTGTGAAAAGGAAATATACTTGATTTTTTTTTATTCCAGGACGGGTAAACTGAAGAATTTCAACAACCCAACTTTTACCTCCCTGGGACACCTGCTGGGACATTTACTGTTCCCTGTCCCTGTTGTATCCGTTCACTGCCCTCTGCTGGGCTCCTAGGGTTACGGTTAGGTTCATTGTAATTGCAAGCCACACCCCTCAGAGAAAGGTGATGTGGTTGATTGTCCAGCCTTTCAAATTCCGACAATGATACAGCTGAATGGCGGCTGTATCATGGCCGCATTGCTGGGTAAAATAGAAGATTGCTATTGGAATGGGTTACTATTTCTACCCGTTGCCAATATAGGCAGGCCGCAGCGGCTGCATTTGGTGTAGGTTAGGGTTAGGGCTTCAGCAAGGGAGGGTTAGGATTTATGGGGAAGTTTAGGGTAAGGCTGTGGGGAGTGTGGGTCCCCATTGTGAACTGCCCTATTTCGATAGGGACGTTCTCTCCCAGCCAGTTCTGAAATGACTGGGCAAACGGTTACTTAAAGAGGCATATCAATCGATCCCTTGAGCACCGAACACGGTGCTCCGAAAGGTTAGTAAATATTCTATTCCCTACCCACTCCCTAACCCCCAACCCTAAGTCTCCCCCCTGCAGCCTAACCCTAAGTCTCCCTCCCCCCCGCAGCCTAACCCTAAATCTTCCCTCAAAGCCTAACCGTAATTCTCCCCTCAAAGCCTAACCCTAAGTCTTCCCCCTGCAGCCTAACTCTAAGTCCCCGGAGAGGGTTACTCACCTGTCCGGTGGTCCAGTGGCAGTGCTTCTGAAAATGAATGGGTGAGTATGACGATCGCATACATACCCATTCTTTAAAAAAAAAAAAATCTAAAAAGTCTGTCATTCGAAATAGAGACAGCCAAAAAGCAACTTTCGGCTGTCCCTACTTTGTTATGGCAGGCATCAGTGCGGGTACTTGCACCGAGCTGCGGGACATGGACGGTTAGGGCTCAAGAAGGGAAAGGTTAGGGTTAGGCTTTGGAAACAAAGGGTTAGGGGTAGGGCTAGGCTAGGATGCAAGCTCTTACCTATTAACGGATCACTCCTTGCAATTACGGTCGCATCACCGCCACTGTAGAAATTGGAGACTGACGGCAATTGTGACCAAAAAACAGACCAACGTACCAGCAAACCACACCCAGAGACAGCAGGTAAAAAGTTCCACATATCTGTGAAGGTGACTGGCAACTCTATGTATCTGGGGGGTGTGGGACACAATATATAAACATATGTGAAATGATCCTTTCAACTCTTGCCAGACAATATTGCAGAATAGCAAATACTTCTAACTTCTGAAAGAGAATGTCCTGTATCTTTCTCTACACTCCCTGGACAAACATAGGAAAAAAATAAAAAAGTCTGTGATACACACACAGCTCGCTCTCTAATAATATCCCATGTGGATGTGTATTGCAAAAAAAGAAAAAGGAAAACAGTGACGTTTTATTCCAAGTCAGTAATTGGGATCAGAGCACAATCTGGACATGATAACAAAACAATCTTCTCTAAATCTCCTTTCAACAGAACAGCTAGGCGTGAGTTTAGAATCCAGGCCCCCAGAAGCGATCCGAAATGTCAAGTTATATGTGAGTCACTAATTAAATGGCATAAGAGTAACAATTATGTCATGAAAAGAGAAATCATTAAAGTCCTTAAATAAGACACCGACAGCAATATATATATATTTTTTTTATTTATTTTGCTATAGCTTGTGACTTCCAACTATATTATCTGGTCAAATGGCTATCTGCGAGCTAAAATGATTAAACGTCTTTTATTTTTCAGGGTTATATGAAAGAAATACATACACTCTGTTCCTTTGTGTTATTTATAATTACCTTGGTTGCAAAGGGCAATATGTGACAGGACACAGCGATTCTCTGTCCACATGAGGCCGGCTCGTTTTAAAGGTTCACTGGCAAAAGGAACTGGCCATAAGGTCCTGTTAAACAGGCTCCCCAATTAAATAAAGCCCTTTGATAGCTCCCACCCCCCCTGATAGAATGGACAGAACAAGCCCTGCGATAAGGCCACATCTAAGGATTCAAAGGACCACACGGCACAAAAAGCTAACCTTCAATTCTAAACATTCCCACCGGTAAACCCGACCCACTGTTTAACTTTAAAGTGTCCCCTTTTTTTTTTTGCGGCAAGTGCCCGTGCATTGTGCCTTTATGTTATTTGACATTTGTTTCAGAAACCTGTAAGATAAAAGCCATAAGGGGGATGTTTAAGAAATACCAACACATCTTAAAGCACCTGGCCGTGTCAGGAGCTTGACCTTACGGAGGTGGGATGAGTGTTTCTACAGCACGGCGTGTCCTCATGATTGATAACAGTCCCTATTGTGTACCGCCACAAAATACTGAAACCCAACAGGGCATAGAAATCACACAATTACATTTCTCAGATGTGATGAGAAGCTGGAAATCGATGGATGTTCAATTTGAGGGTAATAATATGCTCCCTAGAGTTCATTGTTACTTCCATAATATTATTTTTTTTAATCGGTCCTTCACCTCCTATCTTGAAAGCTTTTTCCAAAGCTGAAATTCAATCACGCAATGACTTGATTGGGGAAATTGTGTACAATGTTATTGCGATCTAATGGGTTCTTTTCTCTTTTTTTTGGGTCTTTTTGTCATTACGACAAAATAAATTAAGATACAAGCTGGATATAAGGTTTCCTAATGGATAGCGGGGAACTCGGGAGGAATCAACAGATAACTTGAAAACTATTATACGATTGTTTTAGAGATGCTCGGCTGTTGTCTAATCTTTCACAATGTGTAAATAATGCATTTATCTCTTTTACACAATCTTCTTGAATTCATCCAGCAGATCTCTTACAAGAAAGGAAAGATTTCAATCATCTTGAGACCTTGTTAAGTATTTGTTTACTCCGGTAAATATTACATGTTTTGCAAACACAGGAGGAAATAGCTTTTCATATTCTTAGTGGAACTAAACACATGAAAGAAAACACTTCTACAGACAGCACTCAGGGTTATTATTAGGTCAGTTAAGGACTGGTGACAAGCACTAGGCAACTTTAGGGTCCCTCTTGTCCCTCTCTGCTACCCTTTTACCCCATCCCCACCTGGTGGCTCCCTCTCAACCTCTCACTGCGCTCTATCTCCTCCTCCCTGATCTGCCAAGCTTGACACCTCGCATTTTGCCTTGCTGTCTGTGCTTGCTTCACTTTATTGTACTTTTGTGATATTATTTTTTTTATTATTATGTACTATGCTGTCCATCCCTGTCCTGTATGTCTGTACTGTATATTATTATGTACTATGCTGTCCAGACCTGCCCTGTATATCTGTACTGTGTTTTGTTGTATTTGTACGGTGCTGCGGACATCTTGCGGCACCTTATAAATAAACAATAATAATAAATAGACAAATGCCAAAGGTTCCACGGCTTTAGTGGAGCTGGAGACACTCTCAAGAGAAGGCAATAACTATCTGCCTTGCATGATGTACAGGGGCGTATCTAGCAGAAATGTTAATTTATAGGTCATTGGGGCAACCTCACCTGGAATACCGGGCCAGATTGAGACCTCTGTGTGTGTTCCATACGCATAGGGGTCTGAAAAGACCATGTGTGAAAGGGTTGTGTAACCTCTATGTCACTCCCCCCTCACATATATATTATGTGTCTAATGGCAGTATACAAACATCTGGGCAGACAGGAAGGGCCGCGTGACTCTTTTCTGCCGTCACTTTCTATGTAAAGCTCTTGGTAGGGTTGGCACTTGCCAAGGGGCTCTTTCGACAGATTACTTTGCGGCACCACGGCGACGACTGTCCGTTTTCATCAGTTTCCGAAGAGACAGCGCCTTCCCTGCGACTGCGGCTTCTAAAGCGTCCAACGGCCACATAAGACATACAGAAACAGAGTATCAAATAAAGGAGGAGTGATGTGGAATAGATATCACACACTCTAGGAGAATGTTCACACCAGTATCTCTCGAAATTCCGTCCCAAACGCTAGAGGATCCCTCCGAATCTATAGCTTGGAGAGCCAATCGGATGACGCTTGGAAGACTGTGCCCAGCCATTAGGGCCGATCCAGGGGTGAGTGTAGGCCAGCTGACATGACATTTCTCTGCGTGATTCTCTACTGCGCATGCTCAGAACCAAAGAGTGAGTAGTCATGGGCGATTCAGGTCTAAGCATAACTCAGGGTGTGGCGGCTTGCGTTCTGAGGGGCGTGTTGAGGAAGGAAAGGGGGTGGAGGGACATATTCAATGCACAGTAAGGGGTGTGTCCAAGCAAACACACCCGATCCAGAGCCAATCGAAGACGTAAAAAAAGACCATTTACATCCAAACATTTTCACCAGCCTCAGGTCCTGTCTTAGTCCAGGGGCCGACCCTCCAAGACCTATTTTGGACTGTTTCATTACAATTTTAAGCTGTAAACGTATAGCAATAGTCAGGAAGACGCTGCTGGAGTATTCTGTTGTTTCTAATTTGTAATAATATAGAGTCCTCCCCATCGGAAGTGAAATTACACAATGTGCGCTAGGGTAATTCTCTCCCCTTGCATGTATGGTACTGCCATCCCCTGGAAACAGCCTTCACTTTTATGTGCCCACCCCACGTACTGTACGATTTAAATCCTCCCCCCCACGCCCGCTGTCAAACAGTCTTACAGTGCGTAATCCAGAATTATGTGTAATGTGTTCCGATGCCTTCACCCATATACAGACCTGCACAGGAAGCTCACATGGAGTACGGACACATTCGTAATATGTAAATTGGCTGTTTGCGTAATTCTGAATGAACCAGATTCGCAATTATACACATGGGGCCTTATCCAGAGCTACGCTGGGCCGCTGTCCGTTAGTACGGCCAGCGTAGCTCTGGTGCACTCCCCCTGTCACTCCCCCTATGGCCGGTGTAATTACCCACTGTTACGCCGGCCGAAGGCTACCGTAACTTCACACACATGCTCGTAACCCAGCCCTCCCTTCCTAATTTCCCTCCCCCCTGCCTACCTTCCGTAACTACGGCGTAGTTACGAACGCCCGATCCAGGGCACACAGAAAAAATGGATTACGCCGGGTAACATCTGCCCGGTGCATGCGCAGATCGGCAGAGATGCTGGTCTTACGCAGTCGCGGACAGCAAAGCTCTGGATCAGGCCCATGGCAACTCCCTTGAGACACCCTTGTTTTTGTTGTTCTTAAATGACTTAAGTACAAAGGCAGCCATAGCTTCCTGTGCGCATGTCTCTTCTTAAGTTGCAAACGTATGCACGTACTTCTCAAACAGCGCCCTGTCTGCCCCATTTAAATGCCTCTCCTCACCCACTTTTCTTATCTTTCTTCTTATCTTGGCACGACCCTTCTTACTTGTCTCATTACAAACAGCTTTTTAAATCATTCTTAGTGGATCTTCATTGCTAAATCCTACATAGATTGCCTAAATAAGAGCACGACACATGCACAGTTTATCCTTTCTTAAAAATACGCACGCAAATAGCAGTAGCTTATTAACTGCGAATCAGTCCAACATTGTTATCTCGCATGTCCCGTTGTCTTCTTCTGATAAGGATTTAGGATTCTGGACTACCACGGCAACCACTCTCACATAGGGCCTGATCCAGACCTACGCTGGCTGGCGTTAAAACGCCAGCCAGCAGCATAAGATCGGCTCAAAAGCCAATCTGCGCATGCGCCGGGCAGATGTTGCCCGGCGTTGCCATGGAAACGCCCGATCGTGGATCGGGCGTCCATAGCTTCAGCGTAGTAACGCTGGAGGAGGGCACCCCCCAGCGTTACCATGCTGAGGTTAGTGCAGGTAGGCGGGGGGAGGGAGGGTAATGAGGCTGGGAGGGCGGCGTTAGCGTACTAACGCCGCCATCCCAGCGTAGTTACACTGGGTTACGCCGGCTGAACTTAGGGTAGCCTTCAGCCGGCGTAACCCAGTGTCATTACGATCTAGCAGGGGGAGTGTCGGGGAAGTGTAACGCTGTTACGCTGAGCATTAGTACGCTCAGCACAACAGCGTTACTCTGGATCAGGCCCATAGACACAACTTTCTTCCCCCTTCCAGTTTAACCTGTGCCATTACATGACATCCTGAGAGCCTGGATTGGTATAGTGGACTATCTGCTTGCGTCGATTTTAGTTGCACAGCAGAGAGATTTTAAAAAGTGTGCAATGATTTGCAGACCTGCAGCTAGTAAAAGTTATGTAGAGACATGTTTAACTTGCTTTTAAAAGAAAAAAAAAACATATTCCTATCGGGGTTACTGAATCTAGAAGTAATTAGAAGACAAAATGTGTGACAAACTGCCTATGTCAGCTGTTGCTTCACTGTGTCTCTCTACTGTGATATATATCAAACTTCTCACCATTGTTATGAGTCTTCTATAAGATCTCTTTCATCTTCAGACTGTTATATGCAAGAGAATAATATTATGTACTGCTTTCACGCCGAACCTGTGTCACGTAGAGATGCTTCCAATTAAACCGGGGCAGGAGAGTCTTTAAAGAATGCCTTTTATTTTTTTTTTATTCTTTTCAGAAAGGAAAAATTAGAGACTTTTATCTTGCTCCTAACGGTTATCTTCTTCCTCCTTTCACTTGCCTCCTTCCCCGGAGATTTCTTGCTTTTCAACAGATCCACAGGTGAAGCTTGTCCTACACAAGGAATCTGAGGATAATCAAGATTAGAAATTGTTTTTTTTTTATTCATCAAAAGACGCGGTGGAGGTTTTGTGTTAAGATAAATTAGAAGGGCCGTCCTTGCTTAGACCCGAGCTTCTTCCATGGATTTTTTTGATTTCTTTGTACAATTATTGACATTGTTTAAAAGTTCATGTGCATACAGTATGGGTCAAGTGCAAGATTACGCGGCTCTGAAGAGAGTCTGTCATGTCTGCGGTAATCGGTTGCTCGGGTAGCAATTTCCGAAGGCGCATTGTGTCACAAAGTATTGTTTTGCTGCTCTGCTTTGTATTTAAGCGTAATCATTGAAGAATAGGACGGCCGATATGCAAATACAGCGGGGTACAGCCGTACATTAAGGTACAAATCCTGAGTGGGCAATTAGCCCAAGGCACACACAGCACTGGGTCCGATCCAGAGGCAAATGGGGCATAGATACGTTGGTAAGCGTGGGGCGGTCTGCGTGCGAGCAAAAAACACAATGGTGCCTTAGGATTGCAAGCAATTACGGTCAGTGATGTAACTTTTGGTACCCCTGGACGTAAAGATGTCATGCTAGACGCGATGACGTCATGTCTGATGGTTTATGTCAGGGAGGAGGGGAGATTAGAAGTCTGTATGCAAGGGCGCCATCAGGGGGGCACAGCCGGGACTACAGTCCTGGGCCTGCAGCTGGTGGGGGCCCGCCATCATTACAGGGCCAATGTACAGGGAAGAATTTCCCCACGCACGGCCAGATGTAGACGCAGGTCTGCGGGGCCCCACCCACGTGATATCACCAATGACATCACATGGGGGTGGGACCAACTAGTGTCTTCCGGGCCCCAGAAATTCTGAAAACGGCCCTGTCTGTATGTAACCTCCCTTAGCTGCCCAGTCCTCTGCAGAGACTCACTCAGGGACGCTGGACACAAGAAAGTCGGGGGGGGGGGGGGGGGACATTGAAGAAGGGCCCACCTCCAGGCTAGCGCACAGAGCTCAGCGCTTCAACTGTCTCCGATGCTCCTGCCACTGATTATAGGACATAGGGTACAGACACACAGAAGCTAAGTTTAATGCAGATATAAGCCCAAATGCGGTTTAAGCCTTCTCAAAATCAAGGAAAATTCTGCCACCCATGATGGCCCCACCTGCTGGGGAGAGTTAAAAAGCGCTTCAGAAATCATTAAACCTTTGTTTACTTACCAGTTAGCTGCTAACGATTTCCTACAGAGATCAGACAATGGGGCCGATATCACCCATTCAGTGTCCTATAGAAAGACTATGTGACTGTATATATTCTGTATTGAATGGGTGATTTATTGTCTGAGCCAGCAGCTGCTAATTGGTAAATAAACAAACCTTTAATGATTTACTAATGGACTGCAATCTAACTTTCCCACTCACCATGTCACAAAGTGAGCATCTTACAACGGAAAGCAGTATCTGAGCTCCACTGTATGCTGCATATGAATCAGGCAGCACACTGTATTGTATACTGTAAATGGAGATTCTGATCAGAGGTGGTGATGGTTCGGATTGTGCGAAATCCGACAGACCTGAATTTTGGGGTTCCAAGTTGAAAGAGCCATGCCTCAGTTCCTCATCCCAAATTCGGATTCAAAATCAAAGCAAAACCACAAACTACACGTGCCAGCAGGCCCAAGCTATTAATGGCAGTCTGGGTTTGCTGGAACCTGTAGGGCACCAATGCAAAATTATGTATTTTTTTGTATCGTTAAAATACGATTTTTTTTTTAAAGGCCTGGAAATGATTGTTAGTAAAAAATACACAGAAATCACATGATTTTAGCTGAATTTATCTATTTTTCAAACAAATACAGATTTAAAACCAAAACGTTCTATTTTTTTTTTTTTTAACAAAAACAAAACACATCGGAAATGTTGTATTAAACTGTTCCAATGTACCGGAAGTGCATTGTCGTGTACCTTCTCTCCATCTAATAAACCATCCACTGATTATTGTGTGTGTGTGTGTGTAACATCCATATCCAACATCAGTCTGCACAGCTATACCATATACCACCACTGTGCCAACTAACATTGTTTCTGAGCATGTGCAGTGCAAATCCACACTAAGAAGCGATGCGTGAGCCAACACACGCCTGCCTCTGGATCAGGAAACATTTGCGCTCAGGCAATCGCTTTTTCGAAAGTGAAACTGCCAACAGCCTAATGTCAACTGTATGAGTTTAGGCAGATATTTGCCTCATACAGGCAAAGCAATCAATCCCCGGAACAGCGAAGACGGAGCATCGAGTGGTAAGAATAAATTTTACCCTAATCCTTACCCTAACCCTTCCATGACCCTAACCTTAATCCTCTTCTTTCATTACCCTAACCCTAACACTTCCCTACAGCCTGACCCTAAAACTCCCCTCCCCGCAGCCTAACCCTCATCCTCCCTTTTCATTACCCTAACCCTAACACTTCCCCACAGCCTGACCCTAAATCTCCCCTCCCCGCAGCCTAACCCTCACCCTCCCCTTCCTTTACCTTAACCCTATCCCTTCCACAGAGCCTGACCCTAAGACTCTCTTCCCGGCAGCCTAACCCTAACCTTCCCGTTTCATTTCCCTAACCCTATCCCTTTCACGGAGCCTGACCCTAAGACTCTCTTCCCCTCAGCTGGCCTCTAAAACTCCCTTCCCCGCAACCTGCCCCTAA
Source organism: Limnodynastes dumerilii (assembly GCA_011038615.1). Lineage (NCBI taxonomy): Eukaryota > Metazoa > Chordata > Amphibia > Anura > Limnodynastidae > Limnodynastes > Limnodynastes dumerilii. The sequence continues at coordinate 3,201 of WWET01001360.1, read as the reverse complement.
CCTTCCCCTTTCATTACCCTAATCCTCCCTTCCCAACCTGTACATGCGCGAACACGCCAATGCGCAGTATTGCCGCCTGCTTAGGCTATTCCAGTGTTAGACTGCGCGTCTGCTTAGTCTCTGCATCACTAGACAAGCAAAGATCAGCATCAGCAAAGAGAAGGTTGCTTTTAATTGAAAAAACTAATTCCTCCAGGTAGGGGGTGCAAAGGTCGCGGCCTAACTTATCGAGCCAATTATGTGGTGTGATTAGAATCGCGATCCATTCATCGCCGCTCTCTAAACAATAAGTAAGTTTGAGGCGACCAGCGGCAGCCTTTTTTCCTCCTCGTTATTAAACAGCACCGTGTCAAAACAGCGGAGCGTTAACATGAGGGAATGATAGGGTACGGGCGGCACAGTATAATCTATGGTGTTCATTACAGACTTAACATGTGTCTCAGGCTTGTTTAGAAGAATAAGCTGGTGTAATCTTCATTTAGCCATGGTCCATTGGCCCTCACAGCTGGAATTTATGAGAGATCACTCCTGGAGCCGAAAAGGTTAATTGATATCCCGCTGTGCGGCAGGAATCGAGAAAGGAGGCCGACACAATTGATGTAAATGGTTATTGGACTAAATGAGGTTTTCTTTCTGTGTAAGCTCGCTCGGAACACGCGGAGAGGGCACCGGTTCACAGTCACTTTCTCTGAAATTACCAAATCTGCTCAGGAAAACCTTCATTAGGATATTAAACACGACTTAATAAGTGAGAGTGATTTACATCACAGATAATCGGGCACATTAATCAAGGCAGCTTCTGGCTCCTATTACAATATGTTTCATTTTTCCATTGTAAAGCCTCTTTCGTTTGGTAGGGCTTCTTAGGAGGGAAACCGTACATTTAGAAAGCCATTTTTAAAATGATTTACTTAGCAAAGATCACTATAAATAACGTTCAACTCACTTTGCAGCATTGTGCATCAATATAATTAATATCGTGGACGCCGAGCAGATGCGCCTCCATTATCAGACTTACACTGCACTTACCCTAATATGAGCCTTTTATTCCCAGTAAGTTTTCAGAACCAAATGTCTGCATTTGGCGCATTATTCCCAAGTCGCGGTTTTAAGGCTGCAATCTTTTTATTTTTATTTCTTCTTTTTTTTTTTTGTGAAAGTGCTGAACATGTGTCACTGGGTTATTTTATTCCACTAAATATAACGAAATGGAAAAATGACATTTTAATTGCACAAAAAATAAAAGCAGATAACATAAGGCTAGTATAAATATGAGGCTATGTAATACCGATAAATAAGGGAGGGGGGGTTGATGAGACTATGTAAT
>WWET01001359.1:358019-379980 GCA_011038615.1 Limnodynastes dumerilii | reverse complement strand
CTCTAATACTGTTTGCAGCAGATGAAATATGACTCCCCTGAAATCAACATGGTTTAGCCCAGGTGTAACTAAGTTCATGCACTTAACAAGGTCTGGATCCAACCCATGGACTGTAAATTTATAGTTTAGTGCAGTGTTGGCTAACCTGTGACACTCCAGGTGTTGTGAAACTACGAGTCCCAGCATGCCTTAATTGCAAAAGCATATTGGATACCTGACATGCATGATGGGAATTGTAGTTTCACAACACCTGAAGTGTCACAGGTTAGCCAACACTGCACTAAACTATAAATTTACAGTCCATGGGTTGGATCCAGACCTTGTTAAGTGCATGAACTTAGTTACACCTGGGCTAAACCATGTTGAATTCAGGGGGAGTCAAGTTAATTGTATTCTTTGCATGCAGGGATATATCTTTGAATTGCTTACTGCACACAGATACTGACCAGCTTTACTATCACACTGTTATTTAGACTTGGGATAGGAAACATCACCTCTCAACTCCCTAATACTGTTTGCAGCAGATGAAATATGACTCCCCTGCAATCAACATGGTTTAGCCCAGGTGTAACTAAGTTCATGCACTTAACAAGGTCTGGATCCAGCCCATGGACTGTAAATTTATAGTTTAGTGCAGTGTTGGCTAACCTGTGACACTCCAGGTGTTGTGAAACTACGAGTCCCAGCATGCCTTAATTGCAAAAGCATATTGGATACCTGACATGCATGATGGGAATTGTAGTTTCACAACACCTGAAGTGTCACAGGTTAGCCAACACTGCACTAAACTATAAATTTACAGTCCATGGGTTGGATCCAGACCTTGTGCATTACATTAACTTAGTTACACCTGGGCTAAACCATGTTCTATTCAGGGGGAGTCAAGTTAATTGTATACTTTGCATGCGGGGATATATCTTTAAATTGCTTACTGCACACAGATCCAGCTTTACTTTACTATCACACTGTTATTTAAACTTGGGATAGGAAACATCATCTCTCAACTCTAATACTGTTTGCAGCAGATGAAATATGACTCCCCTGAAATCAACATGGTTTAGCCCAGGTGTAACTAAGTTCATGCACTTAACAAGGTCTGGATCCAGCCCACTATGGCTAAAAATAATTTAAATGATTTTACATGTTCATGCTGATATCAGCCAAACCTTAGACTAAAGCTTATATTACCATTTTATCTGCATATTATCCCCGGACTGCTTTTACATCAGACACAACAAAAATATCTTTCTATAAATACACTAGATGACTTTTCATCAATTTAAATTAAATCTATATTATAAAATTTATATTAGAATTTGTATTAAAATAATATTAACAAATTGTAGAGACTGGCATTATATTAATTGATATTTGATTTGTGGATCTATTATGAAAATCATTTTCAAGAAAAACTCCCTTTATTAGGAATATATCAAAACTTTAATCTAAAAAGGGTGTAATTTCGAAACCTTTGTTTAGTCCAAACGGGGTTAATGTGTTTAATGTGACTATCCAATAGGTTTCCCTCTGTGTCAGTTTTTTCTCTCTATCTCCTCCCCTAATATCTTTGGGGACCCACTCTATTATCTTAAATTTTACTAATTCACAATTTGAATTGTGTTCCTGACTAAAGTGTCTTGGAACACTATGGTTTGTCACCTTCTTATTAATATTACGGAGATGTTCTAAAGCCCTAAGCTTGAACATTCGTTTCGTTTTCCCGATATATTTTTTCCCACAACCACATTCCAACATATAGATGACGAATGTGGATGTACAGTTGGCATATTGTTTGATATCATAAGAAATCGAATTGTCCTGACCGCTTCCCAACCCCTACCTTAACTTTTTCACACGTAACCGCTGTCATACGCACACATACGTATGGGCTGAATGAATTTATGCAGCTAAGCACGCCCATACTATACACTTTAAATACTGCCCCCCGCCTACTTCACGTATTTCAGACGTATTTTGGAGTAACGTAAATTTGGCACGCCCACACGTAAGTATTTACGTGACACATACGTGAATGGCTCATACGTTCACAATTACGCTACGTGAATGTGCGTATTTTCTATGGAGCGCATGCGCAGTGCGTTCTAAATCTGTAAAGGATAAAGTTAGAATGACCTTGTAGTGCTTTGGACAGCCAATGGTTGATCTGGATATATTTGGAATATTCTTTGTTCTGGAGCCCAAATGTGGACTGCAAAAACGCAAATGAATATAAGACTGAACCCATCACCTGCTAGACTGATGTAGTTCCTTGTCTATGCCACTCAAGAGGAGTCCGGGATTAATATAGATAGTGCCTTTAGAGAAAGGGTAGGCGATGAAACTGCAAATTCCTTTAACAGGGGGACAGCTCTATCCCACACCTGAAGGGAATGCTTTATAAAGGTAAGTAAGAGGCCATCTTTTGGTCGCATATTTCTCGAAAACCACTTGAGGTCTCCCAAGAGAAAAGCTGGTGAAGCCTTTTTCTCTAACTGGGCCCAAATCTTATTCGCCCCAAACATTCCCCAGTTTTCCATATGCACCAGTAGACTTGCTTCCTGGTATTTAACCAAATTAGGAAGTGCCAGGCCTCTGTGGCCATTTTGGAGGAACATCATTTCCAGACAAAGCAAGCCAAACATTTAATGAGTTTATCCAAAAGGGGTTTAGGTATCAGGTAGGGGATGATTCTAAAAAGATATAATATTTTAGGGAGAAGCATCATCTTAGCTGCAGCTATTCGACCCAGCCATGAAATTTCGTAAGAGACCCATGTTTTTGTTAGAGAGGTTAGTTGGTCAATTAGTGGGAGAAAATTACACTCTATAACTGTTGCTATATCTGCAGAAATAAAAATACCAAGGTATCAGATGCTGTCTACTTTCATTATATATTGGAATTGCTGAGCTAAATTGGACATGACTACATCTGGGAAGTTAATCTGCAGTGCCTCCGACTTAAAAGTATTGAGCTTATACAAAGAGGCAAAACTAAATTGATTCAAAATCGAGTGCAATATGGGTAGAGTGACAAGGGGATCTATAACCAATAGCAGAATGTCGTCTGCAAATAGACACAGTTTGTGTATGTATCCCAAAGCTGGGAAACCTGGAAACTTATTCTAAACTTTTATGAGGATATAGCGCCAATAATGATAAATTATACAAGCATTTATTACTAAGTTTAACATCCGACCAAATAAAAAATGTATTTGAAAACAACTATTCTATATTACAACAGGATAGAAGCCTAAAAGAGATTTTACCCTCGTGGCCTCATGTTATATATAAAAAAGGAAAAACTTACGTAACTTGTTGGCTCCTAGTTTTTTAAAAACAAGAATTGATAATGATAAACATAAAATTAAGATGAAAATTATAAAAATTGGTTATCGCACCCACCACTGGTTGTTATAGATGCAATGATCTTGTAAATATATGTAAAACTGTTTTTAAGCCCTCTTTAAATGGAATTACTAAATAATTCAAAATAAGGGGGTTTATTCATTGTGTTACGTCCTAAGTTATTTATATATTGAAATGTAGTTACAATCTATATTACGCGGGCAGTACCACCAGATCATTACGTACCAGATTTGGTGAGCACAAACGGAATGTGATTAAGAAATGTATGACATATAGTGTGTCACGACATTTTGCCTTTGTACACGAAGGTACTCCATCAACCTTGGAAGTGACAGACCTGGCGACAGGGGAGGACAAGGGAGACAACAGCTGTGACGGGCCCCAAGGTTCAGAGGGATCCCTGCAATACACTTTTGAGTAGGGATGGGGGCCCCAAATACATACTGGGCCCCAAGATTTTTGTTGCCAGACCTGCATACCACCAACAGCAAGGGATGAGGTCTGTTTTAAGCATCTTTGTAAACAAGAAGTATTTTGGCTACGTCAATTAAACTCCTTGGCTCCAGAGGGACTAAACGAAAATATTGAATTAAATGCCTACTATATATATCATGTTTTGCTGTTCCTTTTCTACATGCATATAACATCCCTTTTGGAAAATAAACTGTGATATTAGTTTATATTTAGGATTGATCATGAGGTTAGCACATATTGTATGTAATTTAATTTGACTTTTATCTTACTTTTACACTTGCTTTTTTGTGCTCTCCCTATCACCATCTATGTTATTAGTTGCTATATATAGGAAATATTTATTTAATATTCCTTTATTATCATTATTGTTGTTAGTAACATTATTTATATTGTTATAATGTTTTTTTTGTTGGAACTGTGTCACACATGGGGCCTCATTCATTAAATGCGATTTGGCCGAAATCGCATCAAATCGCGTGATTTGAGCTTAAAAGATCACCAATCCGGATTAATTTGTGTTAAAAAAAAATTGCCATGGCAAACATTGCTGGACAGAAATCGTCCAGATGTTTGCCATATAATAGCTAGAAGAAAAAAAAATCACCGTATTCACTAAAAGCGATTTGAACAAATCGCCTTCAGTGTGATTTGAAATCACCAAAAATAAAATCGCATCCAGAGAGGTGCGATTTTAATGTGATTTCAACTCAGGACTGACAAAAACACATGTCCGTATAACAGACATGTGTTTTTGTCTGTGTAAAACCTAAGTGCTGCATGGCTGAAAGCCTTAGCCATGCTGTACTGATAGAACTACAAGGATCAGCAAAGCTGACCCTTGTAGTTCTATCAGCACTATATGGTAAGACTTCTAACCATGCAGCGCTCCGTGTAGTGTGTGAAAATAAACACAAAGCACAAAACATACATTAACCCCTTACATCATTTAATAAAGTATGCATGTAAAAAAAAAATATTCCCTAACTATGTGTGTGTTACACTCCGTAGTAGTTGCACTGGCAGGATCTAGCAGGCTTAGGTTCTATGTGCTCCCTTTTCCCCAGCTGTCAGGTAATCACCTGTGGAGGTGTGTCAGGGTTGCCTTGTGATTGGAGGATCCCTCCTTAAATACTCCCTGCTCACTTCCACAGGTGTCGGTTATAGCGTCTGGTTCCTCATTGTGCTAGCTGTCTGTCTGAGTGCTTCGTTTGCTTTTCGCATTATCCTGATACCCTGCTTCCCCCCTTGCTTCCCTCGTACCCTCTGTCTTATTGTTGACCCCCTGTGTGGTGAGGTGCGCGGCGAGAGTAGTTCGCTACTCCCGCTGGCGGCCTCAGCCCCGGACAGGCTCCGGTCTGTTTACTTGTATGCTAGTGAATTCCATCTCCTTGCTCCGTCTTGTCAGGCGTGTTTGTGAGATCTGCCACGTGTTGTGAGCGTTACCTGCGGTTACCATCTTGCAGTGTGTTTGGTTCTTATTACCTGCGGTTACCATCTAGCGGTGTAGTAAGTCTCTGTATTTACCCGCTTTGGTCATCTAGCAGTGTCGGAGTTCCGTTCTTAGGTCTCCTATGTTCCTCGCAGCTGTATCATCTTGCTCGAGTGTGTTAGCCGCCAGTGTGTTTACTGTGTGAGCATTCCGCTGAGTGTGTGTCATCTTCAGTGTGTATAGAGCATAGCTCCACTGTGTGTGTGTCATCTCCAGTGTGTTTTAGAGCATAGCTCCACTGTTTTCCACCTACAGTGTAGCGCAGACCTTTCCACCTGTCTGCTTATAGTTCCCCTGTTACATCTGGGACTTGTGGTACATCTAGTACTGCCTGTGGGCAGCTTCCTTATAGTATACTAATAGTTAGGAGTACAGCCTGCTTATCCTCCAGTGCAACATCTCTCCTAATACCCTGCCTATGGTTTCCTATTAGTATACTTATTATTTTAGGGAAGTTATATTCTTGTCTGCATTACTGTGTATGAGGGTTCCGGTATTTGCATTAAAGAAACCTTTTTACTGTTCTTGAGAGTAACTGTATTATTCATACCTGGTTATTGTATGCAAGGGTTCTTGTGTGTATCTGGGTTCCTGAATAAGCACTACCACGCTGCAGTACCCCTTTGGGAACTATTGCCGGGGGCACGACCTGTCAGACCAGCAGCCCAGACTATTCTCACCTTCAGAGGCTCTAGTGAATACCTGGTGCTGACATAGACTCCGGGCCCCCGGTGAGAAAACCCTTAGGCCGACTGTAACAGTGTGCACTTACCTCCGGTGGTCATCTCTCCTAATCTAAGTGTAATGTAATTCAGTGTGTGTTGTAATAGAATTAATAAAAGGTTTGGGCACTCACCGTTTAATTTCAGCATCTTGGGAAGCGTTCTGTTCTTTATTGGAGTCTGTGTTTAGCTTGCTTGAAGTGTCCGGTCCGGTTCTCTGGATGTTCTCCTGTTGCCACGACGCTGGGAACCTCCTCTTCTTCATCCGGGCTGCTTCTAATGACAAATAGGTCACTAGGGGGCAGTGTTTTATATAAGAAATGACGTCAGTTACAGTGGGGGCTGACGTCATGATGCGGACATCAAATGGTGAGTGTAAAAATATTTTTTATTACTTTATATACACGCTACATTGCATACTTACATTAGGAGAGATGACCACCGAATGTAAGTGTAAGTGCACTCATGTAGGGGACATTGTTATTTAGGAAAATATATTTTTTACATGCATACTTTATTTTAGCAATGTAGGGGTTAATGTATGTCTTGCGTTTTATTTATTTTTTTACACTGTACACGCAGCGCTGCATGATTACAAGTGTAACCATGTTGTGCTGATAGAATTACAAGGCTCAGCTTTGCTGATCCTTGTAGTTCCATCAGTACAGCATGGCTACAGCTTGCAGCCATGTAGCACTTAGGTTTTTACACACACAAAAACACATGTCTGTTATACGGACATGTGTTTTTGGTGGTCGCAATCGGCTCAAAAAATGAAATCGTACCTCTCTGGTCCATCCGTAAGGCAATTCCGCGTGTATCATCAACGTCAATTGCGTAAATAAAGTTACTACGCATGCGCAGTTGAAATGTACAGATCTCTGAATACGGCCCATAATTTACATGTGTATTTATTAGTATATTAGGCGCTAGAGATATATATTTTTTGTGTTTTGTTGAAACCTGGGAACTGCAGGGCTTCATTAATCTTTGCCACCAATGGCTCGATTACTAGTGTAAAAATCAAAGGGGATATAGGGAGCCCTTGGCGAGTGCAGTTAGTATTATTAAAGACAGGGGAGAGGAAACCATTACTGAGAACTCTAGTGCCAGGATTCTGGTCCTGAAATTCCATATAAAAATTATTTGTAAAGCTATCTGGCCCTGGCACTTTATCTCTCGGCAAAGTTTTGATTACATTTTCTATTTCTTTTGTAGACCAAGGCGCATTGAGATCACCTATATCCTGGCACTGAATTCTAGGGAAGTCAATATCTCTTAGGAAGGAATTAATGGAGGGGGTGGGTTGAGGGACAGAGGTGTCATCCTTTAAATTATAAAGTTGCTCATAATATTGGGCGAAAGTGGTAGCTATCACTGCTGGGTTGAGAATTATCTCACCTGTCTTTAAATGTACCCTCCTAATTTTATTGTGGGTCTATCTGACTTGGAGCTTACGGCCAATAGTTTACCTGCTTTGTTTCCTGCAGTGTAGAATTTCTCCTGTATGGTGGAGAGGACTGTCTGGGTCTGACCCATCAAGTGTTGTTGTACTTTATCTCATAATTCATTCAAGTGTGTCCTATGGGTTTCAGAGCAGCACTTGTTAAGACTCTCTATGTCTACTATTTGGGATTTAAGTTTTTTTCTGGATGGAAAGATATTGATGTTTAAGGGGTGACCCAACCTGTATAGCCTAAGATCCGAACACTGCTTTAAGAGCGAAACTAAAATGTATATATGGAAGTATCTTCTATGGAATTGGTACGCAACTATACCAATAGACTATATGTCAGGGCTTCCTTGCCCTCTAGGTTTGTGAAAAGGTGATTGGGCAGGCGCCAGGGTCTGGGTGGGGTTCTGATATCACCAACCTTCCAAGTCAATAACAATGGGGCATGGTCTGACCATATGATGGTAAGAATTTGGAGGCTGTGAGCATGTGGCCGGATACTATTTATCTAACAACACCAAATCAATACAGGAATATGTATTGTGATCAACAAAAATGTATAATAACGAGTCATAGGATTCGCCAAGTGTCATAGATATCATATTCCATCAACAACTTCCTAAAGCCTACAGAGGAGGGGCTAACAGCTTGAGAGATTGGGGAGCTCGTTTTTGACTTATTAATCTTAGGATCTGTCACTAAATTAAAGTCCCCCATAACAATTAAGTGGCTTTTCTGAATCATCTGTAATTCCTCAAACACAAATCCAATAAAAGAGACTTGGGGCAAGATTTACTAATACTGCTTTCACATCACCGTCTTTAACCAGGGTTTTTCTGGGAAGAAATGCCGGGTCAAAAAATAAGCTACCTTTTAAGTACACAAAAACCTGGGAAATTCCCGAGTCGGACCCTATCACATTTCCAATGAATTTCACGGGTCTTTTCTGTCAAGCAACTGTCTTTACTTGACTTTACTGTAGCACACAATGATGATGTCAGTACATAGTGGCCATTTTAACTGCATTATTTCCATGATGTCTGACAAACTACTTGTTTCTAGCTCTGAGATCATGGTTTTGTGGATGATTTTGCTGTTTCAGCAAATGACACCCTGTTGCAGCTGATTACACTGTCAGATGGTTCATTGTGACATGGGGCCTGATCCAGACCTACGCTGTTGTGCGTAGGGTATTATAGCTAATGTACTGCCGATGCACAGCAATAGGCACTCCCCTTGCTCGTACCTAGTTTAGCATCCATACGCTCGGCAAACCCTACCCTAACCTTTGTGTTTGTTTCCGCGGCCGTCCGTACGTTCATTGTGTATTAACGACGCTTAGCATGCCCAGACTATACCATTTTAATGCCTCACCCCGCCTATATTCCTTAACTCCAGCGTCCATACGAACTTCATACTATAAACATGCTCCTTTGTCGGTAAAAACACAAAGTATACGGACGCCTGAATCGCCGCTACGAAAATCAGTGTTTTACTACCGGAAGTTGTCTCTAGGCGCATGCGCGGTGTGTTTTTTCTGCCGAATTTACGCTTACGATCAGCGTTAGCTCACAAGCGTGCGTTGTTCTGGATCAGGCCCATGGTGAGAAAATGTGCGCAATTCATGGCAGAGTTGCTGAATACTCAGCGCCAATATTTGCACAGGAGGAGGGTGTACATTAAGTCCACTCAGATGATCATTCTGAGATACACCACCCTCACTAACAGAAGATTGTGGCCCAGAAAGCATTGTCACGCAGAAGCTTTCTGGGTTACATTGGATGCTTTTGAGGAGGAGCAGTGGATGGCACACTTTCGGATGTCCTGTGGGACCTTTCAGTATGTGCTAGATCTCATCTCCCCAGTGCTGACCAGACAGGCCACAGCATTCCGGATCCTCATTCCACCCTGGAGGAGGCTAGCCATTGTGTTGTGGTGGAATGCAACCCCTGGGGAAAATCGCACAATTTCCTGCATGTTTGGAGTTGGGATTTCCACCATCTCTAATCTTGCACGTGAGATGACAGAGGCTTTGCTGGAAGCACTGTATCAATGCTTCATCTACTTGCCTGAAGGACAGTGTCTGGATGACACAATTGCCGGCTTCCTGAGACATGGCTATCCGCAGTGTGCTGGTGCAATTGATGGGACACACATCCTTATCTTAGCCCCTGTACAGAATCCAGCGGATTACCATAATCGGAAAGGTTGGCATTCATTGTTCTACAGGCTGTTGCTGGCCACAATTATTGCTAAGCATCCTTTACAATGTTAACTTAAATTATGTGTAGTGCAACAGAATGCTAAAGGTATGCTATTTTCAGCTTCACAGATGTTTTTGTTGACTGGCCTGGACAGTCATGACGCCCGAGTGTTGGCCAATTCAGACATCTACCACCTGGCTGAGGAGGTTAAAGGAGGATACTTGTTACCCAGAGAGGTAAATAAATGTTTATTTCATTTTATATGTACATATTGGATATTTTTGGGTATTGTATGTATTATGAAGTGACCATCCATATATTTGAAATGTAAAATTGTTTATCTTTCTTTACAGAAGTGAAAGACTGTCAGTGGACTGTCCGGTGTGCAACATTGGGGATGCTGCCTATCCTTTGCGTTGATGGCTGATGAAGGGCTTCACACAGCATCATCATCTTTCTGCGGAGCAAGTACGCTTTACCCATACCTTCAGCTCGGCTCGGATGGTTGTGTAAAACACCTTTGGCCACTTAAAGGGAAGGTGGCGGCATTTGTTAAAGCACATGGACATCGACACCCAACTTGTGCCGCATGTGGTTGCTGCTTGCTGCATTTTGCATAACATTTGTGAAATGCAGAAAGATCGGTTTCTACCAGAATGGAACTTACTGGACTCTGAACTACCTGAGCCGTCTGACCCAGAGACAAGTGAGGGTGAGCGTCACAGCTCCAGAAACTATTTGTACAACCCTGGCCACCAACCTTTGTTTTTATTTCTAAAGAGACAATTGTTTCAAACAGAAACTGTTTATTAAAAGTTCAATTATTATTTGAACTGCAGCATATTACAAATTATGTGCTTTTTTTTTATTAAAAAAAAAGTGCTTTTTGTAGAACTTGTTTCAGAACATATAAAAATATATAACCATATGAAAAATAGAACATTATATACAAATACAAAAAACAACAATTTACAGTTGCTCGGGGGGCGTGTCCTGACTTTTAGCATGGTCAGACGTGTACTGGCTGAGCTCTGTCTATTATCAGGCTAAAACCTGCAAATTTGACCCTTTTAGTGGATCAAAGGTCCCCAAATCTGCTTCCATACTCTTCCTGCTGCCCTTCAGCTGCTTTATTGGACATTGAGAGCCGCCAATTTGCGCTTTCTGGGGACTGCGGCCTCACCGCGTGGTGAACCGCACAGGGCCTCCGGCCCCCACTTCCACTTCCCCAGGTGGAGCCCCCTGGGTGCCGATTCTGCCCTCCGGAATAGCGAGGATCAACGAGGGACCCTTAATCTCCTGTCACCAGGAACCCCGCACCTGCTGTCTACTGGGAACTGAGGGCTCCGGTTGCAGAAGGCCTAAAGCTGCGGAGGCTGGCTGCAAGAGAGAGAGGACACATGTTGTAGGAGTTCCTCAGCCATCCTACTAAACTTTTAAGTTTTTGGGGGTCCCTATCCCCATCTAACCACCCAATCTTCACCTAGACCCTCTCTGACCTCCCAGAGCCTGGACCGGAACCACCGCTTGCAGGCTACACGGTGGTCCGAGGCTCCCCAGCAAAAGCAGGCCACATCTTACCTTCTGGGCCGCGGTGCCCCCCGGCTCCACTATACCCCGGTGAATTCATTAGACGAGGAACACAGCGGAGGATCTCTCTAGCAATCTCCACTCCTGGGACCCGTTCATCGATTTGCACTGAGCCCAGGAGCTTGCGGCAGATTGAGGAAGCGGGAAGCAGGAGCCGACCGCCATCTTGGTTTTCCACGCGGCTGCCGGAGTTGGATTGCAGACGCGGTCCCTGCAGTCCGGACCCGCCACAGAGATCAGCGCAGCTGTGGGATCCTGCAGCTGATCAACAGTGCCATCGCAGCCATCACCGCCATCTGCGGAAGGAGGAGGTCAGCTCTACTCGGCATCGAGGCTTTCCAGCTGTCTGTGAGTCATTGCAGGTGCAGGGACTTCCCCCTTGTCAACTGCAGTTCCAAGTCCCCCTCACTGGGACTCTAGTGATCGGGAGTGAAGAATTGAGGGGAGAGAAGGCGCTCATGCTGTTCATCATCCCCCCTGCACCCCATTAAGATAATCAGCAGCCACAAGCAAAGGAAAATTGTAGTTCTGCCTTTCCTTTCATACCTCTATCTTAACCATAGTAATGCCCTGAGGTCCCAGTTAGCCTCTTTCAATCCTACACGCGCTGGTATTAGTGCCTCCCTGGGCTAAGCTCCAGCATCCAGCAGAGAGGCTTCCCAGAGGAACCTTTTTATCCAATCCCTTTTTCTGCTTATAAGTGCTATCTATATGGGCCGAGCTCCATAAATTTTCATCTATACTCATTTTTTTCTTTTGCTGCTCATTGCTACTTTATCTTGACCATCAGATTTCATCAGCCTTAAATTGCAAAAGACACTTACAGAACAAGGGCACCACCTACTGGGCTCATAGCGTATTACAGCTCAACTGAGCAGCACTTCTCAAAGAGCCCCAGTGTTATGTCCAACTTTTGGTCCCCTCACCCAAGGCAACTTTAATATTACACTTTTACTTTCACTAGGGAGATTTCCCCCCCCCCCTCAGAAGGTCTGCACCCCTACATTCTGATGTTGCACATCTTGCCCTAGCCGAATTTCCCATTATGTGACTTACGGAGGTTTAGTATGCTGAAGGGGGAACAGGCTTCCAACGACCACTAATGAAGTAACTATAACTATATCTTGCTCTTGTCATTGCTCTACTCTCATCAAAACTACATGGGGAAATCTGGTAGGGGAACCCCAAGGAAGACCGTCACCTCCTTGAAGGCTCAACCCCCCCAATCCAATCTTACACAATTTCTCGCTCCCCGTCGCCCACCCTCCCCAGTTCCGGAGCCCGTTACAATGTCTCAGCCACCAGCTACCCTAAATGCGGGCCCAAGCCACACCTCTGCCTCCCCTGCGGTTTCCCACTTTGAATTTAACGAAATACTCAAACGTCTTGAATCTCTCCCTACTAAACAGGATCTCCAGGATGTGGAATCCCGAATTAAAGAAACTGTACAGTCTCAATTAAATGTCATCCAATCAGATTTGTCGCAACTGGGGGACAGAGTGGCGACTCTAGAGTCAGCTGAGGATGACCACACAACTATCTTCACTAAGATACAGGAGAGGTTTGAGGCGCAAGATAGGGAAATGCGAGATCTACAACGTAAAGTTGAAGACCTTGATAACAGGGGCCGTCGTAACAATCTGCGAATTCGTGGCATTGCTGAGGATATCCCTCCGGAGGGGATTGTGGACGCTCTCACAAAGATCTTCAACGAATTGTTGGGGGTACACCCGGACAATACCATTATCTTTGACCGGGCGCACAGAGCCCTTAAACCAAAGTCTCTCCAACCTGACAAGCCCAGAGACATTATCTGCCGCCTTCATTATCATCGAGTCAAGGAGGAAATCACAGCAAAAGCCCGCAAACGTCCTAACCTTGAATTCAATGGTTCGCCTATTCAGATATTCCAAGACCTGTCGTGGCAGACTCTTCAACAGCGACGACTCCTTAAACCCCTTACAGAGGAGCTCCGAAGGCATAATATCAAATTCCGCTGGGGTTTCCCCCTCAGCATCCAAGTGACTCACAACGGCAGAACCGCTGTGCTCCGAGACCCAGAGGGCTTAGTTTCATTCTGTGACGACCTTGGACTCCCGAAAATTGACCTGCCAGAGTGGTGGAACGCATATGGTCCATTCCCCAGCCTCCCTCTTCCCAGACGAGAGCAGTGGAGCAAGCAAAAGCGTCAAAAACGGAAAGCCAACAACACGGAGAGCGACCCGGGCCCAAGTCACCTCACAACCTGAATACTCGCTTCGAGGACTATTACACGCGGTCTGACGTGTCTGAGTTTTTTTTTTTTTTTTTCTTCCAGTGTCAACTGTGTTGGCTGACCGCTGGAGAGACTGTGGTTCTTTGCGCTTCCTCTGTGTATTCTGCCTTGGTCTCTTTAACCTCTCTCAACCCAATATGCACTAGGTTACCCATTAGCCTGGTTGAGGTACAGGTAGAGTACCTTCCGGTTATTAGCTTACATACCAGTCTCCTTATGCCCGCCTTAGGCGGCTCAACGTTATACCCATTTGTTTAAGTTTACACTTTTTTATGCTATGTTAATAGCTAGTTGGAACACCTTAGTACCCCTGTTACTTTTTCCGCTCTTAAGAGGTAGTGCATGGTGGTTACACATCCCGCCATGCCCTTTGATGCGGAATCCAGTTCCTGGGTCCCTCGTTACCCAGGTTTTTTCACCCTCAACTCATATGTTTGTTCAAATATTGAATGTATTTCATATGCTGTGTTTTTCTCCTCTTTTTCTTTTTTCTTCCCTTTCTTCTACCCCCTTCTAACCATGCCACGGTATCTACTGACTACCTGGGTGAAACTGAGGAGCTGCGGCGGGGTCACGGGGCCTGATCCTCTCCACCAAAACGCACCTTGATGGCTACATCTTCAGATAAGTTCACAATTCTTTCCCTTAATGTGAGAGGCCTCAACACCCCTGAACGGCGTTCCAAGCTCTTCCATACCCTGAGAGCGGGTAGGGTGGATGTGGCGTTTATCCAAGAGACGCACTTCAGGGAGGGGGCGGCCCCGCCTCTTAAGAACAAACATTACCCCCTGACTTTCTTTAACAATAACTCTGATAGCAAATCAAAGGGTGTGGCCGTACTTTTCTCGCAACGATTTGTGCTTTCTGACCCAGTAGTTGTTAAAATTGGGAATGGAAGGGGTCTTTTGATTAAAGGGAAATTTCGGAACCAATCTTTCACCTTTGCCAATGCCTACGCTCCCAATACTGGCCAGATCTCCTTTATGACTAAATTACTCGACCAGCTAGAAACGGACAGGGAGGGTGTGGTTATCTTGGGAGGTGACCTTAATTGGACTCTCGATCCCTACCTTGATTCCTCGCGTTCATCGGGACGCCACCCACTTAAAGCTCAGAAACAGATGAGACGACTGTTCCATGACGCCCAACTTATAGACACATGGCGACTACTCCACCCAGACGATAAAGACTACACATATTACTCGCACGCATTCGATTCTTATACTAGAATAGATTATGTAATGATTGGGCACGACTATCTCCACCTTCTCTCCGAGGCGACTATTGATCCCATGACATGGTCTGATCACTCTCCACTTCTGGTAACACTGGCCCTCCCAGACGCGCCCCCTAAGGAATGGACCTGGCGGTTTAACGAACGCCTTCTGCAAGACCCATATTGTAAGGCCCAGCTGGAGGAGACGCTTGCGGACTACATCTCACACAACGCAACGGGAGATACTTCCCCTGTAATAGTCTGGGAGGCTCTCAAATGTGTGGTCCGGGGGCGTTGTATCCAGCTAGGGTCGTATCTTAAAAAACAGAAAGAGACCCAGAGATTACAGCTTTTGTCTAAAATAATTGACTTAGAAGCGCATCATAAAAATACCCTCTCTCCCGCAGTTCTACGAGAACTGACGCACGCTAGAGCGGCCCTTAATAAACTCCTAGATGACAGAATTAGCATAGCCTATCGCAAATGCAGAAATCGGTTCTTCCAATGGGGCAATAGACCGGGGAAGATGCTGGCTAGGGCTCTGCGGGCGCAACGCTCCCTCACATTTATATCACATATAACGGACCACCAGGGACAGAAACACTCACTCGACAAAGACATTGCTAGGACTTTTCATCGGTTTTACTCAAAACTTTACAACCTGCACTCACATTCCCCCACTCGTGATAAATCTCTTCGTCAGACCAAAATCGCGGACTACTTGCGCGACTGTAATTTCCCTCAACTGTCCCAGGAAGTTCGGGAGGCACTTAACGCTCCCTTCACCCTCTCAGAACTAGAGACAGCGGTCAAATCCTCACCATCTGGGAGGAGTCCGGGCCCTGACGGATACACAGCCACTTTCTATAAGACCTTTCAAACCCCCCTCCTTCCGGTTCTTCTCCAGGCATTCAACGCTGTGTCAGACTCATCCCCCTTTTCCAATCAATCACTTGAGGCACACATCTCCCTTATCCCCAAGGAAGGTAAGGACCCAGCCAGATGCGAAAGCTATCGGCCCATCTCTCTACTTAATATCGACGTTAAGCTTTTTGCCAAACTCATAACCAGTAGGTTGCAGGGTTTCCTGCCAGACATCATCCATGGCGATCAGGTGGGGTTTGTCCTGGGCCGGGAGGCTAGGGACAACACGATTAAAGCCATCAACTTGATTCATTATGCACACTCATGTAGGCTGCCCCTTGTGCTGTTGTCAACGGACGCCGAAAAGGCGTTCGATCGCGTAGCATGGGACTTCATGCAAGGAGTTTTAGAACGTCTTGGCCTGGGTCCTCCCTTCCTTGGAAAGATTATGGCACTATACAAATCTCCCTCAGCGAGGATTCGCATTAACGGTACATTGTCTGACACGGTGTACATCGCGAACGGCACGAGGCAGGGGTGTCCGCTCTCTCCCCTGGTCTTCGTCCTCTGCATTGAGGCCCTTGCCCGTGCGGTTCGTGTAAACCCAGAGATCAAGAGATATTCCAAGACCTGTCGTGGCAGACTCTTTAACAGCGACGACTCCTTAAACCCCTTACAGAGGAGCTCCGACGGCATAATATCAAATTCCGCTGGGGTTTCCCCCTCAGCATCCAAGTGACTCACAACGGCAGAACCGCTGTGCTCCGAGACCCAGAGGGCTTAGTTTCTTTCTGTGATGACCTTGGACTCCCGAAAATTGACCTGCCAGAGTGGTGGAACGCATATGGTCCATTCCCCAGCCTCCCTCTTCCCAGACGAGAGCAGTGGAGCAAGCAAAAGCGTCAAAAACGGAAAGCCAACAACACGGAGAGCGACCCGGGCCCAAGTCACTCCACAACTTGAAAACCCTCTTCAAGAACAACTACTCACGGTCTGACGTGTCTGAGTTTTTTCCCCAGTGTCAACTGGGTTGGGTGACCGATGGAGAGACTGTGGTTCTTTGCGCTTCCACTGTGTATCCTGCCTTGGTCTCTTTAACCTCTCTCAACCCAATATGCACTAGGTTACCCATTAGCCTGGTACAGGCACAGGTAGAATACCTTACGGTTGTTAGCTTACACACCAGTTTCTTTGCGCCCGCCTTAGGCGGCTTGACGTTATACCCATATGTTCAAGCTTATACCCTTTTTATGCTATGTTAATAGCTAGTTGGAACCCCTTAGTACCCCTGTTACTTTTTCCGCTCTTAAGAGGTATGTGGTGCATGGTGGTTACACATCCCGCCATGCCCTTTGATGCGGAATCCAGTTCCTGGGTCCCTTGTTACCCAGGTTTTTTCACCCTCGACTCATATGTTTGTTCAAATATTGAATGTATTTCATATGCTGTGTTTTTCTCCTCTTTTTCTTTTTTCTTCCCTTCCTTCTACCCCCTTCTAGCCATGCCACGGTATCTACTGACTACCTGGGTGAAACTGAGGAGCTGCGGCGGGGGCACGGGGTCTGATCCTCTCCACCAAAACACACCTTGATGGCTACATCTTCAGATAAGTTCACGATTCTTTCCCTTAATGTGAGAGGCCTCAACACCCCTGAACGGCGTTCCAAGCTCTTCCATACCCTGAGAGCAGGGAGGGTGGATGTGGCGTTTATCCAAGAGACGCACTTCAGGGAGGGGGCGGCCCCGCCTCTTAAGAACAAACATTACCCCCTGACTTTCTTTAACAATAACTCTGATAGCAAATCAAAGGGTGTGGCCGTAATTTTTTCACAACGATTTGTGCTTTCTGACCCAGTAGATGTTAAAATAGGGAATGGAAGGGGTCTTTTGATTAAAGGGAAATTTCGGAACCAATCTTTCACCTTTGCCAATGCTTACGCTCTCAATACTGGCCTGATCTCCTTTATGACTAAACTACTCGACCAGCTAGAAACGGACAGGGAGGGTGTGGTTATCTTGGGAGGTGACCTTAATTGGACTATCGATCCCTACCTTGATTCCTCGCGTTCATCGGGACGCCACCCACTTAAAGCTCAGAAACAGATGAGACGACTGTTCCATGACGCCCAACTTATAGACACGTGGAGACTACTCCACCCAGACGATAAAGACTACACATATTACTCGCACGCATTCGACTCTTATACTAGAATAGATTATGTAATGATTGGGCACGACTATCTCCACCTTCTCTCCGAGGCGACTATTGATCCCATGACATGGTCTGATCACTTTCCACTTCTGGTAACGCTGGCCCTCCCAGGCTCGCCCCCTAAGGAATGGACCTGGCGGTTTAACGAACGCCTTCTGCAAGACCCATATTGTAAGGCCCAGCTGGAGGAGATGCTTGCGGACAACATCTCACACAACGCAACGGGAGATACTTCCCCTGTAATAGTTTGGGAGGCTCTCAAATGTGTGGTTCGGGGGAATTGTATCCAGCTAGGGTCGTATATTAAAAAACAGAAAGAGACCCAGAGATTACAGCTTTTGTCTAAAATAATTGACTTAGAAGCGCATCATAAAAATACCCTCACTCCCGCAGTTCTACGAGAACTGACGCACGCTAAAGCGGCCCTTAATAAACTCCTAGATGACAGAATTAGCATAGCCTATCTCAAATGCAGAAATCGGTTCTTCCAGTGGGGCAATAGACCGGGGAAGATGCTGGCTAGGGCTCTGCGTGCGCAACGCTCCCTCACCTTTATATCACATATAATGGACCACCAGGGACAGAAACACTCACAAGACATTGCTAGGACTTTTCATCGGTTTTACTCTAAACTTTACAGCCTGCACTCACATTCCCCCACTTGTGATAAATCTCTTCGTCAGACTAAAATCGCGGACTACTTACGCGACTGTAATTTCCCTCAATTGTCCCAGGAAGTTCGGGAGGCACTTAACCCTCTCAGAACTAGAGACAGCGGTCAAATCCTCACCATCTGGGAGGAGTCCGGGCCCTGACGAATACACAGCCACTTTCTATAAGACCTTTCAAACCCCCCTCCTTCCGGTTCTCCTCCAGGCATTCAACGCTGTTTTAGACTCGTCCCCCTTTTTCAATCAATCACTTGAGGCACACATCTCCCTTATCCCCAAGGAGGGTAAGGACCCAGCCAGATGCGAAAGCTATCGGCCCATCTCTCTACTTAATATTGACGTTAAGCTTTTTTCCAAACTCATAACCAGTAGGTTGCAGGGTTTTCTGCCAGACATCATCCATGGCGATCAGGTGGGGTTTGTCCTGGGCCGGGAGGCTAGGGACAACACGATTAAAGCAATCAACTTGATCCATTACGCATGCTCATGTAGGCTGCTCCTTGTGCTGTTGTCAACGGACGCCGAAAAGGCGTTCGGTCGCATAGCATGGGACTTTATGCTAGGAGTTTTAGAACGTCTTGGCCTGGGTCCTCCCTTCCTTGGAAAGATTATGGCACTATACAAATTTCCCTCAGCGAGGATTCGCATTAACGGTACATTGTCTGACACAGTGTACATTGCGAACGGCACAAGGCAGGGGTGTCCGCTCTCTCCGCTGGTCTTCGTCCTCTGTATTGAGGCCCTTGCCCGTGCGGTTCGTGCAAACCCAGAGATCAAGGGGGTAAAGGTGGGGTAGCGAGAGACTAAACTAGCATTGTTTGCCGACGATGTGCTGACCTTCGCCACTGACCCGTCATCCACCCTCCCTGCTCTGATGGAGGAGTTTGCACGATTTGGGGATCTCTCCAATTTTAAGATCAACAGCTCTAAGTCACTGGCTCTGGGGATACATGTTGACAGGTCCACACGTGAAGCTATTGACCACCAATTTCAATATAACTGGAAGTCATCGCATATACGGTACCTGGGGGTCAATCTCTCCGGTTCCTGTGAGGCCTTATACGATCTGAACTTCCTGCCGTTGTTGACGGAGCTACGTGCTGACTTGCAAAACTGGACCTCACGGAAAATCTCGTGGTTGGGGCGTTTGAATGTCATTAAAATGAACATCTTACCTATATGACTTTACTTATTTCAGATGCTTCCAATCACGATTCTCCCCTCGTTCTTTAAATCTGCCCAATCCCTTCTAACTAATTTTATCTGGAGAGGGGGGAGACCTAAATGTAGACCAGATGTATTATTTTGACCTAAGAACTTGGGAGGCCTTCATGCCCCGTGTCTCTCTTCTTACCATGCAGCTGCCCTCCTACAGAGAGTTGTAGACAGGTCGGCCCACCCCTCCACTAAACAATGGGTAACACTGGAGGATCATTTCTCACAGACGCCGTTGCAGCTCCTCCCATGGCTCCCTTCCTTACCTGCAGTAACTCACCCTACTATATCCCCCACTATAAAAGCCTGGAAATATGTGAGAAAAAAGGATACCATTAGCTCTCAGCGTTCTCTGTAAATCAAAAAGTGAAAATTGTGCGGTTGCGGATTGCAGCTAAACAAGCTAATATTTGCATAATCAGCACTTGCCCATTTTTGCATTCATAATACTTCGGAATCGATGACTGTCGGATGCGGAAAATCTCTTCGAATCCGCATCAATTCCGCCCATGGTCGATGTGCTTGCGCGCGCCTTTACGCTACGCATCCGACTATATTCTAAACGGATTCGTGACTCTGAATCAGCCCCTATGTTATCAATCTTGCATATTGACATGAACTATGGGAATGAATGTCAGACGATAGTATTGTCAGTTTAGCCAAACCCTCACCACATTTTGTGGCCGAGCTACTAAGGGGCTGATTCAGAGATACGATTTTACTTGCGTGCGTATATTTAGGAGCGCAACGCAATGCTGGTCAACTAATCTGAATAACGCCCACAGCAGGCGTCTGAAATCTGCGCTCTAAAAGTTAAGATCGTATGTTAAGAGTTAGTTGCGTATATTTGCGTGCGTAAATATATGTGCGTACATTTAAGAAGTATTTTCCTTAGGTTCTGTTGTAATTAAGATCTTAAAATCATTTGTTTATTACATATAGTATATAGCATTCTAACATCAATACATAATGGATATTTCAATAACATTTTAGTCCTTTTAAAGCTATTTTCAGATTAACAATGTGTGTTTAATTTTGTTATGGGTACATTTAACATAAATAGTTCAATATAATCTAATAACATATTGTGATTTGACGTTATAATTTTAAATGTTAATAATGTTTGTGTTTTTTAATTTAAATTCATTACATTGTTAGTTGAATTATGTAATATTGTGAAATGTGTCACAATGTAATATTTATGTTTATTTGTGACATAATGCAGTTATGTAAAAAAAAAAATAGTTTTATTTCATGCTAATTTCATTCTCACTACACGTTGTTTAATGTTTAATAATTTTTCTACTAACTAAATTTTTTTCTTTAAATGCTAATCTTATATTATGTTCAATCTGGAATGTAAAAATATGAGCATGTTAAAAAATGTTACCAGTTGCAGACATTATCAAATCTAGTCTATATTAATTTAATCCTAAACTCTTGTTTTGCAACACTTGTGTAGTCGTTTAAATAAACAAATCACTGTTTATATCGTGAGGCAACATTTTAATTTATCCTGTTGATTATCAAATCTGATTAGTAGCATGCATTTTTTTTTAAATATATATGTTTGCCTCATGTATGCATTCATGGGGTTTTACTTTATAAACACCTGTAGAGGTATATTTTCAAACATCTATGTATAGTTTACACTTTTAAACAAACTTACTACAATATTACCCCTAATTTTTTTAGTGTGATAGTTGTCGGTATAACTATGTTGTCTATAGTGTCTTAGCAAAATATATACTATGTAACTATTATCCAATTACACATAATAATCATAATCATTTTGTATGCTATCTATTTTTTACCTAAAACACATGAACATAATTGAGTTTGTGGTTATGTGTAATGGAGGTAAAAATTTCATGTTGAAATACTCCAAATGCTATAAGTTAATGAAAAGTTTATAATTATTTACAATAAACTCAATCATTTAAACATCTACATTCATGTATATTTAATACATGCTTGCTATATGATGTGTATGATAGGATGTTATTTCTATTGGAAATCATGTAAGATTAGCATTGATGTTGTTCATATTCAAACACTGT
Organism: Limnodynastes dumerilii; assembly: GCA_011038615.1. Taxonomy (NCBI): domain Eukaryota; kingdom Metazoa; phylum Chordata; class Amphibia; order Anura; family Limnodynastidae; genus Limnodynastes; species Limnodynastes dumerilii. The sequence goes on along the minus strand of WWET01001359.1, from coordinate 358,170 downwards.
CAATAAATTTTCATTTTAAGATATTTAGCATTCTACAACATATTTAAGTGTATCTATCCTAACACATTTTATAATAGGTTCATATTAATGGTGCAAAAGTGTAACATCATTATATGAGTTAAATGGTATCACACTATAACTGCATAAATTA
>WWET01001359.1:332144-356869 GCA_011038615.1 Limnodynastes dumerilii | reverse complement strand
TTTAGTCCTTTGGGAACTTCCAGTCCCTTAATTACATATGCTTCCGCAATACATGATGTGATCCAACGTGCTATCGTTGATTTCGAAGCTGGACCACCTTTATTCTTCCCTTCTGTTAAGACAAATAATTGCTTTGTCTTTCTAATTGACTTTGTCCTATCCGTATATATGTTGAGAGCCCTAACCAAGTCCAAGGTGTGGAACTTAGCCTCCTTATCGTTCTTGGGATTGGAGCACAAGGAAGGTAATACCACTTCTTGATTCAGATGGTAGGAGGAGACCACCTTGGGCAGAAAACTCGGATTTGTACGTAGGACGACCTTGTTGTCAAAGAAATTTAAGTACGGTGGTTCTGCCCACAGTGCTTGGATCTCAGATACTCTCCTTGCCGACGTAATAGCTACAAGGAACGCTACCTTCCATGTTAGGAACTTCCATTGTGCCTCTTGCAATGGTTCGAATGGAGAGGATGTCAATACTTCCAGTACCATATTAAGATCCCAGGGTGCTATTGGATCCCTGTATTTTACATTAATTCTTGCTGTTGCCTGAAAAAAACGAATAATGTCCTTATCTTTTGCTAGGTCCATTCCTAGCATAGCTGACAGGGCTGACACCTGTACTTTTAGTGTGCTATTTGCCAGCTTCTTCTCCAATCCTTCTTGTAGGAATTCCAGAATGGATTTGACATCTGGATGATACACTCCTTTGTCCTTTGCCCAAAAGCAAAATTTTCTCCAGACTCTGTGATATACGATAGATGTTGACTTTTTCCTAGCTGCCAGCATAGTGTTTATCAACTTGTCTGAAAACCCTTTGCTTTTCAGGGTTGCCCTTTCAGCAGCCATGCCGTCAAATTGAGAGAGGCTGGGTTTGGATGGACTAACTGTCCCTGTGATAGCATGTCCTCCTCCACGGGCAAGGTCCAGGGTTTGTCTATTGACATGCTGAGAAGCTTGTGGAACCAGGGCCTCCTGGGCCAGAATGGTAGGATTGCAATTACTACTGCTGGTTCCCTCTCCAGCTTCCTGAGAATACGTGGAATCATCACGGTCGGAGGAAACACGTATGCCAGTCGGAAATGCCACGGTACTGACAGTGCATCTGTGGCCCATGCGTGATGATCGTTGTACCGAGAAATGTACTTCTTTAACTTTGTGTTTTCTCTTGAGGCCATCAGATCGATTTGTGGCTGCCCCCATTTCCGAATAATGCGTTTGAATAGGCTGTTGCTGAGTTGCCACTCTGAGTTTTGTACTACATGTCGGCTTAAAAAGTCCGCCTGAATGTTCTGCTTTCCTGCAATAAAAGTAGCTGTCAGGGTTAAGAGATTGTTCTCTGCCCACTGTAGCACTGGTCGTACTGCTTCCATTAGTACTCGACTTTTGGTGCCTCCTTGTCTGTTGACATAGGCTACTGCAGACTTGTTGTCTGACTGGATGTTTAAGGCTTCGCCTTGTAGCAGATGTTGAAACGATTGCAATGCCTGGTTGATTGCCATCATCTCCCTTACATTTGAGTGTAGCTGTCTTTGTTGTTTTGACCGCTGACCTTGTGCGACCTGGCCCTTGCATATAGCTCCCCATCCTATGCTGCTTGCATCTGTGGTCACTGTAATTGGCGTAAACGGCAGGAAAGACCTGCCTTCTGCTAAGGCTTGTTGATTGCTCCACCATCTTAGATCTTGCCTTGCTTCCGGCGAGAGCCTGATCAGTTGAGACAGGTTGTTTGGATCCCTGTTCCATTGTCTCAATAGACATGTTTGCAGAGCTCGCATATGGAACCTTCCCCAGGTCCTGGTTTCCAAGGCTGCTGACATTAGACCTAAGACTATCATACATTCTTCTGCAGAGATTTGTGAAGATTTACTGCTGACTGCAGCCTCTGCTTCAGTTTTTCTTCTCTTGTTGGGGTTAGAGCCACTGTCATCTTTACGGTGTCTATAAGTGTGCCCAAATACTTTACTGAAGTTGATGGTATTAGTACACTTTTCTCTGTGTTTATCAGCCATCCGTGTTGCTTGAGGACTGCGATCACTCTGTCCGTATGAAGTTGTGCCAACTCCTTTGTCCTTGCTGCAATCAATATGTCGTCTAGGTATGGCCATAGACATATGCCTTCCAATCTTAGGCTGGCTATAATTGTAATCAGAACTTTCGATAATGTTCTGGGGGATGTCGCTAATCCAAACGCAAGACTTGCAAATTGATAATGTCTCTGGAATATGTAAAATCTCAGAAATTTTCTGTGGCTTACATGGATAGGGATGTGTAAGTAGACGTCCTTCAGATCCACCGAAGTCATGTACATGTTGGGTCTGAGATCTGGCACTATTGATCTTATCGAGTCCATTTTGAATGGCCTCACCTTCACTGACTTGTTCAGTCCCCTCAAATCCAATATTGTCCGGAAACCTCCACTGGCCTTCCTTATCACAAAGAAGCGAGAATAAAATCCTTGACAGTGTTCTCTGCGTGGTACTGGAATGACTACATTCTGCTGCAGCATGTTTTGTAGACTTGCCATTACCGCTTCTCTCTCTTCCGAATTTATTGGAATTGGGGACCTTGTGAAGAAATTTGATGGGCGGTTGATGAACTCTATCTTGTAGCCAGTTTGAATGGTATCTAGTACCCATTTGTCTGTGGTGGTCCTTGTCCATTGATGATAAAATTTCTGAATTCTGCCGCCTACTGTACACTCCCCTTGTATGTCGTCATTGCGCCATGCTCCTGAGATTTGAGGTGATGTCTCTCCCTCTTTGGCCACGAAACCCATACCTTGAGGTAGAAGCCTGGCCTCTTCTGTAAGGTCTTCCTGGCCTGTAGGCCCTTGCCTCCTTGAATTCCGTTGCTTTGCCCCTATAGGATTTATTGAAAAAATTTCTCTTGGCTCTTTCTTGTGGAAGCCATGAAGACTTGCCTCCCGAAGTCTTGGAGATTATGTCATCGAATTTCTCTCCGAATAAATATTCTCCTTGGAATGGCAGTGAAAGTAATTTATTCTTTGACTGTGAGTCTGCAGCCCAGGGCTTTAACCACAATGCTCTTCTAGTAACGGTTACAGTGGCCCCCGCTCTGCCTGCCAACCTTACTGCGTCCATTGAGGCCTCACAAAGGAACTCCACCGCCAACTGGATGTCTTGTAAGGACTTGTGAAGTTACGATCTTTTAACTCCATCTAACAGGTTAACTTCTAAGTCATTGCACCAGCTGCGCATGATTCTTGAAGTGAGCGCCATTGCTGCTGCTGGTCTTATTGCCGCTCCTGCAATGGTGTGCTGCTTCTTCAGTCCCACTTCAATCTTTTTGTCCATGGGATCCTTGAATATCACCGCGTCCTCTAGGGGAAGGGTGGTACGCTTTGAGATCCTGGCAATAGCAGCATCCACCTTGGGAGGTTTGTCCCACTTCTTAGTGTCCTCCTCTGCAAAAGGATACATTTTTGCGAATTTACTAGCATTCGGTAATCTTTTATCAGGTTTTTTCCATTCATTACCCACTATGTCTTTCAAGACCTGTGACAGTGGAAAATTTTTAGACTTCTTCTTTCCGTCTTTAAAGAGGAGATCTTGTAACTTTTCCTCTTCTTTGGTATCCTGAATTTTTAAAGACTTATTAATCAGCTTTATCAGGTTCTCCACCAGAACAGGACTAAAACTGGCTTCCGCTGAAGAATCATCCGACTTCGCTTGTGACTGCACTGAACTGTCCGACAGTCCTTGCTGCTCCATGTGTATCGATTCCTCCGACACATCACTGGCTATTGACCTGGACCTCTTGCGAGATAATTTTTTAAGATCCTCTTTAGTCACAAATGTCTTCGCCATAGTTGATTGCATCAACTGCACAAACTGTAGCATCTGAGGTAAAGGTTCCCCCTGCTCTGAACTTGTGCATTCCTCACATGTGACTGCTGACCAATCTTCTGGTAATTGTTTATCACAAAAAGAACATTTTTCTGTCCTGTTCTTCTTGTGTTTAGACTTTAAATCTGCTTTTCCTTTGCTGGTCTCAGACCTAAAAGAAAAAAACTAGCTAACTAACTGCTTGCTAGAAATAAAAACATACTACGCAATCAAGACAAAAATCTCACCCAGATCTTTTTGCTTGAGACCGTTTTTCCTCAGGATTACTCATACTGTAACGCTTCTTATTGTGCACTCAGATGTTGATCAATATATGCCAATACACTTGTGCCACAGCCTCCTGCAGATACTATATAAAAACATTGGTATGCTGTTTATAAATATGCATGGTAGGTATCTGAAACAGTACCCTACCTGCTCCAAGCTGCACCGCTGTAAAAAAAAGTATCCTGGTGTCCTTAATATTCAGGTATAGTAGCACTTGATTCCACTGTATAATATGTCCAGCTGACTGACTGGCTGAGCTGGGCTACGTTGGGGTTTTTCACCAACAATCTGCTGCTCCACACTTGCTCGGTAAACAGCTGCCTCCTGCTTCCTATATTCAGGTATAGCAGCACTTGATTTGGATTTCCCGGGCTTTAATGTCGCGCCGGGCTATGACGTCATCCTCCCGCGTTCACATGTGATTCACCCGGGGCTGCGGTCGCACAGAGACATCAACGAAGTGTCTCCCACCGTGCGCCGCTGACGTCGCTTCCTGCCCGCCCTCAGAATAGGTAGGGGCGGGCATATGGAAGCCTGCGCGCTTTGTAGCGTGACCGAGGCCGGTCTGTGCCTCTCGACTGTCCCTCCAACGCCGCCGCGAGGGGAGAGCCGCTGCTGGGTGCCGGAGCAATGAAAACAATAAAACAAGGTACTTCTCTCACTAACACACACTCCCTCTCTGGCCCCTAACAGGAAGAAAGAAGACACAGAAGGCGGAAGGGGAATGCCTTATATACCGTGTCTTCCTTTCTTCCTGTCTGGCTCCAAGAGGGAGGAACATACCCAGAGGTTGGGGCTGACATGGGGAGGAGAAGGAAATAATGCTTTATCTAACAACAGGAAAGGCTGCAACATCTCATATTTTGATTAAAACATATTCCCTCTCTGTGTAGCACACAAAACGGGGTACATTCTCATATTACTTAATATTGGTAGTCCATCCTGGACTAAAAATAGACCTTGTAGGCTTTTTTTAAAATTAAACAATGTAAGGTGTTATGTGCTGTAGCCAAATGACACAACCACATTATTATAGTTTGAAATGTTCCAAACAACTATTAAAGTAATAATAACCATGGTATTGACATTTTTATTGTTCAAACAAACATAAATATTTCCCTTGTGTAGTGTTTACATCTCTCTCTCTATGATAAGTTACTCATTAAATACAATCATGTATTGTAGTTGTATCTTTATACTTTCTACATCTTTAATAAAGTTCAAAGTTTTTTCAGCTAAATAAATCATTAAAAAAAGAACATCTGTGTATTATGTACAGCTGTGCATTTAAAAAGGTGTGTTTTTACTTAGCAATACTTATTTTATTGATTATAAACATGTATATGTTATTTATTCGTATTGTCATAGATTACACAGCACTGTTACCATACACCCTGTCTCTCTCCATAGTAATATCTCCTCAGTCCTGGTAGTATCATCATACAGAGCACTGATACCATACACCCTGTCTCTCTCTCTCTCTCAACCCAGTTTTGTTATATGATTGTATAATAACCTGTTAATAAATATACCTTTAAAGCTAGATCCACGGCCTCTTCATATAGCTCCATTACTTTGTACACGTGGACACAGGCACGATGGTGTTCGTGTTCGGCACACAGCCGCAGCGCATACTTAAGGTCGTAGTTGATTCTATTGGGGTTAGTTCCGGCCTTTTCTAGGTAGGATAGGAGCCGATCCGGTCTAAACTGAGCATACAGAGACAATAGGTAGTTGTGGATGGCCTGTTCCGTCTCCATCAGTTCATACACGCAGAACTCCATGTACCGGATGGCCTCGTTGATCTGCGTGCACGCGCTCTGGCTGTAGTTCACCAGGGCGGGAATGAGATTCTTGGGGTCCAGCTTCTTCCCCATTTGAACCCAGGAGTCCACGACCTTCTTCGGGATATGCTGCATCAGGACGGGGGAGAACTTGTAGAAGAGCCTCTTGTCTTTGTGCTTCGAGAGCACGTTGAGAGCTTCGTCGTAATCGTCGTTCTGGCAATGGTGGGCCACCACGCGTTCGTAGTCTTCCATCAGCACGGCAAAATAGACCATGTGCTCCGTGTCGCCGTGACTGGCCAAGAGGTCGTAAATGGAGGCCCGGTTGTTGCTCAGGCACTCTTTATTGATCTTGCTGCTGAGGAACGCTCGGAAGTCGGTTCGGGTCTTCAGGTACAAGCTTCTTTTAGAGGTATCGCTTTCTAGAATGCCAAGGCGATTGAGATAGAGCTCGGTCAACCACGTGGTTAGCAGCGTGACCTGTATCTTCTCAGAAGGTTTCAGGTTGGACAGCTTCTTCAGCAGAAACTCCATCAGGGCTTCTTCCTGTTTGGCTTCGATGAATTTCAGCGCAATTTCTTCAAAGTAGTTTTGCGTGAGAGCGTAACACTTGGCGCTCTCTTTGTACTTCTTGGTCTGGAAGCAGTGCTCGGCCTCTTTGGCCAACACCCGGTCCATGCACTCTGGACGGTCCTTGCAGAACTCTTTGGCCAAGTCAAATTTGCCCATGTTCATGTACATCTTCCAGACGTCTCTCTGTTCCCGTTCCACGAGGTACCGGAAGACGGCTCTCTCGGTATAGATCCAGATGAGGCCCACGACAGGATCCTTCACCATCCTTTTCAACGGGCCAAACTTTTCTGGGAAGATGTCTTCGAAGACGACCTGTCCGTTTAACGTACAAATGGCCTTTACTCGGTCGGGTAGAAGGAGCAGAAAGTGGAACTGGGTAAGCACGATGGAGATGGGCTTTTCATTGGATGGGTACTCCCAAACTTGGACATCGGTAAGACCGGAATCCGGCCGGGAGAAGTCTAAATTGCCGTAGAGCACGCCATTTCCCATCATCCAAGCAAACGACATGGGAAAGGTGCGAAGTTTCTGAGTGTAGAAAGCGATTTCGCTGTAGCCGAGGTCATCGGGAAATTCGCGGATGCTGGGTGGGTCATCGGCGGAGTGGCTGAAGAGTGGCGCAAATCCCTGTTGCTCGGCGCCTTCGGTCAGTTTGGCAGAAAACTGAAAGAGTCTTTTCCGCGTCGTCGCGATGACGCAGAAACGGTTCTCGTAGCCGCAATCTATTTCTAAACAGCAAACCGAGGCTGGTCCTGTCTCCTCCTCCAAGGTGTAGAGGTAGCGGAAATACTGGTCAGGATGCGTTCCAAATAGGCCGCCTTCACTGGTGGAAATTTCTGATTCGTATATTTGACCTTGGTCGGTGCCCACCAAGATAGGCCCCGTGGTGGAGTCATTCTTTTGAAACTTGTTCCAGCCGATGCTTTCGATCATGTGGCCCTTCCATCGAGGGAGAGATCTCACTCTCTGAGCATTGCGGTTCAGATAGAGGCACTCACTGGTGTTCAGAGCAATCAGGAGATGGGATCCTAAAAACAAAAAGAATAAATTAAGATTTTACACTGTACAGTTATATTTTACTAGGATTTACAGTAGGACAACATTGGCCACAATCGTATAATCTCTATATAAGCTGAAGTTCTAGGCTACCACCACAGTGGTTATAAAGAAGTAACTCTTACCATTAGCGTAACTATGGCCAAAGGGGCGAATCATCCATCCGACACCCGTAGCTACGCTTTGTAGGCGTAGGGAGGCATTTAAATCGTACAGTATAGGCCGGGTAAGGGCATCAGGAGGTGGAGGTACAGGTCCCATAATTCAAAATGGCCGCACACACTATTGGAGATAGGGAACTGTATCTGGTTCACGTAGCTGCAATGTGATTGGTTGAACTATACACGCACACAACTTCCTGTACTTGCACTGGATCCGGAGCAGACATTGCAAGTGCCTTAGGGTCCCACAGAGGTTGCCCAATATTTGCGCCCGGAACGCGTTCAATTTTGCATTTTAGAACGGTCTCTAATAAATCCTGGCGATCGCTTTTACTCCATGTGGATCATCTTATGGGACTTCCGTACCAGGGACTTTATCTTAAATTTTACACACCGCTTCCGCTGAAAACGGGGCCCAAACGTAGACAGAATACTAATAATAAATAATCAGCATGCAAATACTAAATATAACGGCAAAATACACAGTCTAAAAAAAATGAAAAGTAAAAGCGTCATTAATCACCTGTGGGATCCAAAAAGATCTTATGGACTTTGAAATCCTCTTTACGACCTAGTTCCACCTGGTTTGGCTGGTCAGCTTTTATCAAATCAATCCTACAGGGTTAGAAATATGGTAAATATGTCATTTTATATCATAAAAAGCTGGGGTTTTTTCAGCAATTACGATTACAGCGCAATAAGAGAGTTCATCCATGTGACTTTAAAAAAAAACCTATCACCCTCTTATATCCCCCTGTCCTTTCTCCGTATGGTGTGTGACACAGGATATGCACCATTTTACCTGCTCTTCTCTGCTCCAAGCTATACATGTTACTTCCTCTAGTCTGTCTCTGTATGGTCTGTTACACAGGCCATGCACCATTTTACCTGCTCTTCTCTGCTCCAAGCTATACATGTTTAGTTCCTCTAGCCTTTCTTGGTATGATTTGTTACACAGGCCATGCAGCATTTTAGTGGCTCTTCTTTGCACAATCTCTAATGTATTGATGTCCTTCTGGAGATACGGCCTCCAGAACTGACCCCAGTATTCCAGGTGAAGCCGCAAACCCCCCTCCCCAGAAGCCTGGATACCGCAGGATTGGATGGTAAATCTAGATTCGGTATAATGTCATTAATCTGTACACAAGTCTATAAAAAATGTAAATAATCAAAACCCGCATATTAATCTATTTATTTATTTCATAAACACATGCAAAATATCAATAACGGGTCAATGCGACAGGTTACCCCGTTACCCCACACCTACCGGAGAATGGTTTCCTTGCCCAGACTCATGCAGAGCTGGTTACTGCACACCACCAAGCTGTTAATATTCTCGGGAGGGGTTAAATCAATCCTCTGCTTATTAAATATAGGGGTTTCTTTCTCCAGACGAGCATTAACGTAGCCTGAAATGAGAACGATGGAACAACTGAATAAGGCGATAAAACCTACATTCAGTCATATATAAAGTATTCCAACATCTACTTGTGGCTGCAGAAAGTATAAACCGGCTTACAAATAGCGTATTTTTATGATAAAACGCACTTTCCGTTATATATACTTGATAGGTGTCCCTTTACCCACAAACACAGTTCCCTGTTATTTGCACATCGGTAAACTACCGTTCCTTAATATTCCCGAAGGTTGAAAAGATTCTGGGCCGTATTCACAGATGTGTTTTCACGTGGAGTTGCGTGCATATTTTTGGGCACGTTATAACTGCGCATGCGTGGTAACTTTACGTAAGTAACGTAGAATATATGCACATAAGTGCTTTTGCACGGCCGTGAGAGGGGAGTGTTGGTGGGTGTTGTCTTGCTATGTGCGTGCGTATAATTGCGTACTTTAAAAAAACGGATCTCTGAATATGGCCCGTACTTCCGTATGTGGGGCGTGGCAGACCTCCATGTAGTTTATGCACACGCGGTGGGCGGGACTTACTAGTTACATGGTACTGGAAGGGCTGGGTGTAGCCCTTATGTACTATTGTCTTATCTGCCTATTTAGACTTAAGGTAGGGTGCTGGACGCGCCCAGCTCCAGAATTCCGTATACGAGCGAGGGAGTTCCACTCACGTATGAAACTTAGACGTACGGAAGCGCCATTATAGTCCACTTAAGTGGAAGGTGGACAGGAAAGTCACCCCAAGTCGGGACTGTCCTGCTGGAATGGGCATGATTCAAATGCCGCAGTAAGGGCGTGGCTAAGCCCTTCTGTACGATCCTCCGGACCCATTTTAAGTGGGGCCAGGGCGTCAATGTTAAGGTAAGGCCCTGAACTCGGGCACGAGGGGAGCTTTCTACACTTGCATTAATGCTAATTAGAATCGCACGGTGGTCTGTTAACAGAACCCTCTTAAATCGGGATCTGGGGCTCAATTCCTGACCACCCCACAATAGCTGATTTACGCAGCTTACGCGATTCACTACCCTGGGTTTGCGCACTGGACGTACAGGCATGGTTTCCGTACGTCTTGCAGTTCCCAACGTGGGGCGGGTCAGACTGCTGCGCATAGCTTATACGCAGGGGGTGAGGCTTCCTATGCAAATCAGTACAGTACGATGATCCTGTCTGCACGTTTAACCCTACCTAAGTCTGAATCCGGCCCCCGGCCCGTTGTTTCCAATAGGCATTCCCTTATATCAGAGCAAGTCTGTCATTGCGATCAGTACCTCCCCCATGGCAGAGGCTGCACCTAATACACAGGTTATTTACACCTCAGCAACATACAGGGGCAGGTGCAAAAACATATGACCCCCAGTGCAATCCCCTCCTCCCTTTGCTGGGCCCCAGGGTGCGATTTTAGCACTTTCCTTCTGCAAATGCATTTCCCAGGTGACCCCCTTCCCCCTCCTGTCACCCTATGGACACCCTCCATCCCCCTCATGTCACCCCACAGGGACCCCCATCTCCTCCTGTCACCCTATGGACACTCCCCATTAGAATATATAGTGTGGAATGTAGAATATATAGTGTGGAATGTAGAATATATAGTGTGGAATGTAGAATATATAGTGTGGAATGTAGAATATATAGTGTGGAATGTAGAATATATAGTGTGGAATGTAGAATATATAGTGTGGAATGTAGAATATATAGTGTGGAATGTAGAATATATAGTGTGGAATGTAGAATATATAGTGTGGAATGTAGAATATATAGTGTGGAATGTAGAATATATAGTGTGGAATGTAGAATATATAGTGTGGAATGTAGAATATATAGTGTGGAATGTAGAATATATAGTGTGGAATGTAGAATATATAGTGTGGAATGTAGAATATATAGTGTGGAATGTAGAATATATAGTGTGGAATGTAGAATATATAGTGTGGAATGTAGAATATATAGTGTGGAATGTAGAATATATAGTGTGGAATGTAGAATATATAGTGTGGAATGTAGAATATATAGTGTGGAATGTAGAATATATAGTGTGGAATGTAGAATATATAGTGTGGAATGTAGAATATATAGTGTGGAATGTAGAATATATAGTGTGGAATGTAGAATATATAGTGTGGAATGTAGAATATATAGTGTGGAATGTAGAATATATAGTGTGGAATGTAGAATATATAGTGTGGAATGTAGAATATATAGTGTGGAATGTAGAATATATAGTGTGGAATGTAGAATATATAGTGTGGAATGTAGAATATATAGTGTGGAATGTAGAATATATAGTGTGGAATGTAGAATATATAGTGTGGAATGTAGAATATATAGTGTGGAATGTAGAATATATAGTGTGGAATGTAGAATATATAGTGTGGAATGTAGAATATATAGTGTGGAATGTAGAATATATAGTGTGGAATGTAGAATATATAGTGTGGAATGTAGAATATATAGTGTGGAATGTAGAATATATAGTGTGGAATGTAGAATATATAGTGTGGAATGTAGAATATATAGTGTGGAATGTAGAATATATAGTGTGGAATGTAGAATATATAGTGTGGAATGTAGAATATATAGTGTGGAATGTAGAATATATAGTGTGGAATGTAGAATATATAGTGTGGAATGTAGAATATATAGTGTGGAATGTAGAATATATAGTGTGGAATGTAGAATATATAGTGTGGAATGTAGAATATATAGTGTGGAATGTAGAATATATAGTGTGGAATGTAGAATATATAGTGTGGAATGTAGAATATATAGTGTGGAATGTAGAATATATAGTGTGGAATGTAGAATATATAGTGTGGAATGTAGAATATATAGTGTGGAATGTAGAATATATAGTGTGGAATGTAGAATATATAGTGTGGAATGTAGAATATATAGTGTGGAATGTAGAATATATAGTGTGGAATGTAGAATATATAGTGTGGAATGTAGAATATATAGTGTGGAATGTAGAATATATAGTGTGGAATGTAGAATATATAGTGTGGAATGTAGAATATATAGTGTGGAATGTAGAATATATAGTGTGGAATGTAGAATATATAGTGTGGAATGTAGAATATATAGTGTGGAATGTAGAATATATAGTGTGGAATGTAGAATATATAGTGTGGAATGTAGAATATATAGTGTGGAATGTAGAATATATAGTGTGGAATGTAGAATATATAGTGTGGAATGTAGAATATATAGTGTGGAATGTAGAATATATAGTGTGGAATGTAGAATATATAGTGTGGAATGTAGAATATATAGTGTGGAATGTAGAATATATAGTGTGGAATGTAGAATATATAGTGTGGAATGTAGAATATATAGTGTGGAATGTAGAATATATAGTGTGGAATGTAGAATATATAGTGTGGAATGTAGAATATATAGTGTGGAATGTAGAATATATAGTGTGGAATGTAGAATATATAGTGTGGAATGTAGAATATATAGTGTGGAATGTAGAATATATAGTGTGGAATGTAGAATATATAGTGTGGAATGTAGAATATATAGTGTGGAATGTAGAATATATAGTGTGGAATGTAGAATATATAGTGTGGAATGTAGAATATATAGTGTGGAATGTAGAATATATAGTGTGGAATGTAGAATATATAGTGTGGAATGTAGAATATATAGTGTGGAATGTAGAATATATAGTGTGGAATGTAGAATATATAGTGTGGAATGTAGAATATATAGTGTGGAATGTAGAATATATAGTGTGGAATGTAGAATATATAGTGTGGAATGTAGAATATATAGTGTGGAATGTAGAATATATAGTGTGGAATGTAGAATATATAGTGTGGAATGTAGAATATATAGTGTGGAATGTAGAATATATAGTGTGGAATGTAGAATATATAGTGTGGAATGTAGAATATATAGTGTGGAATGTAGAATATATAGTGTGGAATGTAGAATATATAGTGTGGAATGTAGAATATATAGTGTGGAATGTAGAATATATAGTGTGGAATGTAGAATATATAGTGTGGAATGTAGAATATATAGTGTGGAATGTAGAATATATAGTGTGGAATGTAGAATATATAGTGTGGAATGTAGAATATATAGTGTGGAATGTAGAATATATAGTGTGGAATGTAGAATATATAGTGTGGAATGTAGAATATATAGTGTGGAATGTAGAATATATAGTGTGGAATGTAGAATATATAGTGTGGAATGTAGAATATATAGTGTGGAATGTAGAATATATAGTGTGGAATGTAGAATATATAGTGTGGAATGTAGAATATATAGTGTGGAATGTAGAATATATAGTGTGGAATGTAGAATATATAGTGTGGAATGTAGAATATATAGTGTGGAATGTAGAATATATAGTGTGGAATGTAGAATATATAGTGTGGAATGTAGAATATATAGTGTGGAATGTAGAATATATAGTGTGGAATGTAGAATATATAGTGTGGAATGTAGAATATATAGTGTGGAATGTAGAATATATAGTGTGGAATGTAGAATATATAGTGTGGAATGTAGAATGTGGTGTGTGGAATGTAGAATATATAGTGTGGAATGTAGAATATATAGTGTGGAAGGTAGAATATATAGTGTGGATTGTAGAATATATAGTGTGGAATGTAGAATATATAGTGTGGAAGGTAGAATACATAGTGTGGAAAGTAGAATATATAGTGTGGAATATAGAATATGTAGTGTGGAACGTGCAGTGGAGGATATAGAATATCTGTGCAATGTAGTGAGTGCAGTGTGGAACGTGCAGCATGCAATATGTGACACAGGGTGGTGGCAGAAAGTCTCCAGCATTTAGAGACATCTGAGGTACTGTCCACCATGGTTTAAGCTTTGCTTGGATATTATAGTCTGCTGTGTGTCTGAAGTCTTTACAGATCGTTGTATTTTATAATAACAACTGAATAGTGCATTTTATCAAGCGTGGGATAGCCATGCTAATCAAGGGGCAAGAGTTACTAAACTGTGGGTTTGGAAAAGTGGAGATGTTGCCCATAGCAACCAATCAGATTCTAGCTGACATTCTGTAGTATATAATAGGAAAGTGAGAGCTTAGTAACTCTGGCCCAAGGTCTGGCGGCGGACATCAGCAGTTCCGCGCTAATCTGCATTCGGACAGACGCAAAAGCGTGAAGACGTTATGGAGGGTTCTGGACACTGGGCCTGATCCAGAGTTAAGCTGGGCCGCTGTCCGTAAGTATGGCCAAATTAGCTATGGAGCACCTCCCCCGACACTCCCCCTGTAGCCGGCATAACAGTGTGAAATTACGCCAGCCACAGAAGCCTAACCCGCCCTCCCTCATTTACTTACCTTCCCCCGCCTTCCTTCCGTAACATTTGCGTAGTTAGGGACGCCCGATCCTAAGGAATGCACAGCGCATGCACAGATCGTCAGAAATGCCGATCTTACGCATCCACCAACCGTAAATACGGTGGGCTGCGGAAGTCTGGATGAGGCCCAGTTACTAGGGATGGGATAGTGCTTGATGATGCAAATTACGCCATCAAGCCCCGCCCATCCCCAGTAACGCTAGTCTCACAGTATTGATAGAGGGCGCGGTTTCTGTGGGACATGCCCTAGTCCCATTGCAGGAGACCTTGTCAGGATACCGCAGAGATAGAGGACTGGAGGCGGGGCTTAATGACACAATTTATGCAAATAGTGTCCTGAAGCTCCGCCCACTGACCATCAATGGCCATTTTCATAGTATTACTAGGGGTGGGGGCGGGGCTTGACGACACTAAGTGCATTTATTTATAAGGCGCCACGCGGTATCCGCAGCGCCATACATCTAGCTTATTCTATGAATTAGTTCTGAATGATTTTGTTTTTGTTATATATATAAGTATTATGAATGACCGGATCATAAATGTTATGGACCGGATCCTACGACAAGTAGGCGATTTCTGCCCATTCCGATCGTAAATTGTCTGTTTTTGTGATCGAAGCTTGTGCACACATTGGCCCGTATTCAGAGTACCGGAGTATAACATATACGTCCGGTGTTTAGCGATTTTTACTACTGCGCATGCGTAGCCATTTTTTACCGTAATCTACGTATCTTTTTCTTCTGTAGACAGCGTAAATGCGATCTTTTAGAAAATCGAGTCCTCCGCAAACATAGCATTCTTTCATATGAATTAGTTCTGAATGATTTTGTTTTTGTTATATATATAAGTATTATGAATGACCGGATCATAAATGTTATGGACCGGATCCTACGACAAGTAGGCGATTTCTGCAAACATAGCATTCTTTCAGATCACAGACAGCGGGGTGAGATGTGGAGATCGATTCCACTACGTGATAGTTGATGGTTCTCCCGGAAAATATGGGAGACTTCCAAATAACGGATAGAGCGCCTGGAATCCAAAGAAATCTGGCAAATCTTCCACTTTTGGTGGCTTGAAGACGTGATTTAATATAAAATCCTTGATTGAAGTCCCTATCGGTGCTGTGATCCATAGCGTTATTAAGCGTGGGCGGGACTTGATGATGTACTCTGTGCCATCAAGCCCCGCCCAGTGCTTAGTTAGACTATGGATCGCAACTCCGCCAGGGAGTGATTTGTATTTAATCACGTCATTAAGCCCCTATGCGCAGTGTAGGTGGGGGGAAGTATTTAAATTGTATTGTGAAGGCGTAGGCAGGGGTCTGCCATCGTAAGCCTATGTAAGCAAGGAGAGCGGCCACTCACAGGAGGCTGCATCCGGTCCATCGGGAGATATTATACCGTATAACCTTCCTTCTGATTGGCTGAATATGTTATTTAATAGGGGACAATATTAGTTGTGCTTACAGGATGTGTCCACTAGATGTCGCTCAAGCTTCATTTATCCTCCTAATTGTAGCATTTCCATTGCTTTATGCTGATTGGATGATTTATTGCAGTAATGTCAGCAATATTGTACCCCTGGCTGGAGTCACATGAATGTGGGGACGGGCGATCCATTGCCAAAAAGCCTTATGGCTGATTCCATTTATTCATGCTGCTGGAGGTTACATGAATGTAAGGCATCTGATTAAGCTGTAACATATCATTATGCAAATCACATCATTAAACCCCGGCTCCTGTCCATCACTACTGCATTTCATGGTGTTCCAGGGGGTTGGAGGGGCTAAATGATGAAAATCACATCATAGGTATTGCTGTAATGAGCGGCAGGGGGGCGGGAATTGCCGATGATCTTCCAGAATATACCGGATTGAGTCTCCCGGATACTGCGGGAGTGTCGGCAACCCTGGTTTTAATGATTAAATCAGGTCTGAAGAAGGCTGGGTGCTTAAGGGCAGAAGTTTCTACAGACAATGAGGGCTGATCCAGGGTTGCGGACATTGAGCGTTCCGTATATATGAGAGCGCACCAGGGGCAGACTGCATGCTATCCAAAGGTGCACGCAACGGTACCACTGGATGGGCGCGGGTCGCTGCTGAGAACAGCCGTTATTTCCCAGCCAATTCTGACCTGCCTGGGAAATCAATGGCATGTGCATCACAAAGGCAAAGCAATCGATGTCCACAAGAGAGATGACGTTGCTTCGAGTGGTAAGTATAAATTTAATCCCAACCCGTACCCTAACCGTCCCCTTCCATTACTATACCCTAACCCTCCCTTCCCCGCAGCATAACCCTTAGACTCTCCTCCACGTAGCCTGACCATAAGACTCCCCTCGCCGCAGCCTGACCCTAAGACTCCCGTCCCCGCAGCCTAACCCTCCCTTCCCCGCAGCATAACCCTTAGACACTCCTCCCCGCAGCCTGACCCTAACACTCCCCTCCCCGCAGCCTAACCCTCCCTTACCCCAGCCTGACCCTAAGACTTATATCACAGAGGACTGTCACCCCCTCTTACTTATATCACAGAGGACTGTCACCCCCTCTTACTTATATCACAGAGGACTGTCACCCCCTCTTACTTATATCACAGAGGACTGTCACCCCCTCTTACTTATATCACAGAGGACTGTCACCCCCTCTTACTTATATCACAGAGGACTGTCACCCCCTCTTACTTATATCACAGAGGACTGTCACCCCCTCTTACTTATATCACAGAGGACTGTCACCCCCTCTTACTTATATCACAGAGGACTGTCACCCCCTCTTACTTATATCACAGAGGACTGTCACCCCCTCTTACTTATATCACAGAGGACTGTCACCCCCTCTTACTTATATCACAGAGGACTGTCACCCCCTCTTACTTATATCACAGAGGACTGTCACCCCCTCTTACTTATATCACAGAGGACTGTCACCCCCTCTTACTTATATCACAGAGGACTGTCACCCCCTCTTACTTATATCACAGAGGACTGTCACCCCCTCTTACTTATATCACAGAGGACTGTCACCCCCTCTTACTTATATCACAGAGGACTGTCACCCCCTCTTACTTATATCACAGAGGACTGTCACCCCCTCTTACTTATATCACAGAGGACTGTCACCCCCTCTTACTTATATCACAGAGGACTGTCACCCCCTCTTACTTATATCACAGAGGACTGTCACCCCCTCTTACTTATATCACAGAGGACTGTCACCCCCTCTTACTTATATCACAGAGGACTGTCACCCCCTCTTACTTATATCACAGAGGACTGTCACCCCCTCTTACTTATATCACAGAGGACTGTCACCCCCTCTTACTTATATCACAGAGGACTGTCACCCCCTCTTACTTATATCACAGAGGACTGTCACCCCCTCTTACTTATATCACAGAGGACTGTCACCCCCTCTTACTTATATCACAGAGGACTGTCACCCCCTCTTACTTATATCACAGAGGACTGTCACCCCCTCTTACTTATATCACAGAGGACTGTCACCCCCTCTTACTTATATCACAGAGGACTGTCACCCCCTCTTACTTATATCACAGAGGACTGTCACCCCCTCTTACTTATATCACAGAGGACTGTCACCCCCTCTTACTTATATCACAGAGGACTGTCACCCCCTCTTACTTATATCACAGAGGACTGTCACCCCCTCTTACTTATATCACAGAGGACTGTCACCCCCTCTTACTTATATCACAGAGGACTGTCACCCCCTCTTACTTATATCACAGAGGACTGTCACCCCCTCTTACTTATATCACAGAGGACTGTCACCCCCTCTTACTTATATCACAGAGGACTGTCACCCCCTCTTACTTATATCACAGAGGACTGTCACCCCCTCTTACTTATATCACAGAGGACTGTCACCCCCTCTTACTTATATCACAGAGGACTGTCACCCCCTCTTACTTATATCACAGAGGACTGTCACCCCCTCTTACTTATATCACAGAGGACTGTCACCCCCTCTTACTTATATCACAGAGGACTGTCACCCCCTCTTACTTATATCACAGAGGACTGTCACCCCCTCTTACTTATATCACAGAGGACTGTCACCCCCTCTTACTTATATCACAGAGGACTGTCACCCCCTCTTACTTATATCACAGAGGACTGTCACCCCCTCTTACTTATATCACAGAGGACTGTCACCCCCTCTTACTTATATCACAGAGGACTGTCACCCCCTCTTACTTATATCACAGAGGACTGTCACCCCCTCTTACTTATATCACAGAGGACTGTCACCCCCTCTTACTTATATCACAGAGGACTGTCACCCCCTCTTACTTATATCACAGAGGACTGTCACCCCCTCTTACTTATATCACAGAGGACTGTCACCCCCTCTTACTTATATCACAGAGGACTGTCACCCCCTCTTACTTATATCACAGAGGACTGTCACCCCCTCTTACTTATATCACAGAGGACTGTCACCCCCTCTTACTTATATCACAGAGGACTGTCACCCCCTCTTACTTATATCACAGAGGACTGTCACCCCCTCTTACTTATATCACAGAGGACTGTCACCCCCTCTTACTTATATCACAGAGGACTGTCACCCCCTCTTACTTATATCACAGAGGACTGTCACCCCCTCTTACTTATATCACAGAGGACTGTCACCCCCTCTTACTTATATCACAGAGGACTGTCACCCCCTCTTACTTATATCACAGAGGACTGTCACCCCCTCTTACTTATATCACAGAGGACTGTCACCCCCTCTTACTTATATCACAGAGGACTGTCACCCCCTCTTACTTATATCACAGAGGACTGTCACCCCCTCTTACTTATATCACAGAGGACTGTCACCCCCTCTTACTTATATCACAGAGGACTGTCACCCCCTCTTACTTATATCACAGAGGACTGTCACCCCCTCTTACTTATATCACAGAGGACTGTCACCCCCTCTTACTTATATCACAGAGGACTGTCACCCCCTCTTACTTATATCACAGAGGACTGTCACCCCCTCTTACTTATATCACAGAGGACTGTCACCCCCTCTTACTTATATCACAGAGGACTGTCACCCCCTCTTACTTATATCACAGAGGACTGTCACCCCCTCTTACTTATATCACAGAGGACTGTCACCCCCTCTTACTTATATCACAGAGGACTGTCACCCCCTCTTACTTATATCACAGAGGACTGTCACCCCCTCTTACTTATATCACAGAGGACTGTCACCCCCTCTTACTTATATCACAGAGGACTGTCACCCCCTCTTACTTATATCACAGAGGACTGTCACCCCCTCTTACTTATATCACAGAGGACTGTCACCCCCTCTTACTTATATCACAGAGGACTGTCACCCCCTCTTACTTATATCACAGAGGACTGTCACCCCCTCTTACTTATATCACAGAGGACTGTCACCCCCTCTTACTTATATCACAGAGGACTGTCACCCCCTCTTACTTATATCACAGAGGACTGTCACCCCCTCTTACTTATATCACAGAGGACTGTCACCCCCTCTTACTTATATCACAGAGGACTGTCACCCCCTCTTACTTATATCACAGAGGACTGTCACCCCCTCTTACTTATATCACAGAGGACTGTCACCCCCTCTTACTTATATCACAGAGGACTGTCACCCCCTCTTACTTATATCACAGAGGACTGTCACCCCCTCTTACTTATATCACAGAGGACTGTCACCCCCTCTTACTTATATCACAGAGGACTGTCACCCCCTCTTACTTATATCACAGAGGACTGTCACCCCCTCTTACTTATATCACAGAGGACTGTCACCCCCTCTTACTTATATCACAGAGGACTGTCACCCCCTCTTACTTATATCACAGAGGACTGTCACCCCCTCTTACTTATATCACAGAGGACTGTCACCCCCTCTTACTTATATCACAGAGGACTGTCACCCCCTCTTACTTATATCACAGAGGACTGTCACCCCCTCTTACTTATATCACAGAGGACTGTCACCCCCTCTTACTTATATCACAGAGGACTGTCACCCCCTCTTACTTATATCACAGAGGACTGTCACCCCCTCTTACTTATATCACAGAGGACTGTCACCCCCTCTTACTTATATCACAGAGGACTGTCACCCCCTCTTACTTATATCACAGAGGACTGTCACCCCCTCTTACTTATATCACAGAGGACTGTCACCCCCTCTTACTTATATCACAGAGGACTGTCACCCCCTCTTACTTATATCACAGAGGACTGTCACCCCCTCTTACTTATATCACAGAGGACTGTCACCCCCTCTTACTTATATCACAGAGGACTGTCACCCCCTCTTACTTATATCACAGAGGACTGTCACCCCCTCTTACTTATATCACAGAGGACTGTCACCCCCTCTTACTTATATCACAGAGGACTGTCACCCCCTCTTACTTATATCACAGAGGACTGTCACCCCCTCTTACTTATATCACAGAGGACTGTCACCCCCTCTTACTTATATCACAGAGGACTGTCACCCCCTCTTACTTATATCACAGAGGACTGTCACCCCCTCTTACTTATATCACAGAGGACTGTCACCCCCTCTTACTTATATCACAGAGGACTGTCACCCCCTCTTACTTATATCACAGAGGACTGTCACCCCCTCTTACTTATATCACAGAGGACTGTCACCCCCTCTTACTTATATCACAGAGGACTGTCACCCCCTCTTACTTATATCACAGAGGACTGTCACCCCCTCTTACTTATATCACAGAGGACTGTCACCCCCTCTTACTTATATCACAGAGGACTGTCACCCCCTCTTACTTATATCACAGAGGACTGTCACCCCCTCTTACTTATATCACAGAGGACTGTCACCCCCTCTTACTTATATCACAGAGGACTGTCACCCCCTCTTACTTATATCACAGAGGACTGTCACCCCCTCTTACTTATATCACAGAGGACTGTCACCCCCTCTTACTTATATCACAGAGGACTGTCACCCCCTCTTACTTATATCACAGAGGACTGTCACCCCCTCTTACTTATATCACAGAGGACTGTCACCCCCTCTTACTTATATCACAGAGGACTGTCACCCCCTCTTACTTATATCACAGAGGACTGTCACCCCCTCTTACTTATATCACAGAGGACTGTCACCCCCTCTTACTTATATCACAGAGGACTGTCACCCCCTCTTACTTATATCACAGAGGACTGTCACCCCCTCTTACTTATATCACAGAGGACTGTCACCCCCTCTTACTTATATCACAGAGGACTGTCACCCCCTCTTACTTATATCACAGAGGACTGTCACCCCCTCTTACTTATATCACAGAGGACTGTCACCCCCTCTTACTTATATCACAGAGGACTGTCACCCCCTCTTACTTATATCACAGAGGACTGTCACCCCCTCTTACTTATATCACAGAGGACTGTCACCCCCTCTTACTTATATCACAGAGGACTGTCACCCCCTCTTACTTATATCACAGAGGACTGTCACCCCCTCTTACTTATATCACAGAGGACTGTCACCCCCTCTTACTTATATCACAGAGGACTGTCACCCCCTCTTACTTATATCACAGAGGACTGTCACCCCCTCTTACTTATATCACAGAGGACTGTCACCCCCTCTTACTTATATCACAGAGGACTGTCACCCCCTCTTACTTATATCACAGAGGACTGTCACCCCCTCTTACTTATATCACAGAGGACTGTCACCCCCTCTTACTTATATCACAGAGGACTGTCACCCCCTCTTACTTATATCACAGAGGACTGTCACCCCCTCTTACTTATATCACAGAGGACTGTCACCCCCTCTTACTTATATCACAGAGGACTGTCACCCCCTCTTACTTATATCACAGAGGACTGTCACCCCCTCTTACTTATATCACAGAGGACTGTCACCCCCTCTTACTTATATCACAGAGGACTGTCACCCCCTCTTACTTATATCACAGAGGACTGTCACCCCCTCTTACTTATATCACAGAGGACTGTCACCCCCTCTTACTTATATCACAGAGGACTGTCACCCCCTCTTACTTATATCACAGAGGACTGTCACCCCCTCTTACTTATATCACAGAGGACTGTCACCCCCTCTTACTTATATCACAGAGGACTGTCACCCCCTCTTACTTATATCACAGAGGACTGTCACCCCCTCTTACTTATATCACAGAGGACTGTCACCCCCTCTTACTTATATCACAGAGGACTGTCACCCCCTCTTACTTATATCACAGAGGACTGTCACCCCCTCTTACTTATATCACAGAGGACTGTCACCCCCTCTTACTTATATCACAGAGGACTGTCACCCCCTCTTACTTATATCACAGAGGACTGTCACCCCCTCTTACTTATATCACAGAGGACTGTCACCCCCTCTTACTTATATCACAGAGGACTGTCACCCCCTCTTACTTATATCACAGAGGACTGTCACCCCCTCTTACTTATATCACAGAGGACTGTCACCCCCTCTTACTTATATCACAGAGGACTGTCACCCCCTCTTACTTATATCACAGAGGACTGTCACCCCCTCTTACTTATATCACAGAGGACTGTCACCCCCTCTTACTTATATCACAGAGGACTGTCACCCCCTCTTACTTATATCACAGAGGACTGTCACCCCCTCTTACTTATATCACAGAGGACTGTCACCCCCTCTTACTTATATCACAGAGGACTGTCACCCCCTCTTACTTATATCACAGAGGACTGTCACCCCCTCTTACTTATATCACAGAGGACTGTCACCCCCTCTTACTTATATCACAGAGGACTGTCACCCCCTCTTACTTATATCACAGAGGACTGTCACCCCCTCTTACTTATATCACAGAGGTCTGTCATCCCCCCCTGTTACTTATATCACAGAGGACTGTCACCCCCTCTTACTTATATGGCCATACGTAATTCGCAAAAGCGGACGTTTTCTGATTTGAGTGGATGAAAAATGCCCAGTTTTTAGGAGTCGACTTTATAAACCGCATATACACAATCTACGCAACGAAACGATACGTAGATGACGTAAAATAGTTACAACGCATGCGTAGTAGCTACTATCGGTAAATTAAGGACGGATGTCGCACACGTACGGGGTCGTGAATCCAGGCCACCAAGAGGTCAAGCACCAGCCATCCACAAAGCGGCCATTGCCATTGTAAGCCCCTTGAATGCGATGAGGAGTAAGGATCCAGCGTCGACCAGAGTCATTTCAAGGCTACTCACACACAACGGTATCAGGCCAACAGCCCAATGAAAAAACGACTTGCCTTCACTTTCACATACACATAATCTAATTGCCTATTGTCCCATATCAATGATTAGCTTTATCTCACTGGAATTACATCAGTGAAAATAGCAGGCTACCGGGGCCGGTGCTATTGTCAGGATTCCCCCTGATAGCGATCAGACAAATGAGAGAACCAACAAGATTACACACAATGTGTTTCATGCGGCAGAGATAGATCTCATCGCTGAGGTTTAATATTATACCGGGTGAAAGCTGATAGCTGCAAGATTAGGTAAATACAGAGATCTAGATACTGGAGGGCAGACGCCAAATGTTATTCCATTATATTACACATGGTGTCGAAGCAGTGTAACTGATAACCTTATTCAACGCTATTTGTATTGCTAAGTGTCAAGGTCCAAAATACACAAATGTAAAAGACATGTTAGGACTGACATCTGCTCAACATAATCCCACTGTAGTTAGATGGTTTTCAGATTCAGGGGCAGATTTCTCTGAGTGTATTGAGGGGATTAGGTGTGAAGTGCGCCTTTTCCCGTCTATTATGGGGGGTGGGTTGCCGCCAAGAACAAGGACCAAAAAAGGGCCGTTTTCAGCCAGCTAGTAGCGAACTGGCTGGGAAGTCGATTGCTTCTGCCTTGCAGAGGAGAAACAATCGATCCAGATCGAACAGCAGATGGTGAGTATGAATGTAACCCCAACCCTTACCCTAATCCTTACCTTACCCCTCCACGTTCATTACCCTAACCCTAACCCTCCCTTCCCCACAGCCTAACCCTAAGACTCCCTTCCCCACTGCCTAACCCTAAGATTCCTTTCCCCGTAGCCTGGCCCTAAGACTCCCCGCAGCCTGACCCTAAGACCCCCCCTCCCCACAGCCTGACCCTAAGACTCCCCTCCCTGCAGCCTGACCTTAAGACTCTCCTCCTCACAGCATAACCCTAAGACTCCCCTCCCCGCAGCCTGACCCTAACCCTCCC
>WWET01001359.1:304147-315572 GCA_011038615.1 Limnodynastes dumerilii | reverse complement strand
TTACCTGGACTACTGACAAAGCTTAATTGTATGTAAGGTATTGCAAATGGTCTGCATACATTGGTGAATATAAACTCGGGAACATAATCAGAGAAAGCTAAAAATAGATAAATAAAATCAAAGACAAGTAATCCAGCTCATTGTGATTTGCTACATTAGCAGCAGTCTTTTATTCTTATTGACTGGAGCTGTTGGATTTGTTTTTCATTGTTTACAAAGAAACAAGAAGGAAATAATCTATCACCCTTTGCATCTAAACTTAGCTTCAGTTGTTAATATTACATGTAATTACACTATACTGTTTATGCTTCATTTTTAAAAAGCTTATTTATTTAGATTTACCATAATCACCTATTTTTGGGATAAAAATAATCTTATTAAAACACAAAATATAGTGTACAGACACCTGTCTGAACATGCAGCTACTAATATAATTGTAAAGGCTGAAATTGCTGAAAGAAGTTGCCAATTAACAGAATTACTTAACAAATAGTTAATTATTCTGTCTGCAGTTTTAAGTATTGAACAAGAAAATGTATCAGCAACTCAGCACATATTTCTAAAGAGCAGAAAAGTTTACATATTCAGATGGCTCCCACTGTATAAACAGCAATTTGCCTAGTTTTAAAATCTATAATTTTAGAAATGTTCTACATTTCCTTTTAAGAATTGGGCTCTTGTTAATCAATTCATTGGACAATGTGCTAATAAATATATATTTGTAAATAGTTATGTAAATCTGTTTGATTGCATAGTTGCTATGCTTTGATTTAGGAGGATAATTGTAAGTTTCATGCTATTGACTCTGCATTTGTCAAATACTAATGTCAAATATTTTGCAGGAAAAAGATTGTGTTAAGATGTGCTATTTGCTTTATTTTCTTGGCACAAGAAGATGAAAAATAATATTTATGCAGTAATGATTTCTTACTTCAAGAATACAAATCATAATACTGAAACAAATATCAATCTTAAGTAACAACAATTATATATTATTAATACATAATGCACAAATAATAAGTTGTGTAAATGTTTCTCTATTGTGGTCATATTCACACATGCCACATCAATATTGTGCTGAAAAATGTAGGAGAGGGATGTTCAATATTCATGAGTCCAATGCAAGTCTGCGCAAGGAAGTTGCAGGGTGAGAGGCTAGTTGACAGCATAGCACAGCCTCTCTGCAACTACAATACACTGGCCGGCCCTGGACTTACAGAGGAGCTGCAGAGAGAAACGAGAGAGGCTGGGCTACACTCACTATGAGTTCAGTGCTAGTCTGTGGGCAGGAGTCGCAGGTCCCTGCAGCTCTCAAGCAATGACCAGCCTAGATTTGCAGCACCCCTGTGAGTGCGCTGTGACACACACTTTGGGAATCGTTTATCACAGACTGACTGGCTGGGGTATCCGGTCTGGGTTCCCGGGGACGTGATAGTGTCTCAGCAGTATAGCAGTAAGTCCTGCTCATGAGCTATGCAATGTAGTTTATGGGAAATAAGGACTTGAATAGACTAGACTTGACCTGGACTGAACCAGGGACTGGACTGGACAGACTTGGCTTGAATTGACCTGGACTGGACCAGGACTGGACTGTACTGAATAAGCTTGACTTAAACTGGACTGGACCAGGACTGGAACAGGACTTAAACTGGACTGAACCAAGACTGAAACTGGACTGAACCAAGACTGGAACTGGACTAGACAAGCTTGACTTAACCTGGACTTGACCAGGACTGCAATTGGACTTTGCTAGACCAGGATTGGAGCTGGACTTGAAAGACTTGACCTGGACTGGACTAAACCAGGACTGGATCTGGACTTGACCTAGACTAGACTTGACCAGGACTGGATCTGTACTTGACAGACTTGATCTGAACTGGATCTAGAATTGACAGGCTTGAGAGGATATCTGAGGTTTGCTGCAGCGCAGCTCAGTTACAACCATACACCTTGAATAGACAAGTTCTGGCAGAGTTTACAATGTGCTGCTGACTTAAATAGAGTGCCTCTTGACAGGATTGGATGGCCTCATCATGTGCTGAACACAGCTTGAATCTGATTGGCTGGGCGCATCAGGTGACCAATTCCAAGATGGCGGTTCCCATGCACCAGAGCTTGGCGCCGAGACATTGTCAGAGAGATACAGGACACTGGAGCAGGAGGCTAAACAGGAGGCTGCCACTATGGAGAGTGGCACCTTAGTGAAGAGACAGTGCGGGCACGGCTAGAGAGTGCCACCGACAGGTGGCCTTTCACACGGTAAGTCCTGTGTTTTATGACGCCATTGGTGTAATAGATGCACTCCAACATTTTCCATGACACACAAACATAATAGGTGGGACACAATTTGGAGAGTTTTGTCACTATGATACTCAGTTAATACCAGCAGTAGTATTGAAACATATTTTTCCTTCATAATTATTATTTGTCCATTTCTTTGGGGAAAACAGTAAAACTTTTCTGTTCACTGTACTATTTTGTATTATTATTTTTTCTTTTCTATGTACGCTCCTTATTCTCAATGCTGAGATTAAATTACAAACTTGTTTGCAAAACACTGAAAAAAAGTTTATTTGATTTATTATTTTAAAGAAAAATGCCTCAAATGGTCACCCATTATTACTATGTAAAATAATATGAAGTGATACATGCACTCTGTAATACCTGTGAACAAATACCAATCTGTATAATGTGATATTGTGTACTGCATAGTTGCTGTGGGTCAAAATAAATTTAAATCAACATAAAATTAATGGAAAAGCATGATCGGTGCAACCAATTGCTATGGTATTAGAGCTTATTGATTGCATTTAAAGCCCTCTGGCAGGAAACTGGTTATTAGAGGAATGACTGGTTAGTAGCAAATGTATAAGTGTTTCAAATATATTTGTTATTTCTAATACTGAGTTCTTCTTAATTAACAACTTGGTGGGAATAGAAACAAAAGAATTGGACTAAATCTAAAACTCTCTTTATTATGTTTCACTAGTATAATGATATCTGAGGCAAATAAATTCCTTTAATTCATTTACATTACTTTTTCTGCAAGTATAAAATTTATTACATCAGCAATACAATTTTGGCCATATGGTACCTCCATTGCTTTTATTCTTGATTCACCTCACCTACCCCACCTCAAATCAAAGCTTCAGACTGTGAGCATTACACTTTCTTCATTAAACATCATTTCCAAATTTACCATCTTTTACAACCAGCCATTCGTCTTGCTTGTACTTGTTATGTTGAATGTTAGAAAATGCATTGGTGGTCTACTAAATATAATGCTAGAAACATTTTCAAGTTTCTTACTTTCATCTGAATATTAGTTCTAGAGGTTGGGCTTTATCTTCAGTGTAAACTGGGTAAATACTACATAAACATTTACACAATGAGGAGTTAATGATTTTACCTAAGATTGACCATACCGATTCATGCAGACGCATGACTTACTGGCTGACCTGTTATTTTCTTCTCTCTGTACCTTCTGTTCTTCTGACATTGCTTCATTGTTAATCAGTAAAATAAGCAAGGATAGAAAATCAAATCAAACAATGCAATGTGCTTTGGAAAAATAAAGCATGATTGTATGATTGTATACAATAATACAATATCGTTCCAAACACCTGTTTATTGTATAATGGGGCAATAATGTGAAAGTGATAAAGTGCTTACTCAGCTTACTGCTCTATATCCAGCTGTACCGTGTCCACTCTACCGAGGTTTCAATCGAGCAGAGCTAAAAGGTGCAGCAATTCAGGGAAAACACAGATCTGAGTGAAAATGGTGGCATACTAGTGTTCTGTAATGGATGGTTTGGTATGTTCAATCCACATGCGTAAGTAAACGTACATCTGGGTGGACGGCATGTGGTGTAAGCAGCAAGCTCTCTCCTGCCACGTCTCCAAATACGCGCTGAAAATGCCAGGTTCTGTAATGTGTTTGGAAGGGTTACAAAAGCGTTCTAAATAGAACAGACGTTTCAGTTGTTGTGTTTATTCTGTAAATCAATGGAAAATGAATTTATAAAGAGATTTGAAAATATATCATTTTTTTAAACTATTAAAAAAAAATACACTAGCAGTGATTCCATGTCTGTTTAATGTATATTTTGGGAAAACAATCAAGCTGACAGGTACTAAATTAGCTTCTGACTGAGTTCCCTCCAGACTTAGACATGACCTGAAGTAGGAGCATTTTTCTAACGTAAAGTAACCTTTGTTACGTCTGTGTTCTGACCAGGATTGGCTGCACTTGCTTTGGCCACACCCTTGCTATACATTGAATACAACCCTCTACTCCTTTCCCTCCCTTAACATGCCCCTCAGAGCACAAACCCCGGGTGCAAGGTTTGCATATGATCTGAATGGGACTTCTCTGCATGCTCTTCAGTTCTCAGCATGCGTAGTACCAAATCACACAGAGAAATGTCCACCAGCTAGAATACACTCAGATCTGGATCGTGGCCAGTGATGGTAGATTTTTTTAATGTAATTTGGGGTTTTGAGGTTTGGATTTAGGGCTACGCAAGACCTATATACACTCTGAAAATCATTTAGACACACACACACACGGAAGAAATGGAGACCTCAGCAAGATTTCATATGGTAGACAAGTGTAAGTGTCAGCATGTCACTAAAACTTGGATACATTTGCGGAACTTGGTTAATCTTTGTAACATATCTAATAGCAGTCAATATGTGTAGCTGTCATGAATGCAAAAAGATACAGAGTATAGAAAAACTTATTTAGCTTAACACTGTCAGCCCACTGACCTAACAGAGATCAACAATAAATAAACTAGTTCAGATTAGTCAAGTCTCTGTGATTTCCTTTCAATACTTTCAATCCAATCTGGGAAATGCAGTTTTAGTTTAACAATAATTCAAATCTACCTCTTGGAGTTCGGGAAGGGAGTGAGGCTCTACCTGGTAACTGTTACCACCTCCACACACTGGGCCGTATTCAGACCTTCAGACCGTCTTAAAGACCGTGTATATGCAATCTACGTTGCAAAAAGTAACATAGAGGTGGTAACAAAATTACTGCGCATGCGCAGTAGTTCATATCGGTAAACTCTGGCTGCATATACAATGCGGCCGGAGGTCTGAATACGGCCCAGTAGAAGGACTCGCATTCAGCTACGGCAGCAACAAGTATCACCGCAGCTACGGACAATATGGTCTGGCTTTGAACTCCTGCATTCAGCGGCAAGATTCAGATCCTAAAAATAGAAATCACGACACCACCGGCATCTGGAACAGTAAGCTACAAAATCTTTGCTTATGAACTATCTACATATATGAACTGCTAAAATATAGCGGTTGTGGACACTGACTTTGCGTTTGTGCCTTCCCAGATATAGCGCTGGTATCACGACCTCTTGTTTACATATTTACTCTGTTTGAAGCTACACACTTCTTTTGCGGTCAGTGACACTAGCAGCTTTACAGATTATAGTGCTTTTAACCTCCATTTCACATTTGTTCCACTATCTGTTAGTTTAACAATAGTTTTCCCAACTGAAATATATGTGCTAGGACTTAACCTCGTAAATAAAACATGGAGAATAAGCAAGGAGAGGAAATTGGTTAATATATTTATAAAAATAATTCAACATATATTAAAGTATAATTAAATAAACAACTTCAAAATGATAACAGAAATGTGGAATCATGGAGAGCCCTTGCCCAGGGTAAATGGGATATCAAAAGAACTGTCTGACAAAACATCATTGTTAAACCCAGTTAAGATTGAATGATAATGCGGGTTTAAGGACACAGAGCAGCAAACTACTGGTCAGGATCCTGATGAAAAAACTGTGTTCATCATCTGATGCATTTCAGACTATTACAATAAATTGCATTGATTCTTCTACACTGTATCTTTTCATTTGCATATTTATATATCTAAACAGGTGGTGGACCTTTTTGTGTTTTGTTTAATTGTCATTTGAGCAACGATGGCAAAGTTGGGTACCAAAGGAATGATTCTGAATTACATTGTAAGCCTAGAAAAGAGATATATAAGATATCAAAGCATCTCAGTCTACAGCATCGTGCTGACTTAAAGCAATAGTATATTCAGTCTATAGCAATTTTACATGAACTCATGAAATGAAACAAAAAGAAATCCTAATCCGGTAAATAGATCACCATTTAGGCTTTCATTCACACCTATATACAGATACTGAATCTTTGGGTAAAATGAATGCACTGTGCTATGCACTTTCTAATATTCATGAATATGTGGTTTGGCATAACCAAAGCTTAAGCTTCCTGTGTATAATTTGGAAATGCCCTATGTTGAATTTACTTATTAGTTTCCAAAAACAAACATACACATTTCCTTGTCTTTGGCTGGGGACGTTTTGCTCTTAGACATTAGGCAGTACATTTTATATGTATAAAAAAAAGAGAAATCAAAATGATTGGGTTCTATGTATAAAAGGTCTTTAGACCTTGCTGGGACTAAAAGAAAAAAGACGTCCTCAGATACATTTCCCCAGTGTTTATTAGTGTAGTATGCTGTCATTTTTTGTAGTTATTTTAATGAATACAGTATGTCCTAAATGCAGGAAAGTCAGATAGTTTTATTTATCAAGCACAAGGCTATGAACATGTCATTTATTAACTACACTGTGGTGTGAGACAGAGTGAAAAAGAGAGAGACAGACAGAGACATCGGGCCTGATCCAGACATACGCTTATGAAACGCTCATGTGCGTAGCGTATTTATGCCAGCGTACCTCCGATGCACTCCCCTCGGCACTCCCCTTGGTCGTACTTAGTTTAGCCTTCTTACGCCCAGCAAACCCTGCCCTAACTTTACGGTTCGTAACCGCTGGCATCCGTAAGCTCATTGTGTAATTACGACGCTTAGCACGCCCATACTGTACGATTTAAATGCCTCACCCTGCCCTCGGTGCTTATTTACGGGTTTCGTATGCCAGGCACGCCCCCTCGAGCGTTGTTATGAAGCTGGTACGCTCAAGGCCCATACGCTCAGAATTTTGTAGCGTAACATGAGCGTAACATCTGCCAGTAAGTACAAATGGCCATTTTTACTTTAGATTAGCCGGGGAGGGCGGGGGGAGACGGTGAAAGGCATTGTCCGTGTGTAGTTTCCTTCTTAAGGATCTGTCCGAACCTAACTCACTCTTAAGTGTGAATATAATCCATGGACAGATGGGGTACATGAGGGACAGGAACAAAAACTTCTGATGGGGCACCAACCATGGGTCTCAGAGGTTCTCTAAATAAACTTAAAAACAGCATATCACTAAGATTTATAAGTATTATTATGAATTGAATTTCTAATTTCTGTTTTATACTCAGAGATATCAGATTACCTCTACATATATACATCGCTGGCTCTATACATATACCGTGATCCGGCTGGTGATAAGATCTGTGCGTCATCGGCCCGCAGGGTCAACACTGCGGTATTACAGCTGATTAATAGTTTGGCACTAGAGACATCACCGGCCACATTCATACCATAACATTGTTTATATATATATATATATATATATATATATATTTATTTATTTTTTATTTGCATTGCATGAACAGCAAAAAAAACTCAAAAAACATGTACATGTAATACAGTTGATGTATGTGCAAAACTGTTTAGCAATAAACAATAATGATTAATAACATATATATATATTGAGCATGTACAACTTATTTTAAACCTGCACATCTTGATTATTCATGTTGGAATTTGTATTGCACCACCTCCATCATTAATAAAGACACATATAAAACAAAGATTTAAGCATACTTTTTGTCCCTTGTTCCCATCATGGACTTTAATATGATGAACATTTATAGCGCTAGTGTGTTATAGTGCTTTATAGTGTGTTACAGTGTGTTATACTGGTATATTTGTCATGTAGATTTTGCCATAGTTTTATTGTGTTCTATGTGTGATAATGTAGCTTAGGTAAAAATTTTTGAGTGACCTATTGTAAAAGTTCCCTGTTTGGATAACCAGATCTCCTCGTGATGCAGATAACCAACCATGCATACACCATGTGTGCATGGTGGGCAGAGGGATGTATGGTAATCGTATAGTAAGGGCTTGGTTAAGCTGATTCGCTATTACGTACAAGCCCCATTTACCGTATGGCTTGGGCATAAAACTTAAGATAGGATGTAGGAAACAGAAGTTCTGTAAGTGTGAACGGAGTATTCTCCTCTTGTATGTACAGAATTTAGGATCTTATCTTTCCATTGCCACTTTGGAGGCAATACACAGCACTGTTAAGTAACTGATCCATCCTCATGTGCAGGAAGTACACATATGGCGACAACCCCCCTTCCTCAACTGTGGCTTTTCTAGCACAAGAGGAACCTGTGAGTAGAAACACAAGCCACTGCCAAGGGTTAATATGAGGAGTTTCTCTTACTCTAGATAACTAGGCTCCCTATTTAACATAATTAAGTGACTATTGTTTTACAAGTTACCACCACAGACTTGTCAGCATCTTAACAGCAGGGGATCCTCCAGGATAGAAGATCAAACTCTTGCCATCCTCTGATGTCCCCCTGACCAATCCTCATTCAACAAGCTATCCAGGCACTACCGATGGGAGCGTTGGAGGCCCCCACACTTATAGTTGTTAATGCGAAGTAGAGACAGCCAAAAGTTCCTTTTCGGTTCTCTCTATTTTGAATGGCTGCCATTTTAGATTTTTCTGCTGGACCCCCGGAGCGGTGAGTAACCTCTCTCTGGGGACTTTTAGGGTTAATAGGAGGGTTAGGGTTAGGCTCTGGGAAAGCAGGGGTTAGGGTTGGGGCCTTGGCAAGGAAAGGTTAGGGTTAGAATCAGGCTGCAGGGAAGGGGCTGCAGGGAAGGGGGGGGTTAGGGTCAGGCTGCGGGGAAGGGAGGTTAGGGTCAGGCAGTTGAAAAGGCAGGGTTAGGCTTAGGGAGAGGGTTGGACATAGAATCATTACTTACCTTTCAGAGAGCCGTGTTCGGTGCTCCAAGGATCGAAAGCCATGCCTCTTCAAGACAGAAGCAATAGTTTTCCCAGCTAGTTTGGAACTGGATGGGAGCGAAAGGCCCTATCAAATAGAGCCAGGGTCGCCATCAGGGGGGGACAGCTAGCCTATTGTCCTGAGTCTGATGGGGGCCTGCCGATACTTACCTAGTTCTGTAGCAGCAGGTATCTGCGGTATCTTACCGCTGATACTTGCTGCTCAGTGCTATTTAGTAGCCGGCCAATGCGTAGGGAAGTTCTTCCCTGCGCACTGACCCGCTATTAAAGCGTGTCTGTCGCCATCCTTATGTGGTGTCACCAGTGATTTCACCTAGGGGTGGGGCCTCATGGCTGGGTCCTGGGCCTTGCATTTGATGCATGGTGCAATGACCTGCAGGGAATGATTCCTATAGAGCCACTGGGAAAGGACAGCAAGGGCCAGCAGCAAACAAGGTAGATTCAGAGGAAATGTGCGGAAAAAGTACTTCACTGAAAGGGTGATAGATAAGTGGAATATTCTCCCATCTGAGGTGGTTGAGGCTAACACAGTAGAACAGTATTAACATGCTTGGGATAAATATAATGATATCCTAAATCTCAAACTAAATTGAGGGTAAATAGTGTCTAGGGTCAGTATAGTTTTAAATAAACAACTGGGCAGACTGGATGGGCCATGTGGCTTTTATCTGCAGTCACTTTCTATGTTTCTATATAAGGTAAGAACTTACATGTCGCCACGATAAGAGTGGCAATATGTAACAAAGAGAAGGCACTTTTTTGATTTGTCACAGGCCACTCTTATTCATAATGCAACTGGGGTTGATATAATAATTCAATTAGCCATTATTAACTAGTACATAAAATCCAAAGATCTATATGAATCGATCTTAGTATTACTTAGATAATACATTTTCTGACCTTTTAAGACCTATAATTATGTTTCTGGGCCTTTATTTCGGTTTGTTTATTGCCTCAGTTTTTAACTGGGCAATGTATATCCTTTACCATTTAGCGACTTATAGGTTCTTAAAATTTACATTGTTATTTGAAACAGCATTTTAATTTGCAAAACTTTTGCATATAAGGTTCAGATATGTCTGTGTGATTATATGCTAAAACCTGTGCTTAATTCTGACATTTTCATTCATGAAAACCTTAAGCTTTTGAGCCTACTTTCATAATCATAATGATTGTGCGCTTTGGTTATGCAGTTGAACTACAAAATTATTTAAAAGGTTTTCTACATAGCGACATAATGTAACTTTAATATTATTAAATGTTGGGGGTTTTTTTCTGTCCACAACTGTGTCCCTTTAAAGTTTGATGCCTACCAAAAGTACCAGCCCTGAGTTCTCCTTGAACCTTGCTGATAGGAAGTACAGTATAGTAACCTAAGTAAATTGGAGTCATGTATAGATGAACAGAGCATTCAAATTGTACTTTAAACTATTTTTTTCTGAACAGTAAATGCTCCATGAGTGGCATTTGATTGGATGACAGGAAATTAATGCATTACATTGCTAGTTATTTTTATGTTTCCAAAATAAAACCCTTTTACAGAGCATACATGTAATAAAGAAATAATAGGAGATATTACATACTCTTAATTACTACATTGGAAACATGTATTATATGCAATTTTGTTTCTATATTTTCTGATATTAATTTTTTTTTTTTATACATATTTAAGCATAAATCATTATTCATTGAAGCTACTAACACATTAAGTGTTCCTTCATTCTGATATAATTCACAATAAATAGCACATAGTAAAATGTTTCAGTCATATTTATATACCTGGATGGTAAGCACCATTGGATAAATGTGTTTTAATGTGCTATATAATCAAGATACATTTTAGTTAATCGGAAATGAAATTCAGTTATAAAAATTTTAAGACGTGATAAAACTTTTACACATTTCAGTGTTATGTAAAAGTTTGACACTGATAGTTAACTTAACATAAATATTCATGTAGTAAACTGTTATGAGAGTGTGTAAAACATGCTTTTACAAAAATACAGTGTTGAACAGCAAATGTTATTAAAAACGAAACAAAAAGGGTCTATATTATGCCCTATTATGAAAAATAAATATAATGACCATTACAATGTTAATGTAAACATTCTATGTTTTTATGATATGATATTGCAAATTATAATTATTATAAATATCAAAAATGCAAATAAATATGTAAAACAATCCTCATTATGGTGGGTCAAAGATAATTTATGAATGGACAATATAATGCACAGCTGTGTTGGCTGCTTTTGTCACCTCTTATGTGCTTTGTAAGGCAAAACTTTGCAAAAACCCAAGTCAGTACAATTTGTGTAAAGTGCCATCCTATTGTAAAAGTATAAACTCAGGGTGGCTTATTGCAGTAATGGCACCCCCCAAAAATAGGGAGTACCTGCGGAGGGCATTTGCATTTTGGAGGCT
>WWET01001359.1:272245-285012 GCA_011038615.1 Limnodynastes dumerilii | reverse complement strand
GGTATATTATGTAATGTGGGGAGAGTGGTGTGATTGTGAGGGTATATTATGTAATGGTGATGATGTGGTATGAGTGTGAGGGTATATTATGTAATGTGGGGAGAGTGGTGTGAGTGTGGAGGTATATTATGTAATGTGGGGAGAGTGGTGTGAGTGTGAAGGTATATTATGTAATGTGGGGAGAGTGGTGTGAGTGTGGGGGTATATTATGTAATGTGGGGAGAGTGGTATGACTGTGAGGGTATATTATATAATGTGGGAAAACTGTGGGGGTATAATATGCAGATAGTGGTGTGAATGTAGGAGTATAATATGCAATGTAGGGAGAATGGTGTGAATTTAGGGGTATAATATATTAGGTGGGGGCATAATATGCGACAAAGGGAATACTATGTATCAGGAGTAAGTATCAACGCCTATGCTGTACATTTTAAAACTAATCCCCTCCAACTTGTGAGTGCAACCCAACCTTCTGATAAATGCTGTTGAATGTGTCAGTAGTCATAAGTCTGGGTCAAGCATATTGCATCCTGATCAAGTAGCTTTGATGCGCAAAATACTGAGATTTTTCAATCCATTTGCGCAGAAAACAGAGTTATATGAAGTTGCTTGAGACGCTAGAGGTCCCCCTGACGTCATTAACTGTATAAAAGGGAAACTCTAGTGTCCGATGGCTCATTAACATCGGCGGCACTGAACTGGTAGGAGGATGTCGTCGTGGCAACAAGATGAAGACCGGACAGAAGAACTCCAAGCAACTATCCAGCTTTCTTCAAGCAACTGGACCGCACTCAATCAAATATTCCAGGACTACAAGCAGCTCTTCATGACCTCAATGCAAGACATCCCAAGATAGATGACTGCTGAACGGTGAGTCAATACAATTTTTTTTTTTTTTACACACACAGAACACACAACACATAGGTTTTTATTAAACAGAGTGGCCACCTGTTTATATATAACATCTAAGGGGGATACATAATGTACTGTTAATGTGTTTTTAACTAAGTAATGTAACTAAGTAATGTATTGTACTGTAAATATTGTGTGTTTATTTGTGACTTTGTTTTTTTGTTTTTTTACAACGGGCACAGTGCAGCATCCTTATAACCCTTCACATGCTGACGCTGATATTACTACAAGGCACAGCAATGCCTTGTAGTTCTATCAGCGATGCATACCAAGGATTACAAGCATGATGTGCTTGTCATTTTTACAGAGAAAAACACATTGCAATTATATTGACGTGTTTTTTAGCTAAAGTGTATGTCACTTTCAATAAAAGCGCCACACAGAAGGTGGTTTTTCTGCGGCGCTTTCAGGGCAAACTAAAGG
This sequence comes from Limnodynastes dumerilii, assembly GCA_011038615.1. NCBI lineage: Eukaryota > Metazoa > Chordata > Amphibia > Anura > Limnodynastidae > Limnodynastes > Limnodynastes dumerilii. Next base: position 283,677 of record WWET01001359.1, on the reverse strand, counting down.
AGATTTGGAAAAATCGTCTTTAGTGAATCCGGCTACTCCTATGTTCTACAAGGCTAGACGATTTTTCTCCAGCGATCTTTGTCTTGTCGATTTTGCTAAAGGCTAAAGTTCCGGGACTTTACCTTTAGTGAATACGGTGATTGCATAATCGCCCTTTGTAAATATACCCCTAAGTCACTGAGAGTCTCTCTTATCAATCAAGGGGAGCCAACCATCCTGTGGTTCTAAAATGTAAAATAGAAAGACACAACAGGAAATGAATAGGTTAATTACCCTAAAGACTGAACCAACTTGATGGGTGCAGTGCTCTCTAAATTATCCCACTGATACCAAATGTAACTGTTTTAATACATACTATAACAAGTTAATACTGTTAAAACATGTTTTTAATAAACACGATTAACCAGTACAATTAGCTTGCAAAATGATTTACATGTGTATAAAAGTGCATCCTTTTAGAGGCTCCACTCAAACATGACATTAATTCAAAAGAGCAAATTACATAAGACTATCAAATATTAAAAAGTTATATTGGCAAACCCATGTCGATGTAGGTTCACACCTGCTATGCTTGTAGAAAAGAACTGTCCCTATAATAGGTATGTGACAGATCCACGGATCCCACCACTGCCGCCAGAAATGTGTCAGGACACACGGATCCCTCTGCTGTCACCGGTCTGTAACAGGCTACTGACCGTTGTCCTGCTAAGTTGCTACGGGATACGACTTATCCCGATATGTCATTATCAAAAAAAGAATTTTTGTCACATAGACAGGTGCACAGCCACTCATCCGTACATAATTCCTACCAAAAAAGATATTATCTGATGTTCTGGTTACAGTGCTATTTGTAATGTGATGACAATTTTATAATCAAGAACAGTAATTGCATAAAGAATACCTTATCTGCATATGCTTTTATGTTACACAGGAGTTGCTAGACATTTGGCACTGGTAAGACCAACTAAGGAACTGATCCAGAGTTTGACAATGAGGGTAAAATGGGCATATTAAGACAAACCAAGGGGTGCAAATGACCTAATTCTTTTGTATGCAGGGAAGATACTCGACCTTTCTACATAGAACTCACTCTTCAGCTTTATGTTTAATCTGGAAAATAGAGTTGAGATAGAAAACTTTGCCTTTCAACTCTAAAGAAAGAAATAAAAGAACCACAAAAAATAAACACTAAGGGCCTGATCCAGAGCTACACTTGAGAGCGGAGCGTATTACCGCTTCAGCGTAAAAACTTTCACTCCCATGACACTCCCCTTACCTTTACCTCTGTACGCCGGCTGAATCCTACCCTAACATTTCCCGGCGTCAGTACGAATGTTCGTAGCGACGCGCTGATCGTACCGGGCTAAGCACGCCCATCCTGTACAATTTAAATGGCTCCCCCCGCCTACATTCCCTAACTCCAGCGTGGGGGCATGGCATATAACTGGACTTTATCCTCCAGTTCCCAGTCGGGATCTCCATTTCTATATTGATCTGATCTTCCAAATGTGTATATAACAAAGATGGGACAGCCCGATTGTACAAAATAACCTTTTATTTAAAATATTTAAAAGGTATTAAAATGAACACTGTGTAAGTGCTCTTCTGGACATTGCTTGATCCTTCTTAAGAATTAGGCAACACTTACAGCCAGCAAAATAGATGTAAAATAGCTTTGGGTAGTACCTAGCTAAAAATATTGCCCTCTATCACAAATTGACTTGGAAGGGTATCCGTTCTGGGTTCCCGCAGGATGTGATTGTGGTTTAGCGAGGTAGTGGAAGCTTGGGGACTTTATGTAGGACTTGCTCATGAGTCAGTAGACAAAGGGTAGACAATTCAGGCTTTACTTGGCTGAATAAGGCAGGCTTGGCTGGACTGGACAAGGCAGGCTTAGCTGGAGTGGACAACACAGGCTTGGCTGGACTGGACTCAACTAGGAATTGGAATGGCCCTGACTTGACTTGACCAGGAATAGATATGAACTGGAACAAGAATTGACTTGACCTGGATTTCACCAGGAATGGACTGGACTGACTTGACCTGGACTGGACTAGAGCAAGACTTGACTTGACCTGGACTGGAGCAAGACTTGACCTGAACTGGACCAGGACTGAACTGGAGCAAGTCTTGACTTGATTTGGACTGGACCAAAAGACATGAACTTGGACCGGGAATGCACTGGACTGGAGCAAGACTTGATTTGACCTGGATTGGACTAAGATTGGACTGGACTGGACTGGAGCAAGACTTGACTTGTCCTGGACTGGAGCAAGACTTGACTTGACCTGGACTGGACAAGGACTGAACTGGATCAAGACTTGACTTGGACTGGACCAGGATTAAACTGGATCAAGGCTTGACTTGACCTGGACTAGACCAGGAGACATGAACTGGAACAGGACTTACCTTGACCTGGATTGGACCAGGAATAACAATATGCAGACAGCAGAGGTCAGAAGCTAAAATAGTAGTCTGCAGACTGGGATAATCAGGATGATTGCTGCAAGCTGAGTAGCAGGCTGATAGATGCAAGCTTAAGACTGCAGACAGAGATCTCTCAAGGAGTAAAGAGGAACCAGGCACCTTGAATGACAAAGTTGTTCTGGCACTGTGGATACAGTGCTCTGAGTTTATATAGGGCACCCTTGCTCTGGATTGGATAGTCAGATCATGTTCTTCTCCTGGCTTGCTCCTGGTTTGCTGCTGCAGATCATGTGTACAGATCCAAGATGGCGGTACTCATACCCTGGAGGACAGCAGTGTTTGGCACCAGCAACGCACAGGGAAAAATGTGGTGGACATCAGACATGAAGCTGCTACTACTGAGAGTGGCACTTCCCTGGATGCAGGTCTGGAGAGAGATGATGACAGGTGGCTCTTGACGCGGCAAGTCCTGTGTTTTGTAACAATCTTTCACTTCCAGAGTTCACACAATCACCTGCTTTCACTACCGTGTTACAACTTACTAAAAAGTATTTTCAAGGTGTAGATCTCTGTAAATCTGTTCTCTATTTGTAGGTAATCTGACTTCAGCAACAAGCAACCTTTACTCACCGATAACATGCAGTATTCAATAAAGTGTTCAGTATTCTATTAGTCCATAAAAGATTTATACAAAAAAAAAATCTCAATATCTATGCAAAATCAAAAAGGATAATATCATATAAAACATTTTTCCATAACAACAATGTAACAATTCCTGAATTATAGCTAAACTTCCTCCGAAATTAGGGCTCTGTGGTACCTTTGTGGTTCTTTCTTTACCTAGGATTCTTTGATTGCATATTTTGTGGGGAATTTAGGAACAGAGAAAAAAAAATTCTTCCTCAATGTGGATATGGATTGAAAAAGTCAGATTCCCTTGGTCCTATATTGCAACGTGTTACACTCAAAAAAGCCTGAAAGTCCTCCTTACATTGGTCCATGATTCATATGAAGTTGAAAATAAGATAATTTTAATGTGAATGAATAGAAATTATTAGGCTATGCAAAGGAGTTTTTCACGATTTTTGGGGTGACACAAGAGAACAATAGGACCCATGAGAATCAAACTCTGGGTCTTGTGTTTAGATCAGTTTGTTGATAGAATCATCTCCTAGTGGGGTCTGCGTGTGACAGACTATTATACAACTAGGGCAGCGACTACTCTGGGAGCACAGGGACAGGTATATAGATTTTCTGTACTAAGGGCATAAACACAACTTCACTATAAAATTTACATAGATTCCCCTCCCACTTTCCACATAAGCCATTCCCACCTTGTCCTGCTCCACCATCAGAAAGACTTCCAGCATGGAGGTCTGTATCAGAGGTATCTCCAGATCTGCTGAACGCACTTGCTTAGTCACCAGTCTTTTTTCCCACTTGCAAAGAGTGGAAAACATCAAAATTTTGTGAGTCTGGGCCTGGTCAATAATCTTTGCAAAGTGTTACAATTCAACAAAACCTTTTGGAAACTTGTCTATGCAAATCTATTGAAGTGTTATGTACAGGTGGCAGCATGCATATTTTACATGTAGCAAACACATATTCAGCAAAAAGTCATAAGATAATAAATAAATAAATTAGTTATTTTCATTATCTGCTCGCTCTTTTCTCCACTCTGTCCATGCTCTCTCCTCTCTGTGTCCGTGAATTTCTTGTTAAAAAGATGGTAACCCTATGTGCCTGCCAGAAGACGCCAGCCATTGCAGAGCTAGGAGAGTCGGCAAGTGAGAAGTCAGAAAAGCGCCGCGGAGGAGGAAGGAAAGTGGGACACAAAGATAAGTAAAAAGGAGAGAGGCTGGAGAAACATGGTGGAGAATGCTAAAAGTAGGTGCAGGCACATGATGGGGAATACTGAGGGGGTTTGGAGGCACATGATGGGAGATACTGAGGGGGAGGCTGGATACTTTTCAGGACACCCATACACAAACCCTGGCAACACAGGGACCGCTCCCCCCAGTGACACAGGGACGGCCCCTGTGACACAGGGACCTCCCCCCGGCGACACAGGGACCGCCCCTATGCTTTTTACTTTTCTCCCTGAAATTATTTTTCAAAAGTAGGCAACCATGCACTAACATACTTCATCCAGGTACGAAGGTAGACCAATTTTGGTTCCATAGCAAGTCAGCCAGAAGCTGAAAGCTTAGGGCTGTCATTGCTGGTGTGTCCTCCCTGTGTGCAGAGTGGTGGGCATTCACAGTATCCTCTCTCCTTTGGGTCCTGTAGCAGCCTTACCCCTTACAACCATTGTAGTTATGTCACTGACTACACCCTCTTGAATTAAGTGTTTGAAGAAGTACTGCGAGTAGAGATTAGGAAGGCTGGATCAGTACGTTGATATGCGGCACAGTTTTATGGTTGTTACATTGGAAGCCTGTATCCGGAACATAAGCCTTGTTGTTTCTTTATGTTTACAATGTTTAACATCACAATAGGGGTTTGTAGCTACCTGCAAGCAGTGCAATGTTGCCTTTTCTCAAGGAATAAGATCGATATACAACTGACAGAGCTCTGTTACATAATATAGTTTATTTATATATTTTTTTTACAATGCAGTAAACTTTGCATTGTACAGCTGATCCTCTAACTTGGAGACACTGTGAATATCCAGTTTAAGGCTTACCCCCAACCTCTAAAACTTATGTAATGGTTTGCTCAACGTACAGAAAATGAAAAATACCTGGGAGGTGAAATATTGAAGGCACATAACTGAAATACAATATGATACTTCATATTAAAAAAATGTTTTTCTATTTACATATTTTCAATATGTTCTGTGTTTAAATTTTTGTACATAATGAAACGTAATGAAATTATTATTTATGCTTATTTATTAGTTGTATTATTGAAAATCTTAATATTTGTTTATTTATAGATAGATGCTGTGGAATTTTTTGTATATATTTTTCTGTAGTATATAAATATATATTTTTTTTAATCTAATTGTTTTGGATCCTGGGTCGGTGCCGGTATTGTTGTTGTTTTTTCAATTCCTCAAAATTACCTTCACAGAAGTGCTGCCCATGGCCACTGCAATGCACCCGATGCTGGGTCTATGCGAGCATAGAGCATATACCCCAGGAGAACATACCGGGTGGGCAGGTATCTACATTCCTGAGGTGTTGCGTTCCTTGGACGCCTTAACTGAACCCTCCTCAGGCAATGCACAAGGCAGCACCCTATACCTGCTGCACAAGTGTCTGGTACCATGAATCAATCGCTGCATGTATGTACTCATTTTCTTTCTCCTGCAGTCAGGATTCCAGCTCACTGCTGAAAGTTCTTAAATAACTATGGGCCGTGTAGTACCTATTTCTGTTGGGAAACTGCCAACTGGGACACATTAGTCAAGGACAATTTTGATTCCAATGTCCCCTATGACACAGAAGAGCCAAAGAAATAACCAGGCTGACTAAGCACTCCCCCCTCCCTTCAAGCTGCTGCTGCTCCTATTACTTCCCCTACCTGGAGCTTGTCTATGTATACCACTGAGGAATCCCAAGGATTTAAAACATGATGACAGTGCTGCCATACATACATGTTTGCATTTGTTTGTCCTGTATCTGTACCTTATCTCCTCTATGATGTCCATGATGATGTCCATGAAAACTTTAAAAAGTCTTTCTTTAAGCAACTTAAAAAGCCTTGTCCATGACTCGTAGGGTTAGAGTTGTTTTGGTTGTGTTATTAATGTTTGGCTGATTGGTGTATACAACTCTATACTTAGTGGTTACTTTATTAAGTACTCATATATTATTTTTAATACCCTTATGTATTCTGGAAAGTATATATTTAACAGTCATCTATGAAGCATAGCTTAATAGATGACTGTAGATGGCCCATGGCAAGCAAGTTGTGGCATTACCACAATGCTCTATTGGTATTAAGGACGCTAATAAAAGTTAATTAATGATATACATCTCCGTACAATTATACCACTACCCCAGCCTATAACTTTTACATATGGTAGGATGGGTACAAGCTGAAATGACATTCTAACTATAATGTATTCATGTCACACAAATATCAAGATTCATCACATCAAGCAATATTCTCCTACACTTTAGCTATATAGTTGTAACTTCATGTTCCTGTTCTGAGCAGATCACAAGTCTACTGCACCCTCAGTGGTTACTTCTGCACATGTGGAACACTGCAATCACTGAAGAGGACCCAGGAGGAGAGAGCTAATTTACTATGCTGATGATACCTTGCTCTCTCATGGATTGGAATCAATGTCATTGAATTAAATGATACACTCCATTACCAAAAAGGGGTGTTTTTCCAATGCTAGTGATTGGAAAACGCCCTCCTTAGCGTTATTTAGGATCTGGCACAATGTAATCTTTATAAAAAATGTTTTAAACAAATCCTTATTGCACATCTAACCTATATGGACTTCTTATAAAAAACAAATGTTCTGTTATAATTTGATGCATTTGATTGATTTTATAACAAATCGATTTCGAATTTGATTTTTTAAAATTAGTTTATAGAGATTTTCCTAAAGCATACAATGTGGGTCCTTTTAAGACAGTGTGTTTTGTTTATCAATGGATTATGGACTCTGCAAACTCTTAGAATGCATAACCCTTTTAAATAATGTTTTTGAATATATTCATAAGACCTAAAGGGTTATACTTAATAAATAAAGTAGGATAAATCTTTTCTTTTAAATATATTCAATTGGCTCACAAGTTATAGGAGTATAAATCCTATTAGCTTTAGGACCAGGTGGTAATAAAAAACTGTGACATGATATTTTTTAAATAATTGTAACAGCGATTTTACTGAATGGGATGTTTGCTACTTATGTGATTATGAAATTCATAAGTTTTGGCATAAATATGAGTATCGGTAATTTTTATAAGTCACATAGATATGAATATTCCTATTTATTGAGTAAAAAACCATTTGGATGTTTGCTATTTATATATGTATGCATCGCTGAGATCATGTCTCGTGTTTTGATGTCTTTTTTTATATTGATGTATAATGTGTTATCTAATTACTATCTCCGGATAAGACGTTCATTACCTATATAAACCTGTATAGTCCTCATAACCCCCAATACCTTGATAAAGACCTAGTGTTGAAATGCATCAATGGGTGCTAGTCTGACAGGTGGAGGTTGAGCTCTTATACAATTGTGTTTTACCCGGGTGTCCATCATATCACCATTCCCGTCGTGATCCGGTACAGGGCTCCCCGCTCTGGGGTTTTATTTCTATTGTATATTTATTGTATAGATTTTTAGTATGGTCTTTTTGATGTTTTTAGAATATTTGCATTTTATTTTGGTACGAATAAATAGTGTTATCAGTGTTACACATTGCAAATTCTCTTCTTATTTTCACATATTTCAAAACATCATTTATTGATATGGGTTGGATGTTCACTGGGGCTCTAACTTTTTTGGTCATATTGATATTATTATTATATTATTATCATGTGTTTTGCACATAAGTTCCATGTGATTATTTTCTTTGTTATGCACAGATAATCATTGGTCCACACATTTATCCAGCATTTCAGATTTTTTTTACATGTTTACTCAGTATTAAGTATTAAGGTCATTTTTTATCCACAAAGGCAATAAGACAATTGACATTGCATGTATTTATTTAGATTTAGCTAGTTTATTTGAAGATTTATAGTAGTGTTTTCACATTTTATTCACCTTTAGCGCTGCTTACTTTTATTTTTCTGTGTGGAAACAGCAGCTTGTATATACATGCGGAGAACAGCCTCCATTATGCGTATGCTAACGTCACTGAAGGTCCCACTGCAGCATGGGCTGGACCAGAAGGGCACTGGTTCCCTATCTTAAGACCTGTCAGCACCCTTAGATAATTACAATAACAGCAGTAGCTAAAGTACATCTTAGTTTACAATTTTAATACACACATTAATATAATTATAAATGTATTTATACAAGATAACAACAATTGAAGTTTGGTCCATAGATAGCATATATAGAGAATGCCAATATAATGATAGGCTAGTATAAAACAAAAATATTTAGAAACACATTCCAAATGTTGCTATTTTGCTTTTCTTGTTTGACTGCATATAAAGGAATAGAATGAAGCATTTAAGACTGTTTCAGATTAGAGTAGAGAATAAGGCAAAATTATATTAAGTTTTCCTGTAATTTTTAACCAGAATATTTATTTTCAATGTAATGGAAAAACATGTTTTATGCTGTTTCTTTGCCATCTTTATATTTTTTTCAGTTAATGTTTGTATTATAAAATTCTTGTACTACTGACTTCACAATGTTTGGACTGTAGTTTTTTGTTTCATATAAATACAAAGGATCTAGCTTATAAAACTTTCCTTTTTCAAACTTGGCAACATTATTTCTTTCTTTCTGCAAAGTTTTAAATTCAGTAGTTTATTTTTTTTTCATATCACAACTATTCATCTGTTATTTCGCAATGCAAGAACTTTGTTATCTAAATGCAAAATAAAAATAAGGACTTTACCATATAAGGCAAAATACTGTAGGGTGCAAATCTACTGAAAAATAACTAGAACTTTGCTCATTTACCATCTTTAACCCTTATAAATATGGATTATTTGATAAACTTTTATACTAAAAGAATATATAAATAATTTTATGTTGAATTAAGACCTAATTTTTTTTATACATTTACATTATATTTTAAAATAACATTTTGGGCCTGATTAACACTTAAGAAGCTTCTGCTTTTATCTGGCCAAAATGTCCTACTGCGCATGCGTAGTAGGTCATTTACGCTATCTAAGTACCAGATCGGCAGAGATTTACATCCCTAGAGGCGTTATAAAAACTGGGGGCTGGGTTGGGGGCTGGAAGAGTGAGTTAGTAATTATGGACCCAATCCAAAGTTTAAAACTAAGATGAAATAAGGTGGAAAGTTACGCCTGAGTTGAACCATGTTGAAATTTTTATTTCAATGCATTTTATTCATTGCCTAGACGTAGAATTATTTTCTTTTACTTTTTGTACACACTGACCAGTTTTTATGTAGGTTATTAATTAGACTTGTGCTAAGACACATTGGGCTATATTTACTAAGGTCACTGTGCCAAATCAACCAAAATCCCGGAACTTTGGCATCGCGATTATGCAATCGCCACATTCACTAAAGCAAAGTCCTGGGACTGAGCCTTTAGCAAAAGCGACAAGGCAAACAACACTGGACAAAAGTTGTCCAGCTGTTTGCCTTGTTAAATATATGGCTTTCAGGATTCACTAAAGGTGATTTTACAAAATCGCCTTTAGTTCGTCCAGAAAGCGCTTTTTAAAAAAGTGCCTTGTGTGTGTGGTCCTTTCATTGAAAGGGCCACACTTTAGCAGAAAAACACATCAATATATTTGACATGTGTTTTTCACTTTTAAAATGACAAGCGCATCATGCTTGTAACCCTTAGCATGCATGCACTGATAATACTACAAGGCACAGCATGGCGGTGGCTTGTAGTAATATCAGCATCAGCTTGGCAAGGGTTATGAGCATTCTGCGCTCAGGCCGATGTGTAAAAAAAAATAAGAAACACACAATATTTACAGTAAAAAACATTACATTGTTACACATACAGAAACATGACATTATGTATCCCTCTTAGATGTAATAAATAAATAGGTGGCCACACTGTTACATGTAAACCTATGTGTAGTGTGTTTGTTCAGTGTAAAAATTTAAAAAGAGTATTATGGACTCATCGTTCTGCAGTCATCTATCTTGGGATGACTTGCTAGGATATCGGGAAGTGCTGCTTGTAGTACGGTGACAGTTGCTTGGAGTTCAGGTCCAGTTAATTGAAGAAGGTGAGTTGATTGGAGTTCTTCTGTCCAATCCTCATCCTGTTGCCATGCTGACTTCCTTCTTCCTCCTTCCAGTTCTAGGGTGCCGATGCTAATGAGTATTCGGCCACTAGAGGTCCCTTTTTATCGTGTCAATGATGTCAGGTGTACCTCTAGTGTCTATGACGTCATTAACACTATAAAAGGGACCTCTAATGGCCAAATGCTCATTAGCATTGTCACCACAGAACTGGAAGGAGGAAGTCGGCACGGCAACAGGATAAGGACCGAACAGAAGAACTCCAATCAACTCACCACCTACTACAATCAACTGGACCGGAGCTTCCAACAACAGGACCGAAAGGGGTAATTGATAGTCATGGGACGGGGCTTAATGACATGATTTGCATAAATGGCACTGTTAAGCCCCACCCCTTTTATGCATCTATGGCTTTTCTCTGGGATCTCCCGGAGGGAAGCTTTTAAAAGTCGGCAACCCTGTGCTTGTGCATAAAACTCTCGATCATCCCCCTAATATCTCAACTCTAATACTGATTGCAACATATAAAACGTACCTCTCCTGCAATGCAGCCTGGATTTACCAGGTGTAAATATCCTCCTTTTATTTAACTCTGGTTCAGCCTATATGATTTCTTTTTACATTTGTTTTATAAAAAAAATGTTTTGTCAAATAGATTGTTTAGGAGTTGATCAGAGTTTGAAAGCAATGAAAATGATTTTTTTATTACTTGAACCCTTAGCATGCATGCATACTTATGGAGCACAAATACTGAAATGTTTTAATTTGATTGTAATTTATAGATGGACTAGAAAATGTTAATATAACCCTGGTTGCATAGTTTATATTCAACCATCCCTGCAATCCTACATAGTTTTTTAAAGAGTTGTTATATGGCACAAATGTTTAAAGTGACTATAGACATATAGGTGAATAAAGGTAAATTATAGTAGGTGGATATATGCTGTCATCCTTTAAGATTACTTAGCAAACCCTTCCCAGCAATTTAGAAGCCTAATGCACAAATACAGATGGCTCAGATGTTAGATATACATATGGTGAATTAAGAAGATAATTAGTGTAGCTTGGGAGGAGTTAATGTCAGTCAGTTTTGTAGACTTGTTTCAGCAG
>WWET01001359.1:252616-264496 GCA_011038615.1 Limnodynastes dumerilii | reverse complement strand
TTCAGCCGGCGTAAGGAAGGGGCCATACGCCCGCACAGGGGGAGTGTCGGGGTAAGTGAACGCCGATACGCTGTGCTTTAGTAAGCACAGCGCATCGGCGTAACTCTGGATCAGGCCCTAGGACACTATTGTATAGTGGTGACTATGATTTGCTTTGTTTTATTGTGGTTACAATTGTGTTGTATGATGACGCTTACTATAATCTAGGATGGTCACTGGTGTCAATTTCAAACTGTTAAACAGAAGGGCGCAAAATTAAAGTTCGCAGGGAGACGCCGAACACCCTAGCACCGGCCCTGGGCTCTGGTAACCCACTCACTACACCTGCAGAACTGGAAAATATACCTGGGATGCCAGTTAAGTTAAAGCAAGTACATAAGGCACAAGTAACTTCATCTCTCTCTCTCCCTCTCTCCAACCTTAAATATTTTATTAAATGCTATTGTGATAGTGATTATGTTTGCCGGTATTTCAATATAGAAACTACTTATGTTGTTCCACTGTGTGTCATTGAAAAGCCCTGGTGGAAGGTACATCTCTCTGGCTCTGCTAGCTCAATCATCCATCCAATCAATCAATCAATCAATCAATCAATCAGTCTTGAGATAAACAGATAAGTATAAGTAGTGATAGCATAGCTTAATAATGTTGAAACAGTGAAATTTAAAGGTTCACTGACAGATCAGGAAAACACTGTGTGTTTACTCACTTAATAAAGAGAAAAAAATAATTTGGTAGATGCTTGGTTTACACAAGATAAGTAAGTAACATATATAATGAATTGTTTTTGAATATAATGTTGATTTTATTATTATTTTATCTTAGTTTTGATGAAACGACCCCACACTTACAGCTTTAAAGTTTTTACAAATATAGCATTTTACTCCCTAAAGAAAAATGGCCATATAAAAAACACTAGCTTGTTTTTGTTCCAGAGTAAAAATTTTGTGTAAATATTTAAAGATGTGTATTTTAGGGATTTCACTTAAAACAGTGGTGTATCTTTAGCACAAGAGCAATGGAGAACAAGTCATTAATCTTCCGAATGGCAGTGTTGAACAGTGAAGTAATTGTTGGCTGCTCCTTCTTAGTAAATCTTGATCCTGATGACAAATCTCTTTAGTAAAGCAACACTTATTCTGAATCTCTTCTAAAAAGGTCACAGTTCTTTATTTTGTTTACAGGATTCTTCTCTGAATTAATGTGGTTTCTTATTAGCATGGCCAAACAAACTTAAAAAAAAAAAAAAAAAAAAGTCTTTCCTTTCATTGCTGTTTGTTAAACATTTAAATATGTTCATTAGGTGTAGTCTAACAAATAGCTTTTTGCTTCTGTACCTCCTTCATGTGTTCATTGAAATATGACAAAAACAATGAGGTACAGCAGTCCATGGCTCTTCAGTTTTCTAATGTGATCCTGTTATCATGGACAACAGCACAGTATTTAAACCTGTTTTTATTGTTCTAAGAATATGAATGTATTTAATGTACTTTCTAATTTGCTTAAAAAGAATCCTTGCCAGTTGTGATGTCGACAGTGAAGATGTCGACAGTTCAAAATATGGACAGTTGAGTATTATATTAGCATTACATGCATTATTACAGACCCATAGAAGCGGATTCAGACCCTGCATGTTTTCTGTACATGCGGGAGTCTTAAAGTCTGCACGGAATAGGGGAGTGAACCCCCCTGTAACTCCCCTGTCTCGTGTGGACTTGAAGACAGACACACTGCTATAAGGCAGCCTAGACACTGATATGCGATCAACGGTCAGTATCCATGATCAACGTGGAAGCCTTTAAACACACCTACACTGTTAAATGTAAATATCACCTCCGCCCACTTTGCATTATATTGACGGGTGGAGGAGAAGACCTTTCCCCTGTTGGATGGATCTCCGTACGATAGGAGATCCGCACGTAAATCACACGTAACATCTGGAGCGACCATACTCCCTTCCCTCCACCCCCGACTTAAGGAACTTTGCGTGCGGAAATCCAGTGTTGGGTGTCCAGATCCGGCCCATAATACTCAACCGCCTACATTTTTGACTTATCAACATGTTGACCTGTCGACATTTCATATCAGACCCACAAGAATTAGGGATTGATACAACATAATATATAGGGCCTGATTTATAGTTTGAAGCAATAACAATTTCCCATTGAAATCAGTCAAAGTTGGGTATGTCTATGCATGTTTTTTCACTGCCCAGGTGTATTAGTCCTAATAAAAAGGCAACTATATGAACCAGTTTATTGTTACATATAAAAAATATAAAATGTTCTGAAATTTTATTTCTTTTTTTTATTTTATGCTTTTTGGAACAATTCCAACACAGACCATTCCAAAGATGCAAACTCATAACTCATGTAACATTAAATATGGAACAGATTAGTCTCAACATCAAGAAATACTGGTTTGCATTCAAGAGCTATGATTAGCCTAATTGACAAGTGAAATTATACACCATATACAATAAAATGTGACTAAAAACTAGTTTGGTGCCTGGAGCTAATCTGACACCAGCATTCTTATTCTTAATGGAAAACAAATCACTGAGTATAGTTAGTGGTCTAAGTGTGTATTACATAGCTTTATTTTGTCTTTAAATGAATATTTATAACACATTGGGGCTGTCCCAGCCATAGGAGCAAAATAAATATATTTTTTGCATGCTTTTTTAATATCACACAAATACTGGACGTCTTCCATTCCTATTTATAGTTAATTTAGGAGCAAATCCACTTGAACTTTAATTCAATTGGCTGATTTCCAATTGTAACCACCCCCCTCTGCAATTTACCATTATTTTACTCATATGTAGGCTTTTCATTTGGCTTTTGTTTAGACTCAGGTATAGTGTGTTTATTTGGGTTAAAGTGCATGTTATTTTTAAGCACAGTGTTTCTTTTGGTATAGACATTATCATACCTCTTATAACTTTAGGGGCTACTCAAGAATCTCAATGTTCAAAAGTTTACTTTTAGCGATTTATACCACTGGGTATGTGCAATATCAGAGTGAGCTAAAAAATAAAAAAAAGATCATAGACAAAGGATTTGGTCCATATGTACCATTCCTTGTTCCATTCTTCATAAATAATGTTAGGGAGAGAGTTATTTATTATACCTAGTTATCCTGGTACTTGTAGTTTTATGCCATTCTATTCATTTCTGTAACCTTAATTATTAACCCAATACCCACAGATTATGCATGATATTAATACAAGAGTGTTATGAATATATTCTTCAGTGTACCTTGGAAAGGGGGATAAGTACGGAATGCAGTCGCTGCTGTGAACATTTGTATTTGAAATAGAGACAGTAGAAAGCTAATTTTTGTCTCTAGCGCTATTTTGAATAAAAGATTATGAATGGTAACTATACTGATCGGGATATTTACCCATTCATTCAGAAACACCGCTGCAGACCCGCTGCACTGCCGCAGACCCGCTGCACTGACTGGACAGGTAACTAGGAGTCTGTGGGGAGTCTTAGGGTCAGGCTGCAGGGAAGAGAGGGATAGGGTTGGAGAGGTAGGAGTCCCTGCTACGATGGCTTTCTTTTCGAAGTAGAGACAGATGAAAGTTCTTTTTTGACTGTCTCTATTTTGAGTAGCAGCCATTTTAGATTTTTTCTCTCAATGGGTGAGTATGCCGATCGACATTTTCTTATGCACGAAAGAAAGGAGTGAACACCTTTCCGTGTCCATACCCCCTACTTTATCTTTACCACATGGATCTGCCTCCATACGATAGCAGATCCTTGCGAATATTAAGTATTTCTCCACTTTTGCCATATTAGCATTGCAAACCCCGCCTCCGGTTCAGAGTTTTGCCATGTGAATGGTAAACTCTGCTCCTTCAGATGGATCTCCATGAGGACACAGAATTCTGTCCTTATGGAGATCCGTTGTGTAACATCTGGCATGCGCATGTGCCGATATTAAAATCAAGTAGACTTACGCAAGCGATTAGTGTAAGTCTCCTTGCAGTCTTAATTGTGAATACGGTCCAAAGAAAGGCAAATCTGCCACTGCAGACACTGGACCTTATCCACACTTAAGAAGCTTGTGCTTCTTAAGTGCAGGGAAATAATAAATGAGCTACTATGCATGCGTAGTAGCTTATTTACGCAAACTATGTACCATTTTGGTACGTAGATCAAGTACGTGCGGTCTTTAAAGATCACGCATAATTGAGGACATAGAAAGAGGCGTGCCACTGCAACCTCAGGGAGGATTTAAGAAGAGTGGGAGGGGGGGGAGGTATGGTAAGGAGCCGGGGAGGGCTGTTTATGGGAAAGAACATTTGTATTCTCCTAATTAAGAAGGAGAATATGAATGGGAAGTTAGTTAAGCCCTAGGGCACTCTTAACTACCCTAGGTTCTTAAAAAAAAAAAAAGAGGGAGGTGACTGGGGAGGAAGCTTTAAGTTAGTTTAGGTGCAGATATGTGCTTATATATACATACTTATCCTCATCTTCTTAAAGTTTTCCTAAGTCTAAATACCGTCCACTGTTATTGTACTGGGTCTATGATTACTTGATTTTACCCTTCTCTCCCAGGGGTGTATCTATAGGTCCAGCACCCCTGGCAAAGTAAGGGACTGGTGCCCCCCCACCCCCCCAATTTGCAAATAAATGAAAAAACACCCATCATGTGCCTCCAGCACCTCCCACCCCAGTATTGTCATCATGTGCCCCAAGCCCCATTCCCCAGTACTCCAATCATATGTGCCTCCAGCCCCATTCCCCAGTACTCCCATCATATGTGCCTCCAGCCCCATCCCCCAGTGCTCCCATCAAACCTCCAGCACCACCCCCTCAAGGTGCCTCCAGCCCCATCCCCCAAGCTTCAGCCCCCCTCCCTAGGTTTTCTTACCTTACCTTGTGCTGTGTCCTCCGAGACTGCAGCTTAGAATCCAAGTGCCACGGTGGCTGAGACTTAGGAGAAATTATGTGCAGCGGTCACAGGCTTGTGACCACGGGACTTCATTTCCATGAAGTCTCGGCCACCGCGGGACTTCAGTTCTTAGCCACAGTATCGGAGGACACAGTCAATCGGAGGAGACAGCGCAGTGTCCTCCTAGTGCAGGCAGCGCTGGTCTGGAGTCAGTCATATGCCTCCAGGATCCAGCCCCCCCTCCGTAGGTTTTCTTACTGAAAACCTAGGGAGGGGGGCGCTGGATCCTGGAGGCATATGACTGACTCCAGACCAGCGCTGCCTGCACTAAGCAACGCTATCTATCCCTTAGCCACGGGTGGCATCGCTGGGCAGTGCCCCCCTTTGGCTGGCGCCCCTGGAGGGTGCCATCCTAGCCAAGGGGTAGATACACCCCCTGTTCTCTCCCATCTCTCTTAGTAGTTGTATGTTCCTTTAATAAACTCCAGCATTTATTGCTCTTTTTATAATATGGCTTTAAACCATTGCAATATTATCAATACAACCTGTGTCCCCTCCACTCACTACAGCATTGTTAAGCACAACAGTGTCATCCAGTTAACACCAGTTAACGGGGGATTGCAGATTATGACTTTCCCAAACAATAACTTTACAATTTAGTGAATGACCTACCTAAAAAAGGTACCATAATACAATTTGTTAAGTGGGCAATCAAAATGTACTTCATAACTATTTTTATAATCATCTTTTCTTAGTTTCAAACATAACCCCACTGGAGATGCTGATCAAATTTTCCTGGTTTTAAATTTCATAATTATATATCCACAGTAAAATGTAGGCCATTTCTTGACCTTAAGCTAATATTTTGCTTTATCACAATATATATGTATAACTGTTTAGAGAGAGTTAATATTTAAATTAAATTTGTTTAATCAAGTCTACAACCCTGGGCACAATGCATGTTCTGAAATTAAAACAAATTGAGTTCTATTTAAATTGATTTAGTACATAATGCCTTTGCAATATTTACATAATATCAGAGAGTTTCATTTGTATTGTATTGCAGGTTGAAAATTTTTAATTGTTTAATAGATAGTTTTCTGTTTTAAGAATGTAAACAAGACTAGTTTTCTTGGGAATGTAGAGACTCAGTGTTGGCCTGGGATATTAAAAGGATAATAAATAAAAACTGACCTATGTTGTATAAAAATAAAGATATTAGACCGGATTCACACTAACCGCATTTAAGAAGCCAGAGCTTATTAAGAATGAACCTACTATGCATGCGTCGTAGGTCATTTAAGCAATCTACTTAACACTTAGGTACGTGGATTGACTATATGTTTAAAGTGGGTAGGGGGAGGTATGTAAAGGAGATTGGGAAGGCACGGTGAGCCATTCTCTTAAGAAGGAAAATACGCACAGTTACTTAAAGTAGCTTATGGCACTATTAAGTTCCATTAAGCTCCTAAGAACAGGGGTTGTGGGGCTTGACGAGTTAGTTAGGTGCGGATCTGGCCGCACCTGACCCACTCTTAAGTCTGAATACGGTCCACTGAACCAAATCCACAGTTCTGAATCCATTGCGATCAGACCTCAGAGCAATGGATGTATAGAGATTAGCAAATGTAGGTTTGCAATTGCTATGCTAGCCACTCCCCTCCCATGGACAGGTTTCAAATTGCTAGTATCTACCTTAACTTTTAAGAATTGTGCAAATGTAAAAGGTTAGCAGATCAGAATGGTACACAATGATATAATATAATACATTGTAACATAAAGTCTCACTTACTAGCAATCGCAACCCAGTCCAAGTCTGAATAGTGGGTGGTATTGTTTGATGTAACACCAAGGCAGAAGGAGAGTGTCAGTTTTATATTGTCTGGAAACAGATAAAGATCCCAGTTGTTATTGTTGGATTATTGTTGCTATATTTTTATTCAATGCAAGTTATGTAATAGTACTATTAATGTTAATGTCTTGGTTCTGTCAGAATAATTGAACAATCAAACATTTTACTGAACAATAAAGTATTGGTTACACCCTTAGTCAAGTGTCTCTGTATTATTGTGGCTGTGTGGATAATTTGTGGGTGATGGGAAGTTTAATGTATTGTAATGTTTTGCTTGTGCATGCACTGGATCAGCTTTGTAAAGAGGGGAAAGGAATGGCTAAGTAATTGACTGGTCTACAGGGCATTTTTTTTTCCTAAGAGTTCATAAAAGCTTTTTCATACAGTTATAGCAAACCTCATAAATTGCAGGTGATGGCGTATATATTCTTTTGTGTAGGATTATGTTAATCAGGGCCGGTGCTACGGTGTTCGGCACTCCCTGCGAACTTTAATTTTGCGCACTTCTGTTTAACTATTTGAAATTGACACCAGTGACCATCCTAGATTATAGTAAGCGTCATCATACAACACAATTGTAACCACAATAAAACAACGCAAATCATAGTCACCACTATACAATAGTGTCCTTGGGCCTGATCCAGAGCTACCATGTTACACTGAGCGCTGTAGCGCTCAGCGTAACATCTCTGCTCTGGGCCGACACTCCCCCTGTGCGGGCATATGGCCCCTTCCTTACGCCGGCTCCCACTACCATCAAGCCCCTTCCCCATGCGCTATAAACTCAGAAGCTGCTCCCCCACCGCTACTGCCAAAGCAAGGTACTCCAGAAGCTCGCCCGCCACCCTACAATTCCAAAAGTACCCCCAACCAAGTTGGACAAAAATAACCTTAAACCTTGGTCTGAAAGGTGCACGCCATCATGCCGGAAAAGGGACGCGTCCTCATGTGAGATCTCGGGGTGACGCACAATTCTTCCGTCCAGATTCGCTACCAGCTTGGAAATGGTCATATTGAATTTTTTACGTGCTCTGTCCACCGCACGGATAGAACCTGGGACCCGAAGCGTGCGACAAGGGATGACACGTGACCAGACCAATTTCAAGCTCGGGTGCGCCGCATGGACGGCCAAGAGATCCCTCTTGGCCATCCGCTCTAAGAGGCATGACTTGGTATGACCCAAGTCATTCCCCCCAGATGTAAAATTAATACATCTGGTACGCCATATGCACGAAATGCTGAGTGGCAAAGCTTAGGGAACATATCCGAGCACATGCCACGCACGCCAAACCAATCGATGTCCCAACCCCGAACATCAACGGGTGCACCTTCCCTGGCGACAAACTGTTGGCCCCAATACACATAGGAGTGTCCCATGATGAGGGCCCATCGGCCCTTGCTGTTCGCACCTGCAAAAGAGAATGACCCTAACCAATTAGAAAAAGTGAACCACTTAATGTGTGACGAAGAACTGCACCTGACTGCAAGCAAACCTAAACCCATTACCATACTGAACCTAGACGTCCTAATGACCAACCTTAAGTTAAATCACTACTTATGACCAAATAAGGAGGGAGGGAGGAGGGGACGGGATGGGGGAGATGACACGAGAAGAATCAGAGCGAAACCAACGGAGGCAAACACTCCCTGAACCTCTTAGGGTGAACCATGAGCCAATCAGCCACCCCGATAAAGAGGAAAAAAGGAAGAAATTCCCCCGTGCCCCCCGAAGGCGAGCGATGGTTAGTTTGGCTCGCTCTGACACGAGTGCCACCCAACTTAGCTTACCCCCCCACTAAATTGATCACACACAGTTTAACTTAACCTAATATATTTTTTATACACCTGCGACTTCTACCCACCGAGGGCCATGATATCCCCAACGTGCCTGCCCTCGGCTGCCGCGGAAGTCGCTGCACCAATCCGAAAAGAATGGGTGCCAAAGTTAGAGACGTCAATGCCCAACCTGCTGAGGCATCTAAAAAATATGGTGGTGAATTGGAAACGTGTGAGAGGAGAACCGTCCTGATGGGCCAGCCAATTCAGCCCCCCTGGATGGCCCCCCCTCACGTAGTCCCATGCCAACCTCACCGGGCAGACCGCAAGGTTTACATGTGACTTCAGCTGCACCCACCGGCCCTTGCCCGTCTGATCCGTCTTAGATTTGTGAATCAGACAGGACACCGAACCGGTGGCCAGACAAACATTCCGCGTAAGCAAACCCGAATCCGACGCCGACTTGCTAGCAGCTACGAGTTCTGAAATCCTAAACGCTCCGAAAAACGCCCAAGAAAAAGCCACACTGAAAAGGCCAGCTTCGAAGTCATCCCTGGCCACTTTCCTTGTGACTATTATCAGTCAAATGTTTAAATCAATAGGAAGGCGCGTGTCCGGCTTGTTTGGCCGTCTGCGCGCCCAACTCTTCAAAATCCGTGATATCAGGAAACCTTTTGTGATATCAACCTGCTCGCTCCTTTTGCAAAAGTAAGAAACACCAGCCAGCAGGGAAGACATGGAGGCCCTTGACCTACCTGAGTTAAACTCGCTCCACAACCACTCAAGGAGAATTACTCTAGCCGACTTACCAGAGTGCCTTCGCCCCTCTTTATACATAACCCATTGCCTCCAGGCATTCTGATACGTGCGAAGCGTGGCCAGGGCAAGGGAGGAGTCTGCCAGAGCCTCTAAGCCGGCCGCACAATCTGCCAGAGATGACACGGGCATGTCAAGCCTGACACCTGAGCCTGAGGCGCCAACTCCCTAAATTTGGGCCAGTCAAATCTAGATAGCGCATCAGCTATGCAATTCTCCATCCCCGGAACGTGTTTAGCTCTAAACTTAATATTAAAACGCAAACAAGAGAGAACCAAGTGCCTAATTAAATTAACAGCCGGCGGGGAAGAGGCCTTTTGCTTGTTGATGGCCTGGACCACTCCCAGATTGTCGCACCAGAAGAGGATGTCCCTATTGGACAGAGCATGAGCCCATAGCTCCACTGCCACGACAATGGGGAAGGGCTCCAGGACCAACAAATGAAGGCCAGAATCAATCCATGCTTGGGGCCAGCGCATCACTTACCTTTTAAATATGCTCCAAAACCCTTAGAACCCGCCGCATCCGTAAACAATTCTAACTCCATATTGGAAGCGACGGGAGGAAGCCAAATGCGCACCCCATTAAAGTCAGCTAGGAAGTTCAACCATACCGCCATATCGTCCCTGACCCCCGAGGAGAGGTGCACAAAGTGATGTGCGCATTTCACGCCCGTTGTGGCCTGTTCCAAACGCCTGCAAAAAATCCTCCCCATGGGGAGGCAGGCGAAGTTCAAAAGACCCAGCAAGGACTGAACTTTTTTGAGAATAGCCCGCCGCCTGTGGTCCGTGTCAGCAGGGCCTACGAAAAAAAAGTCGTCGAGATAGTGAGCCAACGACCAATGTCGCGCCCCCACTTCCACGCACCAGTGCAAAAACGAGCTAAACATCTCAAAATACGCGCAAGAGATGGCGCAGCCCATGGGCAAGCAGCAATCCACGAAGTACCCCTCTGGCAACCGGAATCCCATAAAATGGAAGGAATCCGGATGCAGTGGCAGCAATCGGAAAGCCGATTCGATGTCAAGCTTAGCCATGAGCGACCCCATCCCATTTTTCCGGATCATAGCGACCGCCGACTCAAAGGATTGGTACTGAACCGAGCACGCCGCCGGATCGATCGCATCATTAACCGACGCCCCCTCCTGGTAGGACAAGTGTTGGATAAGGCAGAACTTCCCGGGGACCTTCTTAGGGACCACCCCTACTGGAGATAAGACTAAGTTCTGAATAGGTGCTTCCATGAAAGGCCCGGCCACCCTACCCAGACGCACCTCCTCCATAACCTTTCCCAAGACAATATCCGGGAACTGCCGCGCTGACTTCAAATTAGACTTGCAACTAGCCACAACAACCCCAGAAATGGGTAACTTAAAACCGCAATTAAAACCAATAAAGCCGCCTTCCGAACATCCGGATAGGCATCCAACCAGACATAGCAGCAACATTAATTGGGGAGGGGGCCCTGGGGAGCTGGCCTGGGGGGAGGCAGAGCTCTGCGACCTGGCTGAGGGGCCCTGACGGCAGGAGCCTGGGGGGCGTTGCAACCTCTGGCTGGATGAGGCCCACCGCACCTTGTGCAAGTATGACTGTACTTGCAACCTGGTCCTCTTGTACACCTTCCCCCATTTAAGGTGAAGCAATAGCCTTTAAAGGCAGGACTAAACTGCGCGCGAAAGGACTGCTGCGCTCTACGCGGGAACTGGCTCTCCGACCCGTATTTCGCCGGCTGCGCAATCCGCATCCACAAGGCTAAATCGTGCGACCCGAACGCAACACTCTTGCGACCGTCGACACTTCTTCCAATAACGCTCATCGTAAATTGCCCACAAGCCCACCTTCGCTGTATAGTGGCCAACCTGTATCAAGTACAGATACTTCCATAGGTCCATCCGTTCATCCGGCGAACTTTCCAAGTAAGCCGCGGTGAACACAACGAACCCACCGAGCCAATTGGTAAAGGATCGGTAAGCCTCCTCACCGATCCCACCCTTGGCTTTCGCCGCCGCAAGCCCTTTTTTCCCGACATATGTGATGGCGTACATATCGACGAACTGCTCCTTTTTCATCCGTTCTTTCGTCGCCGCCCGAATGTCCCACGTAACGTCTGCGATGTCGCTGAGCTCCGGAGGAGGGCCAGTCCCCTTGCGCGGGGCCTTACTCTTAGCTTTGCGGACTTCGCTCTAAGAGCTAAACTCTTTTTCAAAAGCTTCATGACCTTACTAGGCCGAAGCTGTGAATCAGATATCTCCTCACTGGAGCTAACCGTGCCTGCGGAAGAGGACCCATCAGAAATATGAGACTCACCGGCCGCGGCAGGGGCCCCGATGTCCGTGGCTGAATGTAGACCACCTGCAGGCACACCAACGGACGTGCTGGGCTGCTCTTTGTCAACCGCCGTCGCACTCTGTGGAGCACCTAACGCACCTGCTGATGACATACTGCCTGGAATAGAAAGATTGTTATTGACAGCATCTACCACAGTAACCGCCGGCGCGTCCAACACCCCGGCCAATCCACTGACAGCCTGCT
>WWET01001359.1:229489-240996 GCA_011038615.1 Limnodynastes dumerilii | reverse complement strand
AAAAAACTGAGGTCTATCGGGCTCTTACGCGTTTCTCCGGTGTGGTTTCGTCAGAGAGCATGTTAGAAAATGGCTAGAGCTGTTGGTCTTAAGTGTTTCTTTTACAGGTGCTGATAATTTCAACTAATTAGCTGAAAGAGTTCTCAACATTTGTTAAACGCTGCTTTTGCAATGTCAAATTCATTGATTCAGTACAGAAATATAACATTTAAATATGATACATTCAACAATCAATTGTATAATATAAAAATTAAAATAAAAAACAAAATAAACAAATAGTTGTCTTATAATATTGGTGAGCGGTCTTTATTTACTATAACTTAAAAAGTTAATCAAACACAACCATATATCTTTCTTTGTAAACATTTTTCTTTTTATTGTATGATATATGTATATTTTAGGTTAACATATCAATATATGTATATATTAAGCATAGATGCAGACGGATGCATATAGAAAAATCTCTTATGGCGTCACTTTTAAAGGAATATGCACTTCAGTACTTTGTGCTTATAATGGGTCAAATTCTTACTCCTAACATTCATTACCATTATAATAAGTGGATATAAGTGCATTATACGTAGTTACTTTTCTTTTTATTAACCAATCTCTGGATTTCCAGATGATGGGCCGGATCCTCATCTATGGCCGATAGGGGACTTACGCAAATGACTTGCGCAGACGCACGCCAGATGTTTCCAGTGGTTAAGTACTAATGAGTGTAGATCCCCGCAGAGAACGGCCCTATTTCGAAAGGGCGATGAGGCATAGCAATTGATCCCTGGAGCACCGAACGCAGTGCTCCGAAAGGTGAGTTTCCCCCAACTGGATCCCTAAGCCAAACCCTAAGTGTCCCCCCTCGCAGCCTACCCCTAAGTGTCCCCCACAGCCTAACCCTAAGTGTCCCCCACAGCCTAACCCTAAGTCACCCCTGCAGCCTAACCCTAAGTCCCCGGTGGTAGCGATTCCAAAAATGAATGGGTGAGAATGCGGATCAAATACTCATCCATTCATAAAAATCATTCTGAGAGGGCTCACATTTAAAATAGGGACAGAGGAAAAAAAGCTTTCGGCTGTCCCTAATTCGCAATCCGAGCATTTGCAGCGGGGACTCACAACGAGTACTAATGTACGTAATGAAGTTATGTACGTTAGTATTTACGGTGAAGTGACCCTTAATTTAACGATAGCTGTATCCCCGCCATATAGGCAGGGATTATCATGTAAATGAGGGGTCAGGGAGAGGGAAGCCCCATTATGACTAGGTCTGCGGCCATATGCAGTAAGTGTCCAGATTTCCTACCCACTGGGGGGTGGGTAGTGCAGGCGGCGTGCACTCTCCACTACGGAAGCGTAACAACGAACCCTCGCATTCATGTAAAGTATGCGGGGGTCAAGATCGACCCTGATGTTTGGTAAGTACGAGATGGCACTCGTTCATCATAAAAGGTTAAACATTTACTGTTTCTAATATATAGTGTATATAATAAGTACTTTTGAGGTACATTTGGGTTATCACAGGTATCCAGTATACTCTCTTGTTTGTTTATTTAATTTATGTGGGGAATTACCTGTAAATACCCATACTGAAACCTGGCTACAAACCTACATGAGCACCAGATAGAAGTTAAGCAACCTGAAGTACCACAGTTTATCTCTTCATTAAAAGCATATGGAATTATGGATACATTATCCAATCAGCAAATTTCCTTTCTTTGAGTCATGTCCACTCTATAAAGAAAAGCAAACTTACCTGACAGGTGGTTTATCATATATTTGCAAATGTTTATAAACGAGACTCCAATATCTTATGTACAAACAGAATAGTAGCTTTTTATTTTTTTTACTTTATTTTTTATAGATTCACGGTGGGGTGCTGGGGATTTTCTGAATTCTGCCTGCTAGATTAACTCATGCTTTCTAACACCTGTTGTGAACCTATAAATTAACTGAGCAATTTCCATCTCTGCACACACTGGAAGCATGACAGGTCCTGACGATGTCTGCAAGCCTTTTATAAGATGTGTTTTATTTTGTAGGCATGCAGTCAACATTTCAAAAATGTTCAAGATATCCTCAAAATAGTAATAAAACAAAGCCACCCAAATAAAATTTGGGTACATGCAATAGTAATGAAATGAGGAACCATGTGTATTAAACAGAATGAGTTATTGCATTGTCGTATGGGATATATGATCACTAATGTCTTGTACAGATGCAAGAGTTTGTATAGTTTGATGCTTGACTGCATTCATGTATCTGCTCATTCCTGAAAGGTCTGTATACATTGTTCAAGCTAGTGAGCAAATTAGGCAGCAGAACATTCAAGCCTAAAAGCTGCAAAGCCTTGTGTGCAATAATATAGAACAAATAAAACATTCAATATTTTGGTACAATATTTTCTAGAAGTAGGTTCTGTGCAAATTCCCCTCAAGGCTATATATTTAATAAGCTGCTTGCTGAAATGTGTCGCATGGCAAATAATTACTTATTAATTGAAGCCCTGGTCTTTATCTCCAACGAGCATTGAACTGCACACAATTTAATCATCACTGTGAAGTTAATCTCTTAAATCATGTTAATTTTTCCAATAAAATTATAAATGCATAGAGGAAAGGAGATCTCGTCTATTGCGTTATTAAGTAGTTATTTTTAAGCAGCAGGAACATTGTAACGGCATACACATATTTTGTACTATTAGGTCTAAACATAAGGTGGTAAAAAATCTGAATACAAAAGTACAAATTGCTTTGCTTGATAAAAAGTTATACAGTAAAATGTTCCATTTACATTCAATTGATTGACATTATAAGAAATTTTAATGTTTAACAGAATAACAATGTACAATACAAAGTATTTGAAGACAGAAAAGAAAGCTAAAAAATGAAGCATGGAGATTCTGGACGTGATTCACACTTAAGAAAGAATTTAGGGACATTCCTAAATATATACGTATAGAGCAGATCAGTAAGAACAATTCACAGATCCTAAAGAAAAATGCTAACCACACCCCTAGCTTCTTAGGAGCTAAGAACGTTCTTTTCTTCATATGCGTATATTTGGGAGGAGCTTTGTTTTGCAAATGAGAATCATGCTTATATTTAGGATCTTAAATATCCGTATGATTCACGGCTAAGCCAAGAAACACATTAATGGATTAAATTAAAAAGCAGATTTTCCTAAGATTTCTTTGTTTTATAATTTACAAAAGTAACCCAAACATTTGTGAAAAGTTGCAATATACAAAAATGTAGAACAAGTCATAAATACTTAAAGAAATGTAAACAAATGTAAATAATGAGCACCTTTCAAATTTAAAATCAAACACAAAATGGTAACATAATAGCAGTTTTAGAAGATAAGCCTTTAATTGTTTCAATCAAAGTGAACACATGCATTCATTATAAACACGCAGCACCTGTGTGTTGAACAAACAGAAAAGCTTTGGCTCACTGTTAATCATGCTTAAGTCTGCTCATTTGCATTAAGAGTCTTGCCTATCTAGCCACACATGTGGAAGTCATTACATTCCCAAGCATGAATCATTCCTAAGTAGCTGTTCTTATCTGTGAATCATTCTTATGGTTTCAGTGTGTAGTTTTGAGTTCTGAGCATGCCCGTTCTTAAATATACGCATGGGAATGCTGTTCTAACTTAGTTTTGAATCAAACCCTCTATACAAAACAGAAAGCTTGCAATATATGGAGCATGTAAAGTTGAAACTGTCCATAGGGCATCGTTTAGCATCGAACACAATTTGAATCCAGTAAGTCCGCTATTGTATAAATATATCAATAGAGCGGCATGTAATAATAGGGAGATCGCCAAGAAGTAGAGTAGGAAAATCTTGAGAATAGAAGTGCTCCTTCCCCTTTTAAAGAGACAACAGCAACAGCAAAAAAATGTAATTCAAATTCTAACTTTACTAAATAAGAATAAGCATCAAAACATAAATAATAGACAAATAAATAAATAAATGAGTGTCCACTTCCCACATTCACACAAAAGCATTGGGGCCGAAGCAGACTCTGGATAGTGGTGTACGATCTGCCTGGGAAGCACCAGTGGTGTCCACAGTCTCAGCACGGCGGTGGTGATGTGGGAGTAAGGTGAGCAGTCTTTACCTTGGAGTCAGTACGCGTTTCGAGTGGTAAGCCCATTCTCAATTGTTTACTCCAAGCTGATGATATCTGGGTTTATGTTCTTCTTTGGATATAAAGTCCAGGTGATGTTAATGGGCTTGTATATGCAGGGATAACACCCAAGTGGTTAGCGGTTTCTTTATGCCGCTCTGATTGAAGTTTATCATTTCACATGTGTGCTCTATTAGAGAATTAACCCTATACATGCAACCCAATATTAAAAATGATGTATCCCAAACAATTATAAAGGGGGAATAACAGGATAACATTGGTTATTACATTCCAATTCATCGTTCTTACAATCGGTTATAAAAGAGGAGTAAGTAATTTGGGGAGATGTATAAACACAGAGAATGAACAACAAATAAACACACAAAATAACACAATAATATTGCTATATTCCAGTGCCTTGCTCTTACTCCAGTAACTGACTTACTATTTTACACTTACCTATTAGAAGATTTTTTTTAGAACTATTTATGTGCTTCCTTTTATTGTTTTTTCTAACAAATTTGGCAATTATTGATCATTATTATTTGTTATTGTCTCTTTGATACCAGTGCTATAATACACATATTTTATATTTCACTGTTTGTTATTGCTTTCGTATTTCTGAAGGTATCAGCACACAAGAAACCAATCCACAGTTGCTACAACTTGTGTTGGCGAAAAGAGTTTTCAGGGTATGTCAGTGTGGCATTGCAGCACTTTTCATCATAACTGAGAGTTACTGACATTTTGAGAAGGGAGACTCTCAGTATTTTGTTTTGGCTTGGAATGTTTTAGTTAATGTGGAACTGATCCAGACCTACGCCCGCGAGCGTAGCGTATGATCGCCCGGGCGTATAAACTTTCACGCCCATGACACTCCCATTGATTGTACCGACTTGGAATGTTTTAGTTAATGTGTCACTAAGCTAATATGTCTAGTGGCATAACTACTGTGGATGCAGGGGGTGCAGATGCTAAGGGGTCAGGAGAAGAGGACAGCCCCTGGCAGTCACACAGCCTGCACCCACAAATCTCTACCCTGCCAGAGGCATGCACCTTATGACAACACTTGGCTTTCAGTTTCTAAGCACTGTTTATAAATACATTGCCAGCAGTTTGAACCACTCTCCTTCCAGTAGCTAGTTAGTTTAATAGAGCAGTGGAGACTAATTATACTTCTGTGTTATGCAAAATAATATCCATTTATCAACTAATATACAATTATAAGGACTTATCATTTTTCTGGAAGCCATTGCAGTTACATGGGCCGCCATGTTTACTTACCAGCTTTTCCCCACACCAAAATGTTCAAATAAGGGTAAAAATTTGTTAAACAACATGAGTGTTTTCCAAAATATTACATCACATTGCAATAACAAGAGCAAGGAAATTTCTTCTTCCCACTGTTCTTTCCTTCCAAAGAGCTCTAATTTTAGAATGTATTCTTTGTAACAGATCTGGTAATTATTGCTCTGTAGGAGTTTTTCTCCTTTTAATTCTGTGTCAGAAATAAGCAGCTTTGGGAAACATAGCAGGCAAGATTGATATAGGCCATGAATGATTAATAAAGCCTCTTAGCTTTATAATCAATACTGCTTCTCATTACAGTGATGCTACTCCACACTATTTCTTTTATCTCTACTATTATCTACTATACTATTATATCTATACTATTCATATTACTATATACTATACATACTTATATGCTATAATATTATATTTACTATTATACCTATACCATTCATACGATTTCTTGTATGTATCTATATATATATACATCCATTAGCATTTTTTTAGCCTTGGTTGACTAGTGATATTTAGCAGTGAAGAAAAGCACCTGCATATGTTTGTTTTTAGGAAGTTTTGTTTCAATTAAAGCACAGCTGAAATGTCAATGATTTGTACATCTTGTAAAGTACCACAATTGACGTGCAAATTTAGATGGTTATTCGATCCCCCGGTCTTAAATGTACAATAGTAATATGCACATCTATGTATGAAAATCTGCATACAGCAAAATAAGAGTGCTTGCGTGCAGCTAATCTATTGAGATACCATCCAACCTTTTTTAGATTTCCACATAGTAATCATTTTGATAACAAAAAACAGCAACATTTTAATGTTCTGGCAGGCGATGCACCTTATTTTCTGACAAAGTACACTGAAGGCAGGTTAAACGTCAAAATGATTGCAATTAGATAATGAAGAAAGAAAGACTCTCCTTGTCTTTTTCAACTTCTACTTGGCTCCCTACTACAGCACATCATTAGCAAGGGAGTAGTAGCAGTAGTGCTTATGGATACCGGGCCGTATGCAGAACTCCGGCTGCATTGTATTTGCGGCTGGAGTTTTCAGCAATGTGTTACTGCGCATGTGGTCTTTAAGACCGCGTATATGCAATCTACATTGCAAGAAGTAACGTAGATTACGTAACAAAATTTCTGTGCATGCGCAGCAACACATTGCTGGAAACTCTGGCCGCAAATGCAATGCGGCCGGAGTTCTGCATACGGCCCACCAACACTGAGTGACCCCCTGCCTCTACTACTCAGAAGCATCATACACTGTGCTGCCAATTATGTAGGGACATCAGTGTCGTTGACTTTTTTCTCTTTTCGAAAACAACTATGGGACAAGAGATCCTCACTGTATGAAATGGTCCCACAATAACTGCTGCTTACTATACTAGGCCTTATCTGTGTGGAGATTGTATGTTCTCCCTGTGTCTGTGGTGGTTTCCTCTGGGTGCTCCGGTTTCTTCCACACTCTGAAAACATACTGATAGGTTAATAAAGTAACTGTACTGTGTGTGTGCATGTATGTGTTAGGTACTCTAGTGTGTAGCTCCAATAGGGGCAGGGACTGATGTAAATGCCTAATGTTGTAATAAGTGATAATAATAATAATGATAATAATAATAATAATAATAATAATAATAATAATAATAAAAATAATAACTATGAATTCAAAAACACCAGCTCTAGCGCTCTGAGTTAAGATACTTTAGGAAAAAGGGGCTAATATGGTAAACACTGTATGGCCCGCATATCCATATAGTGCATACACCATAAGTCAATGACCTATTGTCAAGATCTAACCAAACAGTGTAAAGTAATATGAAATAATAGCCGTAAGTAGGTTTGGAAGTCCAGAGTCACATACAATAAGATGAAAGCGTCCAATCTCCGATCAAATATATACCTTATACTTTTAGAAAGCCTCAATGGAAGAAAGTAAATATAAAGCTCACAGTTCTGTAGAGTCCGTGTTGGCAATGCTGCAGAAGATCCCTGGCTGCTGTATCTCTCCGGGCAGTTGTTGGCTCTGCATGCTGTCAGGCCAGTAGTGGACTTGTGAGAGCACCTTTACAAAGGCAATGGAAGAATCTTTTATGCAGGGATATCCCTGCTGTTATGCTGCAGTCTTTTCACTCTTTACCAGTAGTAGTGGAAGTTTAGAAGTAGTGGTAAGAAAACATAAAAATAATAGAAGTGAATGGAGATGTGTAGTTTTTCAGTGAAATCAGTGGGAGAAGTGACAGTATGGCATACCCCCATATACTGGCCCACTTTGAGATCTGCTCTTTACCTCTCGGTTATGGCCAGAGCATATGTGAAAAGATAAAAGCATACACTGGCACATATAGTGCAGAAACGTTTACCTTTATTAAGAGAAGAATGGTAAAAACACACAGTTGCTCTTAATTTGACACAATGTACTGTTAGAGTGCATATGTATATAGTGGTTGCATTCTCCGGCCAGAAAGTCTGATTTGCAAAAAAGGAACATCCGAAAGTTCCTTTCCGGATGTCCCTTTTTTGAATACTTACCATTTTAGACTTTTTTTCCAGAATGGGTGAGTGTACCGTTCAGCATATTTCACCCATTCACCTTCGCAATTCACAATATCCCTCCTTCGCACCTCCGCCGCTGCTATCGCCAGCTCAAGGGACAGGTGATTAAACTCTCTGTGCGGGTTAGGGAGGGTTAGGGTCAGGCTGTAGGGGAGGGAGGGTTAGGGCCAGACTGCGGGAGATGGTGGGTTAGGGTCAGGCTGTAAGTATGGTTGGGTTAGGGTCAGGCTGCCAGGACAGGGGGGTTAGGGTTAGGGTATGGAGAGAGGGGAGGGTTAGGGTTAGAATTAGGAAAAGGAGTGGGGGACTATTTTTCCTTACCATTTCGGAGCACAGAGCTTTCAGTGCTCCATGGATCGATCGCTATGCCTCATTGAGGCTGGCTGGGAGGAAACATGTGTTTCGAAATTCGTCCGTTCTGACCAGAGCCCCACACCCATATATAGAAGCCAGTCACTCCACTTGCCTCTCTGTTTTTCTCTTTTGACAGCTAAAGTTGTAGGTGACAGATGCAGCTGGTGATACCAATGTTTCTGCATATGTGAGCAAGGATTGCTGCACTAAACTGCTCATACAAGGATACTGCATCTCTCACTGACAACTTCAGCTGTCAGTGAGAGAAGAAAAAGATGAATGAAGACACTGGGAGAGAGGCAAGAGGGCAAAAAGTAGAACGTAATTAAATGAGAACAAGTGCTAGGAACAATGGTGGATGTGCTAAAGACAACAGGGGGAAAGGTGTATAAGGAATGCTATAGGGGAATATCTGGAGGAGAGGGGTATAGAGAAAACTGTGGGAGGAGAGAAGTATAGAGGATAAAGGACAAGAGGGAGCTGTAGAGATTATGGGGGAGAAAGTATGTAGAAGATAGTGGGTGGGAGAAAATAAATGGAAGGGGAAGAAAATACTTAAAAGGGGATGGGGTTCAAACTGAGATCTAACCCACATTAATTGATCATTTTAGATCTGCCACTGGCAAAAGGTGGCATTTGGAGGTGACTGTTGTAATCCTCAAAAATTAAATTTATTTGCTATATCTTGTAACACTTGTTTAAGTATTTACTGCTATGACATTACCTATAAGTGCCTCTTTCTTTGCTTACATGCACTCTCTTAACATGTTTACAAGATCAATGGTACTGTGCTTTATAGAGAATATTTAGAGGGGATCCCCATGCTGCTTCTGAATTATAACAGCTTGCCCATAACTGCTTAGCCAATGATTAAAATTCTGTTTATAATTGGGCCTATCTATGGTGCAAGGCAGGGAATGAATATGTGCCTTTACAAAATTATGGCATAGTATGGATGATATGGAAGCACGTTAAGTAATATTAAAATATTATGGGGAAATATTATGGGGGAATTATTGTGTCAGATAATATTGTACTGTGACATTAAGCAGAAAAAATTACAATTGGAAACATAGGGCCTAATCCTCAGTTGTACATATATAATATAGTTTGCTGTGTTTTGCATGTACAAAATATCGGTGCACTCAAATGAATGAGGTTACCCGTTGGGAACAATCTAGGGCAGGGGTTCTCAACCCTGTCCTCAAGTACCACTAACGGTCCAAGTTTTTTAAATCTCCTTGCTTTGTGTGCTCATAACTGAAAGTTACATTTTGAAAGCTCCACAGGTTTTACAGGGAGACCTACAAAACATGGACCATTAGTGGAACTTGAGGACTGGATTGAGAACCCCTGCTCTACACCAATAATAGCGCCAGTTGCTTTCAACCCTGATGGAAATTCTTTCTACACTAAAGCTGACCATGCACCAAAGTGATTATCGCTGCCAGCAGGAGGTGTCAGATAAATGGGATGATATTTCCCTAGGCCTAGGGAAAGGTCCTGATATTGGCTCCATACACTTCTCCTGCTGGGACCGATAGCACTGGGAGAAGAGGAAGGTGCTACTGAGATGGATAGGAGGCCCTTGCAGTTGATTGGTTGCATGGGCATCCTATCAGTCTCTGCACGGTTTGGCTTCAGGGGCTTCCTGTCAGTCTTGGCAGGAGGCCTGTGCAGCTAGCTAATTGGCTGGCTTTTGAAACTCCGGTCAATAGTGTGTAGCACCTCTTCCCTGTCTGTTTAGCTTCATAATTAACGACAAGTATAGAAGTAATATGGTGATGAAAGCTCAGCATCTCTTACAGAATACAGAGATTTCATTACTGTGTTACTGCCGTAGTTGCCTATAATTGTGGAGTCACATAGATGGGGAAACTCCAACCAGGAGGTGAAGGCACAGGTCTGATAATTGTAAATGCCCATACACTATACAATATCAGGAGCTCGAGCCCACTATATTTCAAACATGCCATTAGTTCAAATAATCATACCCAAGCATTATACTGTAGCTATGATTATTGGACATTAATTGGCCCAAATTGGCCTGAGCTTTTAATAATTGTATGACCGGGTTGATAATCGCTCTACTCTATGGCCAGCTGTAAAGTTTAAACTTTAGACCACACTTAAGCAAACTACGTACAGAAACGTTATGTAGATAGCGTATATAAGCTACTATCCATGCGTAGTAGCGCAATTCTTAAAACAACGTACGTAAAATGAAAACTACGTAACTGTGAATCCAGACCCTTATTTCTACTACTAAACTCTGCACATGTAACTAATATTCACAGTCACACTAATCTACTTAGACAAAGCTTATTGGAACTTAAAGGGGAAAAGAGACTATAATCTACATTTAAGAATTCTCTCCCAAGGCAGAACAGTGGAATTAAGATTGCATCTCCCGTACACAAAAACTGTTATTTCAGGAGTTATTTACATGTTGATGAAATTCCTATGTACATACAGTTGACAAGACCTTGATCTCAATCCATCAATTTTTTTGGCAGTCAATGTAAACCCTGCAGCGTCGTTCTGGCTGGACCGTCCCAGCTGATTCTTATTCAGAGTATGGGCAATCCGAGCAGGCGATTAAAAAAAATGAGTTTTTAAAGAGAGGCTTTCTGTGGATGGGTTGTTACCATAATCATGTCTAGCAGACGTCTTCTTGCTAATGACCATATACTGCTTAGAGGAGAGTATGCAGCAGACTGGAAAGTGACCACTCTGACAGGAAGAGACATAGGGGCCAGATTTACTAAGCTGCGAATTTGGAAAGTGGAGATGTTGTCTATAGCAACCAATCAGATTTTAGCTCTCACTTTCCTAATACGTACTAGAGAATGTCAGCTAGAACCTGATTGGTTACTATAGGCAACATCTCTATTTTGCCAAACCCGCAGCTTAGTAAATCTGACCCATGGACTTTAACGTTGGTTCCTTCACTATAACAGCCTCCACACGTTAATGCTTTCTACAAGATTTTTGAATAGGGATTCCTATCGAGATTCCTATGAAGATTAGCTTAGTAAATCTGGCCCTTTGTCTGCTAAAAGTACTAGGAACACACTGGTTAATAGCAGCTCACCCTGCAGCAAGTCCTGTTTATATATATATATATATATATATATATATATATATATACATACTTACAAGATAG
>WWET01001359.1:201843-224425 GCA_011038615.1 Limnodynastes dumerilii | reverse complement strand
AAAGAAAAGAAAATATAGTGTACATGCACCCATTTATTTATACCTTGTTATACTCTAAAAAATTATATAGCAGATGAGTATGTTTATACAATCACCAAACATGACTAAGTATAACTTTTTCCAACACATAATATAAAAATAGTGTGTGTGTATGTATATATATATATATATATATATATATAGTATTTTTTTTTTTGCAAAGAAAATATAGTGTACATGCACCCATTTATTTATACCTTGTTATACTCTAAAAAATTATATAACAGATGAGTATGTTTATACAATCACCAAACATGACTAAGTATAACTTTGTATTTTCCAACAAAGAGCAAAGATTTTTATGATTTAGGTCAAAGGTCAAATGTTTCCAGCCTTCTTTCTGTTTGTAAGATCATTTTAATTTATACAGAGGAACTTCCTTCATATACAATCCCGATATTCCACTAAACAAAACCATTGCCTTAGTCTGGTTTGGGTCTGCTTTTCAATTCCCTTTCCTGTATGCTAAAAGTTTATCTGACAAATGTAGTAGAACAGAATAATCACATGAAGAAAATATAAAAGCCTCAAATGTTTTTTTTTTTTAAGTATAATTCTTGCACAAAGTTACAATTTATCAACTGACGTGTGGTAATTAGGTAAAACAGATCATGTGAGATAACTAATTCATAGAGGTCATAGCTAAACCAATTAAAGATTTAAAATTATATAAGGAGTAGATACTTTGTAAAATTATAAGAACATGTAGTTATAAGAACATGTAGTAGAGTGTAAGTATAATAAATGTAACTTATTATAAAATGCTATAATACTAAGCAAAGCTAAGTGTTCTATAAAGTATTAATTATTATTAATTGGTTATTATACTAAGTTATTGCTTTAATTATATCGGGTCAGATGTTACGCAACAGATCTGCCCATCCCCTCCGCCTGCCTAAACGCAGAAAGTGGGCAGGGGCATTTAAATTAGTAGTGGCGACTTTAAGCACTAAGGACTGCTCGCCTGCACGGGAGACTTAAGACAGGGTTACTGCTGCCATATCCACATTAGAGAGGGGATTGACATTAAAGATTTACTCCTCTCTTCCGTATGGACTGATAGATATCCATGCATATGGAAAATGAGGTCTAAATCTGGGCCATGTTGTTTAAATATTACATTGTCTTTATATTATTTGTAAAATACCTTTTAAATAGGTTTAGAATATGTAACTTTATAGAATGCATAATATGAAAGGAAAATGAAGTTGGTGAAATCTCTACTGTTAGCATGTTATTAAGTTTAGGTTTGCACTGATGCTGTCGTCATTAAAGTATCTTTGGCAATTACATCATTTAAGAATAAGTTTAAAGGTTTACCCAGTGTCTATAGATTGATTTTTTTTTGTAGTCAATGGTCAAAATAATGTTACATAACTTTCCCAAGTTGTACGTTACTCAATTGCTTTATGTTTTATAGGATATTTTAGCAAATGGGTAGAAAGACATAGGGCCTGATCCAGAGCTACACTAGGCAGCTGTCCGTAAGTATGGCCAGAGTAGCTCTGGTGCACTCCCTGTGTCACTCCCCCTGTGTGAGCTTAGTTACACACAGTTACGCCGGCTGAAGGCTACCCTAACTTCAGAAGGTGTAACTGTGTGTAACTATGCTCACACAGGAGCGTAATCTGTCAAACCCTGCCCTGACTACCTAATTACCCTCCCTCCCCCCGCATACCCTCCGTAACTACAACATAGTAATTACAGTCCATAATTACATTGTCGTTACAGACGTGTGATACAGTGAACCCTGAATCATGGATTACGCTGGGCAACATCTGCCCGGCGCATGCGCAGAACGGCAAAAATGCCGTTCTTACGTATACGACCGCTGTAAAAACGACGGCGGCTGTAGGTCTAGGTCTGGATCTGCTCCACAGAGCATCTTATTGTGCATTTTTTTGTGACTTGTCAATGACTTGTTAATTGTTAATGTTTGCAGAAAACAAAATAAAATGTATACTTAAATATAGTAAACACTATCTAGATTTAGTTTTTTGATGCAATACAAGCAAGAGATAACGATAGAAATGCAAAATGCAGCTGCTTCTTAGGTACGATCTTTTTCATAATTATGTACTACGCCTGTCTAGTAGGTCATTAACACAATGTACTCACTCTTAATTGTGAATCAGACTAGGAATCTGAATTTGTTATAACTTGTTTTCCCTATGTGTTATGCAATCACAATTCACTGGGACTAGTGATCGCATGTTATCACAAAAGTTGATGTGTGTCGTTTTTTAGTAATGGCAGAATGTAACTGCATCACTTGTTGAATTGATATTATTCCGTTGTCTTTGTCGAGCTTCATCATTATCCTTGAATGTCAAACATTGTTGTTGCATATTAGTATTCCAAATTCAACATCACATTGATTAGTAAACAATCCTATATGTCTGTGTTT
This sequence comes from Limnodynastes dumerilii, assembly GCA_011038615.1. Lineage (NCBI taxonomy): Eukaryota > Metazoa > Chordata > Amphibia > Anura > Limnodynastidae > Limnodynastes > Limnodynastes dumerilii. The sequence goes on along the minus strand of WWET01001359.1, from coordinate 221,979 downwards.
TTGCTAAATTTTATGTTTCTTATTTTAGGTTTAGCATTGTAATACTGAGCATTGTCCTTGTGTGTACTGAAACTACTGGAATGCCAAACAAGCTTCCTAGTCTTGTGACATGGGGACTTGGGGCCGGATTTACAGCATCGGACGTATTGTATATACGTCCGGTGTTTACCGTTTGTGACTACTGTGCACGCGTAGTCATTTTTTACATAATCTACGTATGTTTTCGATATGTAGATTGCGCATATGCGGTCTTTCAGAACGCATATATGCAATCTACATATCGAAAACATACGTAGATTATGTAAAAAATGACTACGCGTGCTCAGTAGTCACAAACGGTAAACACCGGACATATATACAATATGTCCAGGGCTGTAAATCCGGCCCTTGATTTGAGTTTGATATAACTTTGAACATGGATTATTATCAATCTTATGTTTATTAGGCCACCTGACCTGTGTAGATGAAACCTGATGTTATCAATAATGTAATTTTATGTCCCTATTCCTGTGTGTATATTATATTACTTTAACTCTTTGGACAGCAGGGTATCCCATGGCCGCTCCTGTAGTTGACTAGCATTGTGCATGAGATGTGATCAGCCGCGTGGGTCCGGAGCTCCGCATTACCAGCCTCCAATTAGACCACTCAGCCTGTGAATATCGGCGGTAAAACGGTACCGGGGCATAGCTTTCCCTTCCGTGAGCTGCCAAACGGCGATGGACAAATTTTTACAGTCTGCCATGCTTGCTAAACAGAGCAAGCAGAGAGGAGAGGGGCACCGCACAGGTCCTAAGATGGCGGCGGCGGTGAACACACGGCACCAACCTGACGCTGCACTCCTGCAATCAACCTCACCCACGCATAGCTCCCCTGTTTCACCTCCAGAAACCTCCTTAAGCTCACCTGGATCCCCCAAAACACCTGTTGAGGCCGCATCTGCACCGGTATCATATGCGGAGGTAGTTCAGGCAATCACAGCCACCATGACTCCCCTGATGCAAGCTCAAGCTCAGCAACTCACAGCAGCCATACAAGAAGTCAAGAAGTCAAGGGACATATGGTGCAAGTCTCCCAGCAGCTGCTTAATGTGGAGCAGAGGATGGGCGAAGCTTTTCAGGACATATCTTCTCTGCAGCAACGCACAGATCAACTAACCAAGGACCACAAAGCTAACCTAGACAAGCTAGACGACCTAGAAAATAGGTCCAGAAGAAACAATTTACGCCTGATTGGCCTCCCGAAATCCCTTAGAGGGGCAGATCTCCATGACTTTCTCGCTACGACGTTACCTGCTTTCCTCAAAGTGGCGGATCGTTGCCCAGCTCTGATAATCGAGCATGCACATCGCATAGGCCCTCCCAGGGACAATCCACAAGCTAGGCCCCGTCCAGTCATCTTCCGTAACCTTAATTACCAGCACAAGGCAGCGCTCTGGGCAGCCAGCAAACAAAGTAATGGCCTTGTGTGGCAGGGACATCAACTGAGGATGTTTCAGGACTACTCCGCGGATGTTACCAAAGCCAGGAAGGAGTTCACCGTGATATGTACCAACCTTGCCCAAGCCGGTCGGAAATTCGCTCTGATTTACCCCGCTCTGCTCCGGATTTTCAATGGCTCCGACTTCCAAGAATTCCTTTCACCACAAGATGCCCAGACCTACGTGGCAAGTCTCGTCCCATCTTCATTGGCTGCCGTTCTTCCCAGCTCCGTCGGATAAGTATACCTATGCTATACCACCTATAAGCCTGTGACTATATCTGTCTTCACTCTACCTGATTGTGACTTGTTGTGTCACAGCCCCAAGTTTCATGCTACTGTTATATTAGTCCGGTTCTCCCCCTTATTACCTCAGGACTGAAAGTCTTCATTTACCCCGATTAACTGTCTGCTGGAACTTGTTTGGAGGTCGGTCTCCAGGGATCACCCTGGGTATGGAGTTTGGGCCCAGACCTCCTTATTTCCCTGGAAGTCCCTTTGGGCCAGTATGGCTGAGGTCGGGATATGTTTCCCCCCTCATTCTGTCCCCAACACCCCCAGCAAGAAATTTGCTAACCCCTTCCCCCTACCTGATCTCACTGCATTTATGTTTCAGGAATTGGTTTATTTTGCTGTTGTTGTAATGTTGTATGTTTATGGGCTGACTCACTCGTCAAACGGCATGAGGTATATGCATATGTCTATTTTTCTCCACCTGTATGCTTGCCAAAGAAACTTCAATAAAATTTGTTTAAAAAAAAAATGTGTCTATAGGTACCTAAGGTCACACCAGCATCATTCATAGCAGAACCCTCCACGGAGGAGAGGAACAGCCGGATGGAGAGAACACTGCAAAGGTAAGTACATCATAGGAGGCAAAAGTGGAAAACTGGGACCTGAAGAGATATGGACTGAGGGGCTGGAGACACATAATGAGGGATACTGGGGGGCTGGAGGATTGATGTGAAATACTGGGGTGTTGAAGATATGATGGATGATACTGGGGGGGCTGGAGACACACACATGATGGGACTGGTCCAAAACTATGATTGTATTCTGAGCGTTCTAACGCTCAGCACACCATCGCTGCACTCCCCCGACACTCCCCCTTAACTTCAGCTGGCATGAGTATTAATACGCTGGGCCAACGGCATTGCTACGCTAGCGCCGCCCTCCCAGCCTCATTACCCTCCCTCCCCACCTGCCTGCACTAACTGCAGTGTAGAAACAGAGGGGGACGCCCTCAGCGTTTCTACGCTGCTGCTACGGACGCCCGATCCACGACCATTTGTTGCCGTAGCTACGCCAGGCAACATCTGCCCGACGCATGCACAGTTTGGCTTTTAAGACAATCTTACGCTTAAGCCCGGCATATTACCGCCAGGCAGCATAGGGCTGGATCAGCCCCATGATGGGTATACTGTGGGGGGGGAAGATTTGATGAGGAATACCGGGAGCTGAAGAGACATGATGGGGGATACTGGGAGCTGGGGAGATATGAATTATAAGATATTAAATCTATATTGTGTGGTGGTTTTTAAGGATGAAGAAAGAATTATATAGCGGAGACTAGAACACTGTCTTGTATAATGGTGACTATGAATTACATTTATTACTCTTTTTTTTGGTTACAAGATTGTGCTTTATGACACTTTCTATAATCTAGGATGGCCACTGGTGTTAAATTGTTAAACAGAAGGGCAAAAATTTACAGTTCGCAGGTAGACGCTGAAAACCCATACCAGTCCTGCTTCTGCATGCTGATTGTGGAATGCGTCAGTTGATTATCTGGTAGTGTACATACGCATGCCAAATGATATGCATCAGAAGTCCAGGAACTTAGTTCAATGTGCTTAAAGATCCGTCTGACAGAGCACCATATCATCTCCGCCCACCTAAACTCCGTTAGGTGGGTGGGGGTAAATGCAAATAATAAAGTAAGGAGTAAGATCTGGGTTATAGAGTTCCAAAAAACATTTCATCAGGTTCCATTTCATGTATTAAAAAGATGTTCTGGGAATTCTGTTCAGCAGAGCAAGGAAATATGTGCTATTTGTTAACTATAGTAAACAGCATAAGTTTTAGAATAAATTGTGCTTTAGATTTAATTGTTCTTAAGATACAGAGCAATATATTACATCACCACACTATTACTGTGCAACATTTATGTTTTTATGTTGCATTTTTTTTTAGAATTCCTTAGTTTAAATTTGTAGTTTTGTTATTAACATACATAGATTTTTTGAAATATTGTTTACTATATTCTAGATGTTTTTCCAGTTTATTTATTATTATTATTATTTATTTATAAGGCACCATAAGGTGTCCGAAGCGCCATACAAAATACAACAAAATACAGTACAGACATACAGGGTAGAGCTGGACAGCATAGTACCTAATAAAATACAATATTAATATTAAAATATCACAAAAATACTAGAAAGTGAAGCAAGAACAGTCGGCAAGACAAAAGGTGTCAAGCTTGACATATCAGGGAGGTGGGGCTAGAGCACAGTGAGAGGCTGAGAGGGGAGCCACCAGGTGGGGACAGGGTAAAAGGGTAAAAGAAGGGAACAAGAGGGTACGAAATGAGGCGGGAGCGGTGGAGGAGGGAACAACACTAGGATGGAGGTCCCTGCTCATGTGAGCTAACACATTAAGTGGGAGGGATGAATTTACAAAAAACATAAGGAGGGGAAAGGAAGTGGACTGCTGGTGTGAGCGGAGAAGAGGGTGAAGGAAGGAAAAGAAGGGATAGATGTATGATACAATGAGGATGTTAAGTGGAGGATAGGATAGGATAGGATAGCCTGAACAGGTGTGTTTTGGGTGAGTGCTTGAAGATTTGCAATGTGGGAGGAGGTGCAGCACGTGAGAAGTCTGGACACGGGTGTGAGATGTGGTGATCAACAGGAAGGTCAGACAGCAGTGGTTAGCAGAACGAAGAAGGGCGGGAAGGGGTGTGCATGGAGCTGAGGGAAGAGAGTTAGGGAGCAGTGAAAGAGGAGATGGCCTTAAAGGTGAGGAAAGAGTTTAAATAGAAGTATGAAGCAGACAGGAAGCCAGTGGAGAGTTTGACATAAAGGAGAGGCAGAGGTAGAGTGGCCGAGGCTGAAGTAGAGTAAATGCCTAAATGCAGTTAATTGCTTAATATATTAGCTTTTCTCTTCCTAGTATCATCTACAATAATATTTGAAGAAATTTAAAATTAGACTTAATTAATAAAGTAATTGTTTAGCTTTTGTTTCTTTTTTATTTAATAAGAATTCACTTCATCATCTGTCCTTACAGAATTGTTAAATATACAGGATTATTTAATTTAATGTATTTGCTATGATATATATATTAATAGCTAATTCAATATGCCCATTCAATTCACTAAAAGGAGTAAAACAGCTCACTTTGGTATAGAGCGATACTTGTGATTCTCCATTCATGTATTTTGTATTATAAAATGGCTCTTGTTGTTATGGCAACACATAGGCAGCAGATCTCATTACTGGGGTCTGACCACATTATTTTCTCCTAGGAATTTCTCGTTTTCATTATTTCTCTCCAAAGGTCAGATATCCTCTGAGGCAGGGCGGGAGAAATCTGCAAAGGTGAACCATATTCATGGCAGAATTCCCTTGATAGAATTTACAATCATTTTGTTTTTTCTTTTTTTTCTTTTTGTTTTAAACTCATTAGAAGTGTCCTTTCAATACACTACATCTATTAACTCATTCAATGCAGCATACAAGGCAGCACTTGCTTTAAGAAAATAATAATGTGTACTGTTATGATTGCATGTATTGCATAAAGGTTAGGTTACTTGCATTTATATTAAAGCTAATTTTTTTTTTCATTTTCAGAATTTAAAAAACAAAGCTTTTCATAGTTTGTCTTCCATATAAAACAATACTAATGTTCTGATTGTGTTTTATCACTTTTATGATGTAATGGCACACATTTTAAAGGGTAAATCGTATAATGAATAAAATCAATTCTAAGTAGCTTTAAAATGAAAATAAAAGTAATTTGTAGCCAAATCAAGCTTGCAAAGGAGCAGTGCACACAAATTATAGTATTTGTTTGCCAAATCTGCAGCTTTCTCTTTTAAGTGTAAAAGTTAAATGCCAACATTTGCACCAACCCATGGTTGACTATGGTGGTAGTATCTGTCCTCTAACCACCTTTTGCTACAAGGGATTTTCAGGGTTAACCCATCCCCGGTTTTTAATTAAAAACCTTAATAAAAATTACAAAAAAGTAAATTAATAAGCTTTTATACCATATAGCTGAATGGTGGCAACCTTACACTGAACATCTAGCAATGGCCTGGCCAACTTGTTGTTGTAAAACTACAACTCCCAGCATGCTTTGTCAGGTATCAGCTATGTCTATACAGCCAATGCATGCTGGGAGTCATAGTTTCACAATACCTGGAGAGCCACAGGTTGGCCCGGCCTGATCTAGCATATGAATTAACATCTTATGAAAAACTGTTAAAGCAAGTACATGGTGTGTCGATAACTGTACAGATAACTACATGCATTCAAGAGGGACTTTGTGCCCTCATATATCCTTTTCTTGATACTCCCATCATAGATGTTTAGGGGCGTTCGGTCCAGACTTGGATCATAAACTCAAACCTTTTTCATCCCACTTTCTATAGATAAAAATGTCCTCCTGTAACGTATTCCTATGACAGAGTGAGAAGCAAGATAGGTGAAAATCAAAAGGAATCAGGTTAGGAGATAGTTTATTAGCAACATTTGGTAAGACATTAAGTAAGTTAACTTGCTGTAAACACAAAGGTAAAAGCTGTAAGTTAGTAACAAAAATGAATATTTGCCATTAAGTTTACAGATTTCAGTATATAAATATATATAAAGAGTAATGATTCAGAGTCAGTTGTTTGAAAAATCTATCTCACAATCCAATTACTAACTGCACTTCCACAACTCAGACTTAGGGCCAGATTTACTAAGATGCGGGTTTGGAAAAGTGGAAATGTTGCCCATAGCAACCAATCATATTTTAGCTGGCATTCTCTAGTATGTAAAATTAAAGCTAGAATCTGATTGGTTGCTATAGGCAACATCTTCACTTTTCCAAACCCCGCAGCTTAGTAAGTCTAGCCCTCAGACTTCACTGCCCACAAAACAACTTAGCAGGTGGACTTCAAGCATTAGATAAGTAACAGAATATAGGTGATATAAAGCATGTACTGGATTTGTATCTGAGTAACTACCATTTCCAGTGTTTACTGACATGGGTAAATTTATATTTTGAAACAACATATCTCCAGCTTGACTCCAGCTGTTTATCCTACAACAAAATAACAGGTCAATTCTCTTCAATTTGATACTAATATATGGAAATCCATTGGGATTATTGTAATGCATTTCTCATCAAGCTTTGATAGTATCTTATGAAGAAAATGGAATTGACTGTTAAGTACAAACTGAAAAAGACATGGTCATTTAAGATAGCTCCTTATCTGTATACAAGGAAATGATATGAAGAAAATAGGCCACCAGCTGTATAAGATAAAGTCAGCCTAGCTCCATTTCCCTTTATGTCTATTGATTTTGTTTAATTTTTACTCTGCTTTTTTATGCACAAATTGTGACCTTCACACATTTAGAAGTATAAAATGTTCAGGTCAAATGCATAATTTTCACACAATATCTTATGCTGTTTACTGTACACTTTTTCTTAGCATTTGCTTTTGCTCAAATAAGAAAAATAACATGATCTGGCCTTATTTTTTTCAATAACTTTACCCATAACTCAACTGCATGTGTGCAGGCTGTATTATAATTTCCTATCCCTTTCACACGTTTGTGCTTCACAATCTACCTTAATCTGTATTGTATAGCTGTATTGTTAAATAAAGCATACCACATGTTTACCTGTAGCAATTTTATTCAAGGATTATTATGTTATTTTTCCATTTGGGTAAATCATTCATGCTGCATTTTTTTTTTTTTATTTTTTATGTTTTATAATATAAGTAACATTTTTAACATATGATATTTTACATGTGTTTGTTTATTCTTTATTGCTTTTTACTTTTAAGGCTTATAACATATAATCAGCTGAAAATATATATATTTTCTTATTTACTATCTTACCAAAATAGATTCTGCCTTGGTGTTAGGTTGGGAAGAATATATTCATTAAAATATTTATCTTAGGTTAACTCAGCAAAGTTGTGCCTTTCAACTGAACCAAAACCATGGTTTGCTTATATTCTCTTTTACTCTTGTTTTGTTTATAGATGGGTGTATGTGAGTATTTCTTCTCAAGTGATGTTTGTGAAAGTTTGGATTAACTTGAACAGGTAGCGTCAAGGTTGGAGGACTGACATATCTAAACATGTTCACTTTCTGCAAAACATTTACACAGGACAGATCATGTTGTATGACTTAGGGGAGTAAGCATTCTGTATAACATATTTTTATTGATATGTTCTTTTGTCTGTCTCATTTTTAATACTTCTCTAATCCATTTGAGATTTTATAGTACATTAAAATGGTTATAGTAAATGACCTTTTTTCCTACCCTTTTTGTTTTTCTTCCCTTTTTGTAGAACATCTAGATTTGCTAAATGAAGGTAGTACCTTCTGTTTCTTTTAATTTGTCTCGTGGTAGTTTTGAAGGAATTCTATTCTTATGGGTTTCCCAAACACCTGTGTAATATCTCCATGCGGATAGCCACATGCAGCAAACACACATGGGGCCAGATTTACTAAGCTGCGGGTTTGGAAAAGTGGAAATGTTGTCCATAGCCACCAATCAGATTCTAACTGACATTCTTTAGTATGTAATAAAGTGAGAGCTGGAATCTGAATGGTTGCTATGGGTAACATCTCCACTTTTCCAAACCCAGAGCTTAGTAAATCTGGGCCATCATTTTTTACAAAAAATAAGCATACAGGTAATATTGGTAAAATGAGTCTATTATTACTCACATGTTGCATGCCATGTGCTATATGGCAAGAGAAAATATGTGCATGTAAGTAATCTCCACTATTAATCTGTTTGTGGATTGAAAACATAGAATGAAATGTGTTTTAATTAAGACTGCATGATGCCACTGCAGAAACTAGCTCATTGTTAAACTCATATATGAAGGGTATAAAAAAGGACTCTTGATAAGGGATGTGTTTAATAGTCTATAAGTAGGGATCCAGGTTTCATTTGGGTGCTGCCATTGAAGGTTTAGCCTGCACCTTTTGACCAAATAACTGGCTGGTTAATGTACTGAGGTAACAAACTGGCTTAGCAGAAAGATATTTAAGATTGTGTATTCGAATTGACTTAATTTAACTTAACTTAAACTTTCTTATTCCTTTTCCTTCCATTTCTTTCTTCATGTACAGGCAGAAGTGTTTAGAATCTAAAAATTCATAGAATATTGGAGGAAAAGTACATGGATTGCTTAGCATTTATTTATCTGACTCCTGATTTATATATCATCACTTTTATCTTTTTTTTCTCTCTTATCACTCCCTTCTATATGCCAACTTTATAACAGGAAGAAAAACGACAAACTGTTACTTACAGAAGTAAGTGGCTCTATGCTCCCAGCTTTATAAGTTGTTTTGTGACCAAATAGATCTACAACTATGAAATAATGGACCAGATACACACCTCAATCTTCAAGGCCTCTCCACCCCCTTCCCCACTGCAACTCCCTAAGGTGTGACATTTCTATACAGGACAGAATATATCAGATTGGGTGTGAGAAGGAATTAAAATTTGACAGTATGGGCAGGGTTTGGAAATTAGATAAAGTTTGCATGTCAAAGGGGAGTGTCATGGGTGTGCATTAGCCTCTAGCATGCAGATTTTAGCAAACTCCGTGCTTAGAGCTGGATCAGGTACTTTTTTTTTTAAGAATCTCTCCCCTTAAAATGGCCATTGTACATTCATTCCTACAAAAGCCAGCTAGTGTAAATACATCCCTTATGCTGTAAGTCCTGCTTCCCTAAAGTATAATAAATATATATATATATATATATATATATATATATATAGTTACCGAATTACAGATGCATGGATGGAGGCTTAATAATAGTTTTCAATTTTGTTTATACGGTACTCCACTGCCCTCTCTGCTCCATTGCATTGTGGTATATGTGACAGTACAAAAGACACTTGGAAAGCATTGTATTTTCCCTATTATGGTATATTTTGCTCCATCTCTTCTACGTGGTTGGCTGTATTTGTGTTTTGAAGTGCTGGAGCTAAATTGCTATAGATTGTGCACTATATTTATAACATGCTGTAAATAAGCCAGTCATTGACCTTGTTATAAGTCTCTAATAAACTTGGCTCTTATCTCGCCCATATACTGTAGCTTGAGTCCATAAGGAAATATCTACTATAGCAAATCATATATTTTCAGTGTCTGCAGATGTTTTCAATTTACTCTTTATGGATAAGGTAATAATTTCACTTACATTTTAATGTAAGGAATTTTACTCGGCAAAAGCCAATACTTTAAATCACATTTTATAAATGTTGTAGAAAACACTAAATGCACATGGGGAAATTTTAAGAGGAAAAACATTTTCTAATCTGTTTCTTATTAGGTTTAACTATACTAAGCTGCATTTTTTGCTAATTCTGTGGAAAATCCAGGAGGTGGTGAAAGCTAAGTAATTAATTTCATACATATCTTTAAAAAAAAAAAGCACCTATGTATTTAAAAATAGACAGAACAACATACAATAAAGATTCTTTAAAACAAAACAAATAAACTAAATTGTTAAGGGCACTGTAACTAAAAAGGATAAATATATAAAAAAAACAACCTTTCTGTGCTAATGTGTAATCATATGGATCCGCAGAGGCTTCTAATATTATTCACTCATCTTGGACCTGTCTAGACTTTAAATGTAAAAACTATCACCTCTTTGCTGTTCTTGTTGGTAAGTACAACCAAATTCATAGATGGAAAGGCAAACCGAAGATGTTGCTGGATTAAAAGAAAAGCATGTGCAATTGGTTAATTAACAGAGTACTGGGCCCTGCAACGTCAGCTTCACTTCCAGAGCTGTGGCCACCTGCTACACTATATTAGTTGTGTGCTACAGCTGTGTAGATGCTGCCAGGGAGTGATAGTGGTGAAGGTTAGCCAGAATCACTATCCGTACTAATAGTGTAACAGATGGCCTTGGCTTTGAATGTGCAGCTGCTGGCTGTCCGCTGAAAAAGTTAATATAAAACCCCCAGTACTGAGCGCTGTGTATAGTAGCTAAGAAGCTGCAGTCTGCGCATGCGTAGTTCAAGCAACATCCTAAGCATGCGCAGAGCGCTGGCCAATCTGTGTATACGCCGGTTGCTGAATATAGGGGGATAGCTTTGCCCTGGGTCCCCCTCTGAGAGGGGCAGCCCTGTACTGGGGCACTTTATTTTGTGTAACATTAGACCTGATCCAGACTTCTGTACATGCTTCTAAAACGGATGTGAATCCAGACTTCCAGACTTCTGTGTATCCACGTCATTCCCATCCGTGGAGCAGGACAGGGTGAGTTAGAGAGGAGTAAATATTACGGTAAGGGCGTGCTAAGCTCACTACATCCTATCCAGACTTTAGATCCATCCCCATTTTAAGTAAGGATGGTTTGGAAAAGTTAGGGTGGGGTCCCTACTGAAATTGTGGCCTGGACGCATGGGCTGAAATATGGCTCCAGCCCTCAATTTAAAAACACGTGATATATGCTGCATATATATAGGCATATAGGCGGCATATGTGGAATCTTTGGAGGTCTGTGGAAGTGTTGGACTAATCCTACATCTATAGTAATTAGTTAGCAGATTGGGTACCCACTACATACTGCTCTCTCTCTCTCTCTCTCTCTCTCTCTCTCTCTCAACATCTACTTACTATAAGGGTATAGTTACCAATTTGAGGTGTGGATAATAAATATTAGTGAGTGAGCGCTAAAATAATCAATAAGTAATAAGTTAAAATAATTAAAACCTAGTGTAAATATCTAATGAACCAGTGAAAATGATATATACAAATTATATATAATATGTGATACTAACAGTGATGCAGGAACAAGCAACAGAACAATAAATAAGTATAAAAACTAATGTAGTTCCTAAAAACAAGTGCTAAAAAGTGCAATATATAAAATGGAATAAACAGTCTGACTATTCACTCAGATATAAATCTAAATGTTTCTTCTGAATTGAAGTGCACAGTGCTTAAATAAAATCAAAACTATAAATATAAAAATCAGTGGTTAACACACAAATATAAAATAGTGGAGGATAAAAAATAAAAAAATATAATTGATATGTCAGTGTAGTTCATAGTAAAAATAAAGAAATATAATTGATATGTTAAAGTCTTTAGAGCACAAAGTTTCTGGCAGATAAGTCTCATCAAATGTGACCAGTACGTCCAAAGCTGAAACAAAGTCACTTAGAGTCTATGGCCCAAAAGATGAATGAAAGGTGCTTGAAACTCCAGAAGAACGAGGAGACGCTGTGGTGTTAGCAGCTGCCACGTGTAAACAGTATGCGCTGGTGGTCGCCACGGAAACGCATCAACAAAATCTCTGACAGCGTCGGAAGGGGAATCCCCGTTCCCCGCTGGACTCCGGCTTTCTCTTTTAGATGAAATGCAGGCTAACGCTCAGGATGCAGAGAAATATATATATTTATTAAATACACAGGTTCACAAATAAAACAATATAAAATCTGCACTTGGAAACCACCAGTTTGAGCACCGTTCACTCTGGATGACAGGTACCCGGGTAAAAAGCAGAGGAACGGTGCTGTAGAGATCAACAAGGTGGATCACCAGGAAGCAGACAGGAACAATAGACACCCTGCCGACGCGTTTCAAACTGTTATGGTTCTTTTTCAAGGCAAAAATTTGAGGTGTGCACTCCCCCAAATTTAGGGTGGGAACACCAGGGACTTCACAGCAAACAATTATAACAAGCAGCACAATAGATGCCCCATTATCAAATAACCACAATATTCCTATAGGTACAAAGGGTCTGATTCACAACTAAGTAAGAATAGGATTTTAGTGCGTATATTTAAGAACGGTTAAACTGAACATGCGCAGAACTCAAAACTACGCACCGACACCATGTAAGAATGATTCACAGATAAGAATGGCTACTTAGGAATGATTCATGCTTTGGAATATAATGACTTCCGCATGCGTGGCTAGATGGGCAACATTCTTAATGCAAATGAGCAGCACTCGGGCTACTAATGTACAGTATGGGCATTCCTCGAGACTTAGGAATGAATCACAGTTAAGAAGACCTTATGGAAACTAACATACGCACGAACATAGATAAGAATGCCAATTACCATTCTTAAGTTGACATCCGCATGGTTAACAGAGAGCCAAAGCCTCATGCTTTTCCGTTTGTTCAACACACAGCTGATGCGTGTTTATAATGAATGCATGTGTTCACTTTGATTGAAAGAATTAAAGGCTTATATTTTAAAACTGGTTTTAAGGTTACCATTTTGTGTTTGACTTTAAATTTGGAAGGTACTTAATATTTCCATTTGTTTGCCGTTTGTGCATAATTTCGTTGTTTGTTGTAAAAAAATTTTAATCATAAAACTTTTTTTATTTAACTTGTAGCATGTTGCATTGTTTGTGTGAGATATTGAGATACAAATTTTGTTTAGGTCTAATTTATGTAGATATTTATTATTTTGATATTTATGTTATAACAGCTTTAAATGCTGAATGGTTCTTTCTTAATCCTTCAATAAGTATTTATGGTTTTAATAATTTTTTTACATTTTTGCATATTGCAATTTGTAATAATTCTTTTGTAACTTTTTTGTTAATTAAAAAACAAAGAAAGCCCCCCCAAAAAATCTGCTTCTTAATTAAATCAATGTGTTTCTTTGCTTAGCCGTGAATAATGAGGATATTAAAGATCTTAAATATACACACAATTCTCAGTTGGGAAACAAAGCTACACCTTGAGAATAGAACGTTCTTAGCGCTTAAGAAGCTAGGTGTGTGGTTAGCATTTTTCTGTAGGATCTGTCAGGATATAATCAAATATCATGTGTACAAATGAAATATCAGTATATAGAATGACCTTCAGTTGGCCCAGATCTGGTTTTGTTTATGGCCCTAGCTAAAAGTAGTGGGGTAGAACAAGTTATGACCCTGTCGTAAATGGATAAGTATATTGGGGTGGGGGTCATAAAAGCCAGATCTCTGAAGAAGAGTCTCTCCAGACTTTAAACTGTCACTTGTCACAAAGGTGGGGGCTGTCTGGAGAGGAGCAGTTTTGCCTTTAAAAAGTGTGGTATAGATTCATAATGTTGTTCACTTCATGGGATCTTCTTGAAAGGAAGGAAGTGTTCCATATCCCCCAAGTAATTTGCTGAACCCAGGCAGGGATGGTTTTGCATAAGTCTTTGTGTTTTCCCTTTTTTTTTTTTTTATTATAAGAAACTGTTTTGCATATTGTATGTCCATTTTATTATTCTTTTGTACCTAAGCATTGTGATTATTATCATATTAAATATCAATTAATAAGTTCATGTCTCTGTGTTCTTACAGATTCACGTGTCAGACCAGCTCGGTTATTAAACGCTACTGATTGGTAACAGAAGCGGTCATTCTGGGTTGATGATAATTCTGATAAAGTATAACTGTGTTGATTTGGGTAAAGGAGAACCTAAGACCTCATATGAATAGTCTTGGTGATGGCAGTTCATTAGTAATAAGTCATATTTGGGGTGGGAGAAGGGGCATTAGTCATTGTAGAACATACCAGGTGGTTGTTGTGATTAACCTCTTGAGTCCCAGATAAGTCATGAAATCTATCTATTTATCTATCTATCTATCTATCTATCTATCTATCTATCTATCTATCTATCTATCTATCTATCTATCTATCTATCTATCTACTGTATCAATATACTTAAGAGCATTTTAAAATACAAAATACCTTTAAAAATATACACTGTCCTTTCAGCAAATTTGACTGCTTTGAATCTTTTTATCTTTTCCAATAATCATGTTACTAATTTAATTTAGATGTGATATATTTACAATACAGGAGAATTTGGTTACCAGATATTAGCAGTTTGTAATGTCATCATAGGGCATAACCAGACTCAGGAAGGACAGAAAATATGAAAGAGATTAGTAAAGGTGACGGCTTCCTACATGAAATTAACATTTTTGGGTGACTAATTTCAAAATGCTTATGCTAAGCTATGTTTAATCTATTAGTATTTCTATTAATCAATGTTATTAAGACAGAATGTATATATGTATGTATAAAATGTATTCCTTGGCTCTCTGGCACTTCATTCACATGTGTGCTGTGAATCCAGGGCAAGCTCACAGGCTAAAATTATTTAACCCAGGAAGCCAGTGAGCCAAATAAAATTAGCCATAAGCCAGTATGAAAAGCATTTGGTAAGGACCAGAAGACAATGAATACAGTTTGCACACCTTGACTCCCTGGGATGCCTCAGAGCACTCACAACTGTGCCACAAATCTATGGCAAGCTCACAGGCTAAGGAAATGTTACCCAGGAAGCCAGTGTGCTAAAAGGAGCCAAAAAGCCAGACCAAAATTGAGCATAGAGAGAAAGGGTTCTGGCGAGATGCAGGAAGGTGCCTGGAAAGCTGGAGCAAGGGGCCTGCTACATGCATGTAATATAACTAATATCAGAATATCAGTAATACCACTCACTGTCTGTCTGAAATAGATACATAGCAGCAATAAATGGAAATAAACACATAGGGCCTGATTCAGACTTAAGAAATGTCTTAAAATAAGAACTTAAAGTCACTCCTGCGCAAAGCCATGTTGTTTTCAGGGGGAGTCAATAAATTGTATTCTTTGCATGCAGGGATTTATCTCTGAATTGTTTACTACACACAGATACTGATCAGCTTTAGTATTACACTGTTATTTAGACTTGGGCTGGGAAATATCACCTCTCAACACTAGTACTGTTTGAAACAGATGAAATATGTCTACCCTGCAATCATCATGGTTTAGCCCAGGGGTAACTTTCCTCTCTTAAGAAGAATTTACTTAAGTCTGAATCAGGCCCATAATTCCTATTATCCTGTAGGTGTGAGGGGAAGATCCAATGTCAGTGGTGATTTTCACATTAAGTATAAGAGTCAACTACTTAGGACAGGCTTTTTCTGATGGAGGGGATGCTATCAATCCAGAAGATGAAGGTGTGAAGAGAGAAGTAAAATATGGGCCACCAAATTTTACAAGGGACCCTTGAGTCTGCCTACAGTCCTTTCTTACAGAGGTGACCTGACAGGACCCAGTGCCATGACAACTGCTTTAAACTAGTTATCTGTCATGACACTGTGCCGGGAAGTGATTTTAAAAGATTGGTTCATTTGTGCACCCTGATCCCTAAAATGACCCTGTCCATTTTAAAGATAAGTAGAATAATGTATTCTAGATTGCCATATTAAATACAAACTAAAAATCAAATGTAAACCTTTTAACATAAACTACTCCATACTTTTTACATCTTAGTTTTCCTATTTTAAAGATTTTTCATGTTTTGTTCCGGTTAAAAAGAAAAGATGGTTCACTATTAGTAACATAACTGCAATTATGCTGATGGCTATACTGACAATGGGCCATATTCACAGGAAAGTTTTTGCATGGTTTTCTGTGCGTATATTTAGGAGCGGAGTAACTGCGCATGCGTAGTAACTTTTTCCATGCAAGTTACGTAGGATTTAAGCACGGAAGCCCATTAGGCACGGACTTCTGAATCGCACTTAGGGAGCGTGGTTGTCTCCCGTAAGTGTGACGTTAGTGTGACGTTACGTAAGGTTGGGTGGGGGGCATTTAAATTAGCTTTTGTGGGCGTGGTTAGTCATGTACGCACGTCTGTAAGTACTAAACGCACGTAAGCACACACGTACAGTTAAGGGTGCCCTATGAAAGCGTAAGTCACCGAAAACCCAACCATGCTAGGGGAGATACTTTAGACACACGCATCTCTGAATCCGGTCCAATGATACCAAAAGCAGGTGAACCTCAGCAAGCTTGTCTCAAATGTATCAATCCAGGAAAAGAAAACTATCCAATGTGACTGTTATTCAAGAAATGGTTTCATTTGCATTTCAGAAGCTGGAATGAAATAAATATTGTGAACACTTGCACAATCCAATGCTGAAGACATGAATATCTGGACAAATGTGAGCTTTAACACCTGGTCTAGAAAAGTAGACCATTATTAATAATTGGAGCCTGTACAAAAATCAAGACATATTTTTGTAACCACATAAACTTTGTTTTATCCTGGCGAAAGAGATATTTTACATATGCTGGATGAAAAGGCAATGCTAATGTGTAATGTGGAAAATTCGTGCATATTAGTCTATGGGGCTAATCTGCAGTTAGAAACAGATACTAAAAAGTAAAATATGAAAAATAACCGTACTTTAATACAAAGGTGAAAATAAAAGTAATCTTTCTTACAAATAAGAAACATTTATAGAATTGATCAAATTCATATTTTTCATATTTTTTTTTACATATTTAATTTTAAAATGTAATTTAGGACCATGGTTATGGCAGCACTTATACCTATGCATTGTCAGATAACTACCCTACTTCCGCAATCAGTGGTCCGTAGTTTTGCGCAAGAAAGCATCAACTCTCAATGCAAATTCTGTTTACAGTTTAAAAATTTGCCTTTGTCTGCAGTTTAACATGGTATTGCTAAGATGTAGCTTTTTTTTACTGTTGCCTCCATCTTTAGATAGCTCTTAAGTTTCTAAAGAAAATATAATCAAACACTTAGGGCCAGATTTACTAAGCTGAGGGAAAGGAAAAATGGACATTCTCTAGTATGTAATAGGAAAGTGAGAGCTAGAATGTGATTGGTTGCTATGGGCAACATCTCCACTTTTCCAAACCCACAGCTTAGTAAATTTTGCCCTTAGTCCTATTTGGTAGACCGCAGATCTCTGAGTAAAAGCTGCAGATAAAGTCACACACACTGGACCACACTATTCAGAAATCTGTGGATTAAGATTTTAGTAACTACCCTCGCTTTGAAAGAATTTTGAAATAAGTGACTCTTACATTTTTTGACTTTCAGAAAATACTAGAGGTATGCAAGACTGGAAGAATACACCTAAAGAGTAAACACCTATAATGTAAAGTAACCAACCCAGTGTCTTTGCTCATTCCTGAATGGCTCAAAATGTATTCTGAACGATTAACACAGATTTGTACGTATATGTGTATGCAACCACCTTGGAAAGCACATAGAATAGTCTGCTTTTGAATAGCTACGTTAGCTTGTCTTAGATAGACACAGTTCAATGAGTGGAAGCATGTGGTGAGCACAATTCTGTCACACAAAAACAGATGAAAGTCATAGTAAAATAGTAAACACAGAGATTTTGATTCATATTTTGAAGGAACATAGACAGGTGGATTAAAAATACATTGGAACACTGACTGTTCATGGAAATCATAGTTTCATGGAACAATGATATGTGGAGTCATAGTATAATGGAATACTGAGATTAGGAATTGTAATATAATAAAACACTGAGTTTTTTTTGACTCATAGTATAATGGAACACTGACAGTTGGAGTCATAATATATTGGAATACTGAGATTTTTAGTCATTGTATAATTAATTACTGACAATTGCAGTCATAGTATTATGGAACACTGAGATTTGGAGTCATAGTTTACTGGAACACTGACGGAGTCATAATATAATAGAACACTGACATTTGGAATAATAGTATAATGCAACACTGACAGTTTTGGTCATGAAATTATGTAACACTAACAGAGGGAGACATTGTATAATGGAGTGTCCCTTAAGCAACTGGTGAGAGAGCCCACTCGCAAAGAGGTCATCTTAGATTTGGTACTTACAAATGGTGACCGAATCTCAGAAGTAAATGTGGGTGAGAACCTAGGATCCAGTGATCATCAAGCATTATGGTTTAGTATAATGACTGAGAGAGAAGCGTGCCACACGAAAACGGGGGTGCTAGACTTTAGGAAGACAGATTTTTGGGAAATGGGGAAATGTGCAAGTTATTCTTTGGCAGAGTGGAGGCACATGAAAGGAATACAGGAGCAGTGGGGAAATTTAAAAAATGCATTATTAACAGCAACAGACCTTTGTATAAGAATGGTTTTAAAAACCCCCAGAAAAAGAAAGCCAATGTGGTTTACAAAAGAGGTAGCAACTACAGTGAAAGCAAAAAAGATGGCCTTTCGGAATTATAAGCAATCTCAGAGTAATGATGACAGGAGGCTAAAATAGTTATCAGAGCAGCAAAGGCACAAACTGAAGAAAAACTGGCCCACTTGGTACAAAAAGGGGACAAAAGCTTTTTTAGGTATATAAATGAAAGGTGAAAAACAAAGGAGGGTATCGTAAGGCTCAAAACAGAAAGTGGAATTCTTATTGAGAGTGAAAAGGCAGATCTTAAAAAGTATTTCTGTTCAATATTCACAAAAGAAAGAGAGGGGAAGGGTCCACTTTTGAATGGGAAGACTATTAATACAATGGGGGCAATTACTACTACTTTCTACTTTCTTACTACTACTATTAAAAGAACTTTCAAAATTGAAAGTGGACAAATCAATGGGACCAGATGGGATACATCCGAGGATACTAAAAGAGCTTAGAGGGGTGCTGGCAAAACCATTAACTGAATTATTCAATCAGTCACTAATAACTGGGGTAATTCCAGAGGACTGGAAAATGGCAAATGTCCTCCCTCTGCATAAAAGGGGAAGTAGGGAGGAAGCGCCAAACTACCGACCAGTGAGTCCAACATCAGTAGTAGGGAAATTGATGGAAACACTGTTAAAGGAACAAATTGTACAGTATCTTAAATCCAGTAACTTACAGGATCCCAAGCAAAAAAAATAGAAAAAGTAATGGAGCGCTTGTGGTGGTAGCCGTGCACTATAAAAACCAATTAAACCAGTCCAGCAGCTCATGCAGGGAGGATATGTCCCTTCGACAAAAATTTAAGAAACAAAAAAGAGAATGCAGAGCGCTGAAGAAAGGATAATTGGTTATTATTTATTAATAAACAATGAAAAAACAAATAGTAGATGGTAGGTATAATATGAAATTTAAATAGAATTAAAAAATATACAAAAATAAAGATAAAATGTAAATTAAATTACAGCTAGCACAAACGTATAGGTGCAATAGCTAGTCCACTATTGATTACTGTTGATCAGGCAGCTAGTTAAGTGAGGAACACATTGGAGTGGTTTAGAAAGTTCCGTTAAGATACATAGTAATATTTCCAATAGTAGTGATTGATGGTCCTTTAGATACTTAAAGCATTGGCAAATAAGATACTCCAAGCAGCATGGATTCACTGGGGGAAGATCATGTCAAACAAATCTTATTGAATTTTTTGACTGGGTCAGTAAAGTATTAGATAAAGGGGGAGCTGTAGACATAGCTTATCTAGATTTTAGCAAGGCTTTTGACACTGTGCCACATCGAAGACTGTTAAATAAGCTGAAAACTTTAGGGTTGGACTTAAAGCTAGTTGCATGGATACAATCTTGGTTACAGGATAGACAACAAAGGGTTGTAGTAAATGGAATCTCTTCTGGGGATGGTAAGGTAACCAGTGGAATACCCCA
>WWET01001359.1:152644-177355 GCA_011038615.1 Limnodynastes dumerilii | reverse complement strand
GCAACATCAGCAACACAAATAATAACTAACATGGACCCAGTGTTATGAGGCTACTCCCGGGGCGTGGAATCTAAATGGGGCCTGGTCTTCACTAGGGCCCCTGATGGTGGGGATAGACTTGTGTGAGTAATAAGAGTACTATCACTTTTTGTTTTCACACAAGAATGGTCAGAAACAAGCTGAGTCACCACTGGGATCACCAGTACCCATAGAGCAATAATGAAATAATGGAGACAGATATGAGTCTATACTCATGGAATTTGGAGGGTGAGACCAGACTGAGTAGACAGGAAACTGGGCCACCTGCCCTAAGCTTGCCTTGCACAAGACTGTTGGAGAACACGCAGGGCCGGTGCTAGCATGTCTGGCTCCCCCCTGCAAAAAATAAATTGCGCCCTTCTCTTTTCTAAATTATTTGTTAATTCAATTAAGTTTTTTTTTTCTTTTAATACAATTCATAAAATGAAAAGTAATAAAGAGAATAATACAAATGAACACATTAAAAAGAAAAATGTATTGCTTGTACTCCCTTTGTTAAACATCGCCATACTTGTGTCTCCTTTAATAAACATCACCATGCTTGTGTCCCCTTTCATAAACATCACTCTACTTGTGCCTTTACTTACCTTCTTACTTCTCTTTCTTCTCTTTGTTCTGCCTGCCCTGCTCTTTGTTCTTCTGCCTTTGCTTTCTTCTGTCCTGGATCCTCTCTGCATGCTCCTCACTAAAATGTCAGGCGTGATGACGTCACACGCAACGTTTATTGAGAATGGAGCAGGGAGGAGTCAGGACAGAAGAAAGAGGATGCTGGGTCCTGACGCCGGCGCCGCCATATTAAGTAAGTTACTTTATCTTTTTATATTTTTCTTTTCTGACAGCGGGACTAATGGGAGATTGTGGTGGAGGGAAGCGCCTCTCTGGCTTGGCGATCCCCCGCCACACTTACCCTGCTTACCAGGTTTAGCCGGCCCTGAGAACATGCCAAACACTGGATTTTTTAAGTTACAACTTGTGTTTGGGATTGCTGTATGACATTTCACATCTGATAATAACAAAACTGAACTGATGAAGTTAAACAAAGTTGATGAAACATCATTCAGATGCACACTGACACATTATTATTATTAAATATGATAAATAAAATGGTATGAAATATATTACATTTTTGTCTCAGTGTGTGGCTCACCTAAATTGGTAGTAATTAACAGTATATGTGTCAAATAATTATATTTTGATCAGAATTGACTGGGACTGGAGAGGCATTGTCATGTCCCAACTAAAAATGTCTTGGCAATGGCAAGCTTTGCCCCTCTCCAGTTGTTGTGCTTGTGTTTTATTGTTTGCTTGTTGCCAGTCTTTGTCTAAAGTTGATCTCATCTTTGAATTCTGTTGCAGCATCTCATTGAATGCTTGTTAATTAAGTTTGTCTTGGCTTGACCCTTATTTTTGATAATTGCTAACATCATATAATTTGCCTGTTATGCTTGCCCTTGTAATCCACCTATAGTTTGCAACTAGTAAATAAAATTGTGTTTATGACTATTTTTATCTCTACCTTTGAGCTATTTGGCATACAGATAGCAGTTGCTATAATATTACTTATTTTTCTTTTTTATACATCAGCAATTTATCCATATTCTTTACAAAGATTTAACATTTTAGGTAATTTATGAGTAGACCATTTATGTATAATAATCTTTACTAATAAAATATTTGTAAAGCATATTGGTAAAGATGGATCATTAAAGCTAAATATGGTGCGGTCTCTGTGTTCCAACATATGAACAATATTCCAGAAGCATTTTACAGTGTTGTCTTCCACCCTGAATGCTGACGTTGCCTCTTTTAATATATTCATGAAGCCATTTACATTCAAATGCAATTATAAATTACTGGGAAACTCCTTCCCTTCAATACAAGGGAACAATTTCAACTTAAATTATACAGTTTATTTTGCAGGGTCTAATTAAACGGCTTCTTGACAGACATCAAATTCCTATAATCACAAAGACTTTCTGTCATCAGGCTGCATATAGATGATTGCATTGACTTCATTGGTTTAATATATTTTTAGAATATCCAGTCTAAAAATGTATCTTTCAAGACAATTCCGCTCCTCTCTTTTATTTTTTCATTTTATAAGTACTAAAGTAATCAGAACACAATTATGGAACTCTTGTGGTATCTTATTAATAAAGGATAATAAAAATAATAACAGTAATAGTTCCCCACTTACAAAAAGGTATATTGTTCCATTAACTGGTTTGAGAAACAATGTGCATGGTAATGTGAATATTAAATTGTGCAAATAACTGAAGTAATAAAAAATAATGGTATGAAATGAGAAATGCTGCCGATCACACAGCTTCAATAAACATATACAGTTTGTAAAATAAATAAATTAATATGTCATTCAATCAATCAATCAATAAAAAATTATTGACACACAAACCTATAGGGGAAAAAAAAATATGCAAACCAAACTATTCACCATAAAATAAAGTTTACACATAGCCTTTACTTGAAAACAGCTTATGTTACTCTGAATAACATGACAAAAAGCCGGATTAATATATAAACTCTAGTAATTTCTGTTAATTTTCACTGTTCAAGTTTCTCTGAAATGTAGCTACTTTTGGCTTTTTACTGTCACCTTAATGGATTGCCTTTGTTATCTCTACAGCATTTCTCAGTCTGGTGCTTTATACACACAACAACAAATTGTATAAGAGCACCCAATACAAACTCTGGGCACAGTGACTGGTCAGTGTGTAGGAAGCATACAATATCATAATTTACTCCTATAGCGCAACCAAACATGCAGCAATAGCTTCTTTTCTTCTCTTTGTCAGCTGTCTAAAAATATCTGCTTACATGTATGCTGACATATGTATGCATTTCTTTTTATTTCTTCTTCTGCGTATGCAGCATTACTCAGTTATATTCCCTGGATCTTAAATCAATCTAATACCCCTTATGAGGAGTCACATTTTCCTTCTGGATCCAAATAACCATATCTAAATTCTACTCCTGGTTTCGTCTAGTTGACTGTCTGTTCTAGCTATCAGGTTTTAAATCATTTGACCCATAGATCTGTTTGATTTCTGTCTTTTTCATGTTATAACTGAAATTCAAGGAATTATGTATACAACACATGACTATAGTCAGCTACTGATACATGCAAATATGCATAAAACACATATATACAGATGTAGACCCCCTAAGCTGCACACACTGTATGATAATCAGCAATGTTGTAAGCATACATTTCATTTGATCCGTCATGCTTATTAAAAATTGGTAGTGATTTTTATCCACAAGCAGATGTTAGAATGCACCTGACAGTTGAAAAAAAATAAAATTGCTGCCAGCCATGACCTCACATTCAGCCTTTTGGGGGTTTGTGCTCTCCTTTAGGATGTAAGCTCTCATAATCAAGGTCTCTCATTACTATTAAACCTCTTGCTCCTCTTCTGCACCGACAGATCTCACTCTAGTTTTCTGCTACCTATGTAATGGCCTTCCTTACCTTAATTACTGCTTGCTTGTCTTTTTCACTGTTATGCAATATCTTATCACCTTTACCATGTGCACATAGTGTATAGTAGTAGCTAGGATAGCCGGGGGCGGGAGGGAGGCGGGGAGAGGGATCCTTCTTAAGAAGGAAACAACGCAGGGTAAGATTAGGTAGACCTATGGCGTTTATAGTACCTAAAAACAAGGCACGGGTTAGGGGCAGGACAGTGAGTTATATGCGGATCTATCCGCACCTAACTCACTGTTAGGTGTGACTACGGCCCAGTGTGTTCAAAATCCCCTCATTTGTAGTGTAATGTATTTTGGCTATAGAAATAAAGTATAAAAATAATGATTAGGATCCAGACTTAAGTAAGTGCTTGAAATTAGTTACTCCTGGGCTAAACCATATTGATTGCAGGGGGGGTCAAGTTAATTTTATGCGTTGCATGCAGGGATATATCTTTGAATTGCTTACTGCACACAGATACTGACCAGCTTTACTATCACACTGTTATTTAGACTTGGGATAGGAAACATCACCTCTCAACTGTTGTTAGCAACAGATAAAATATGACTCCCCTGCAATCAGCATGGTTTAGCCCAGGAGTAACTAATTTCAAGCACTAATTTTAGTAGATGGGACACTGTGTTTGCAAATTATAACGATTCCTCTACCAGTTAGTAGTTTTGTTCACAGTCTATCAAAGCACTGAAATATTTGATTATGTGGGCCAAGAAGTGAATGAAACCTTCTAGCTGTGAGGAGCATGTTATCTTGGTCACTTGTTTTCCTTGTAAGTAAATGGCCCAGATGTCACATTGTATTTTTAATATGCTTTTTAACTGTGGATGGAAGTGTTAAGAGATGTAAAAATTATGAGCAGAATATAACTGAAGGATAATTGCACAAATAGATGACAGATGAAATGTTAATTGTAAAAGTGTTATGGAAAAGCATTTAGTTACTAAAATATGTGCATAATTTTCCAACCGTACATATAGAGCTTAAAAATTGAAAGAACTTTGCAATCAACAAAATGCTAAAGTTAGCAATGTAGCAAAATAAAAAGAATGGCAACAAACACTGGATTGCTGGGGAAAAAACATTACAGAGAAGGTGTACAACACTAAGGCTAAGCAGTAGCTTACTAAGATCAGGGCAAGATAAAAATTTGTGGGGGCCCCGGCCAACTAATTTATGGGGGCCCCTGCCACACATTACATTTAATCTTGATAATAAGTTTAAAAATGACATGTAATGAAAGAAATGTATGTACTTAATAGTGGGAACAGCAGCATCCTGCTCAAGTGTTGCAATCTACACATCAATCATCCAACAGTGGCTGGTAATAGGTGTGGCAGTGCTAGGGCCAGCCTTATTAGCCTAGGCTTGGAATTGAGCAACACCAGAGACAGATTAAGGAACCCTCTATGCCCCTACTTAGGACCACAGATGCACACATATGAAATAGTAATACCCAAGGCTGGACTTTAAAAGACACAATGGCCAATTTTTTTGTGAGATGCAAGCTCCTAAAGCTTTATTGTGATTTTTTGATATCAATAATTTTTGTTTTATTCAAACAACAGATTAGGGTAATTGTGAAGGCAAAGAACACTATAAATACACAGCAATGTAGCCCGAAACATTTCTACTATATCAAATGAACAGGACTAAAAGGCCATAACTAGGGCTGTGCGGTAGGGGCGGCTACCCAGGGCACAAAGCCTAAGGGGGCGCCAGTAAGTTCATATTTAACGGTAAATTGGTTTGGAATTCAGGGGGTGCCATTTGTCTTTTTTTGCCCTGGTCGCTAAAATTTCTGGCTACAGCTCTAGGACTATCTACTACCCAATTTAAACATGTCCCATTGATTCCCTTTTAATTGATATGCAATTATGTGGTATTATTTAGCATGTATTAATAATCTAGATCTCTTGTTCTCCTTAACAGAGCAAACAGGAATTATGGTTGCACATAGCACATTTATTCCGTCACTTTGGTTTGTACAGCATTTAAGTCGCTGTTAACTTTGTTTTCTGGCTAGAAGCACTCAACTTCTTCAACTTGTGAATTAATAAAGATATAGAACATTATCATTCAGAGCAGAGCTGAGTGCATGAAAATGTACTAAGGAGGGCAATGATATTAATTATTACCATAACGTCTGTGGTTAGAAGGCAAAGGAGTACACTTTTTTTTTATTATTATTTATATTGAGCAGGATGATTTAGTGTGCATATAAATAATGTAAAATGGCTGATAGCAAAGAGATTATATGAAGATACTGTAGGAGTTTAGGGACATTATTCCCTCCCTGGTGCATTTTTATCTTCACATTCAATTAAAAATTAAATCTAAAATTAATGTTTTGCTTTACTAGTGCTTGCCAAGCATATGTAATAAAATCAAAAGCATAGAAATTTATGGAAAAAAACCTGTTGAACATATAGATCTCCCCAGACTAGTTATCATTTCTCTCATGCTGTAACATAATCCATTTCTTTAGCTAAACATGTGCTTTTACCATAAACAGAACACCATAAAGGGTTATAAAATGTGGCTTGTTCTATTTTTTTCTAAACTAAAAATTGTGAGCACAAAATTGGAGGCAAATGTCTCATGCAAACAGTTAAGTAGGGTACACAGTGGGGCTTTTCAGCAGATAATCTATCCAATTACTTCATCAAAAGACCGTTTCACCAGATCTCTTACCAGTGTGTACTGCCCCCAGAACTTCTAGTAGACACAGTACACACAAGAATCAAAAGATATCTTTCCATTGCTGATCTGGCATATTAGAAGCTCCAAAAGATCAAAAGATCAAATCAAAGATCACAGACCGTTTTAAAAGATTTTTGAGCATCGCATTGGTAAGATATATGGTGAATTGGTCTTTTGATTGTGTGATTGGTAAGCTGATCTGTTGTAAAAGTCCCAGAGCTAGAATTACTAAGCTGCGGGGAAAGGAAAAGTAGTGATGTTGCCCATAGCAACCAATCAGATTCTAGCCCTCACTTTCCTATTACATACTAGAGAATGTCAGCTAGAATCTGATTGGTTACTATGAGTACTATCTCCACTTTTAATTTCCCGCAGCTTAGTAAATATGCCCCCCAGTGTGTATCCAGCCTTAGAGTACAACTTTTTTGACAAATGGTGTAACTAATCACTTATCATATTGTGCGTCCTATTTCCTGTAACTGCCATGTTTTACACTCTCTGCTTCTTGAGAGGTTACAAAATGGAAGCTTAGCTTACTTCTAAGGCTTTGGGATATTGGAGTAAAGAATTGTGTATGAACTGCAGAGGTCCATAATTTCTTCTAAATATATTATGGAAAATACATTTAATTTCTTTAATTAAAAATATTGTATACTTTTGCCTCATTCAACACATTACAAATACTGACTATACTTCATGCATCTTTATTAAGGATTGTGGATATCTAAAGCCTGTGGCTCCTTGTTCTTAGAAACATGTATTGGAGATTGTCATAACGGGAGTCAATATCTTGTATATAAACCAGTATGTTAGAAATACGAATTTGCCTTTTGACCCTGACTGGCATCTTCTTTTATTGCTCTGGGCCTAGTTCTGTTGTCTGTTTAATGGCCAGGTCTGGAGCTATTCTTGCATGAAGTCATATACTATGGCAGAGAAAAGTATCTAGCATACATGGACATCAGGATATTGGGGGTCATAAAAGTCAGAGCCTGACTCAGAGCAGACCTGTCACTTTTCCCAAAGGTGGGGGCTGTTGGAATGAGGCATTTTATTACTTTAAATATGTAGCCCCAGATAGAGAACTTGCTCTCTTCATGGGATCTATTAGCTAAAAAGGTGTTCCATATAAGTATTCTGCTAATCCCAGACAGGGAAGATCTTTGCATAAGTTTTTTTGTGTTTTCCCCTTTTTATTTCATAAAAAACAGTTTTGCATGTTGTGTGTCAATTTTGTTATTCTTTTTGTAAATAAGCATTGTGACTTTTATCATATTAAATATCAATTAATAAGTTCATGTCTCTGTGTTCTTACAGATTCACGTGTCAGACCAGCTTGGTTATTAAACGCTACTTAATGCTAACTGAAGAGACCATTTTGAGTTTATGGTAATTTGGATAAAGTATATAGTGTTAGATTTGTGTAAGGGAGAACCTAAGACATCCTGTGAATAGACTTAGTGGTGGCAGCTTATTGGTAATAAGTCATATTTGGGATGAACAAGGGGCATTACCTAGTGTAGAACAGACCAATTTTTTTTTGAAGGCCTCAGTTGAGGTCAGGGTCGTGACAGAGAGACATGTTAGTATGAAAATTCAGCAACCTACAGATTTACCTAATTTAGATGCAGAAGTGGTTCAAAAACATGCCTTTGTGGAGACATTTTTTGTGTGTGTCATTGACCTGATCATAGTTGTCCCATATTTTCTCCGAAAATATCTAAATGCTAGAATGCAGGTGGCATTCATAGTACTTTAATGTTCATGCATTTAAAATACAGTTGCAGAATAACGTGTGCATGTTATTTTAAATGAGCGCCTTAATGCACACAGTAAATAGCTATACACTCACGCATTTCTGTTACCTTAAGGAGCATCCTACATTCTAGTCTTCTGAGACATCTAAACTAACTATAAATCCATCTTGACTTGCAGGGATATTCAAATTTGATAAAGCTCATAGCAAGGCTGTTATTGTCCCTTTTGTTACATTACTCAGGGTAGTTTTTTCCTCTAGGAGATCTCGGAGGGAAGAACTAGATGTCAGTATGGGGGCAGTATTCAATTATGCGGTTTATGCAAATTGCGCCATTAAGCCCTGTCCCCTGTCAACCACTGCAGCAATTCCCATAGTGTTCCAGGGGGCGGGTACGACTTGATGACAAAATTCATGTCATCAAATCCTTCCCATCGATTTCTATAATGATAGGGACTTGTGGGAGATTTGCTGGCTCTCCCAGATACTGGGAGAACTTTCTGGATTTCTTCAGAAGGGCAGAAGTACATTATATATCACGTAAGGAAGGTCTACTAATGTGGTGCATGATCTAAGTAACTAAATATTCCAAGCATGACAACAGATACTAGATACACATAGCTTGGATTGGGTTTAATAAGATCCAGAAGGGAGGCATTTTTCAAAGAAAGAGAGGTATTAGAACACAAAGGTATGCAAAGAAAATGGAAGGTTATAGGATTAGAATCCTTAGTTCTGAATTGAAGAGTAATGGATGTGTGGCAATTTCAGACCGTCACTATCCACAATCGCTCTGCTAACCATTTTCCTCACACAGACAGACTTTCAATAGCTAGGGACAACTTTTAAGTTTCCTACTTTTCCAAATGGAAAATGGTGCCAGTGTGGACATAAGGTGTGTGATAAGGCATGCCTATACTATAAATTCAAATCTTAGGATTCTCTGGTGCTGGGCCTCAATTAAATATTGGAATGAGGAGATACAAGTAAACTACAAAGCAAATGAACAGCTGTTTACTTTGCAGTTAACCTCTATCACTTTTTATAAAATGGATATCTTAAACTGCTTGTCATTACTGCTTTATTTATGAGGAAACACTGGGATTTCCTTATTACCCTGGACACATTGCATGAAGTGAGCTGACAGATGTGCTTCCCTGCTAAAGAGTAACAAGAAAATGCTAAATGTGCCCTTTAAAAGTACCACAGCAAAAATCTATGAGTGAAAGTGACTGCATGTCCTTAAACTACGTTGGCTTAAAAAACAAATCATAATTTAATGTTGGCATTATCGCTCTAGAATATAATAATCCAGTTTTCGCACTAGTTTACATGTTACATAAAAAATAAACTTGGAGGGTCTCACGTAGAGTTGGCCATAAGTGTTCATTTTTGTTCACCAGTTGTATGCAATCTATATATATGCCAACTTACATTGAAAGGGAGACACAGGGCATACTGATGTTGGACCAGAGCAAGTTTATATAATTTTAATGTGAAGTACAGTTAAAAAATAAACAATTGCTCAACTGTAAAGAGAACACACACATTATCATCTGGATGACCTTTGCTAAAATTTACAGTTAGTTCATCATTTTAATTTAAAGGGCTAGATTTACTAAGCTGTGGAAAAGGAATAGTTGAAATGTTGCCTATGGTAACTAATCAGATTCTAGCTGAAATTCTCAAGTATACAATAAAAAAATGAGAGCTAGAATCTGATTGGTTGCAATGGGCAACATCTTCACTTTTCCTTTCCCACAGCTTAGTAAATCTGGCCCCTGTACTTAGAGCTGTGGCTGGTGCATATATTTAGGATATACAATGGCAGAACAAAACAAGATACACTTTTACTGATTTGCAAAAGGACTGTCACCTATATTGGTTTATGTGGTAGGATGAAGTTTCCCACCACAAGTGAGCAGGATAAAAATAAATAAGAGATGTGAAAATAAAAAATACTACAATGCTACAATGCAACAGAGACTATTACAATAAATTAAAGATGAGCGCCGAGGCTCAAGTTTTGGTTCTAAATTTTGTTCGTGTTTTAGTTTTGTCCAAAAATAATGAAATGTTTTGGTTCTGTAAATTTTCATAAAATCATTAAAATCATGTAATTTTAATGGTTTTTTGTGTGCTTAAAGCATTACTAACACTAATAACATTAATTTTCACTTACTCCCAGCTCACAAGATTCTTATCTGGACACATCATGATATGCAATGAAGCAGTTAGCATATTTTGACCGCCTCCCTTTGTGAAGCCCCAGTATGGCACACATGTAATGGGTTGACGAGTGCCCAGGTCGCCCTCCACCATGTACACACTTGCTACATGTTGAGACCTAAAGATCCTCTTAAATAGGTCCTTGAGGGTGGCGAGTTCCCAAGTCACCCACCCTCCATGTACTAACTTGGTACAGGTTGAGACCTTTAAAGATCCTCTTAAATAGGACAATCAAGGGGACGAGTGCCCACAGGTCGCCCACCCTCCATGTACACACTGCTTCATGTTGAGACCTAAAGATCTTCTTAAATAGGTCCTAGAGGGTGGTGAGTGCACAAGTCGCCCACCCTCCATGTACAGACTTAGTACATGTTGAGACCTTTAAAGATCCTCTTAAAAAGGACTGTGAGGGGGACAAGTGCCAGGTCACCCACCCTCCATGTACAGACTTGGTACATGTTGAAACCTTAAAAACAACTGCTACAGACAGGTGACCTGGTTGTTAGTGTGCTTGTCAAGGTCACTGTGATCTTATATAGTTCACCTTTTTTCGTAGTACTGATCAGTTATGAAACCTTTGAAAAATAATGTTTGCCTGTGACAAACTCAATGTCAATATAACCCCCTGCCCTCGGCGCTTCACAGATTATGGCCGACCAGCACACACCCGTATCATCAATGCGCACCCCGACGGGCACCGGGGAGGCAAACCGGGATGCTAGCCGGACAGCATAGCATCCTTGCTTCGCATCAAAGGGTGTGCCTATCCTGCACCATACCTCAGCACTGTGGTTAGCGCCATAAATTGCTGACCACCTCACCAATACCGCCAAAGCCAGGACGATGGTATGGCCCGCCACCTAAACCTTCTCCAAAACCCCCAACAGCTGTCTAACAAATTTCTCCAAACCTTCATTAGAGAGATGCACCCCGTCCGGCCTATACAAAGAAAGGACCTCTCTAGAAATCTCAGGGTGATACACGACTAGACCCCCCAAATTAACCACAAATTTGGTTATATTGACATTCAGCTTTTTCCTTGTTGATTCCAAGGCCTGGATTTGGGAGGCATACCTCCAATGAATTCTGGTTACAATCCTGGACCAAATGATCTTAAGCTGGGGGAATTCTGCGGCATTAGCAGACAAATCTGCCTTAATGGCCCTTCTCAACCCGCAGGACTCCAACTGCTCCAAATCATTACTCCCTAAATGTATTATTAGACACGCAGGGATACTCATTTTCACTTTTAACTAGATCCCAAAGCCAGTTAAATAGCTCCCAGCGCATACCTCTAATGCCAAACCACTCAATGTCCCAACCCTATAAAGCTGCGGATGCACCTCTCTGCTTACAAACCTCCCCTGCCCAAAAAACAAAGGAGTGCTCCAATACAAGGGCCCTCCTGCCCTGCTGGCAACCATCTGCATAAGAAATGTTAAATAAAATTACGACGCAACGCTGTGAACCATAAGAGACTTAAGCCCATTGCAGCTTATCCCAATCCAAGTAACCTCTAACTAGCGAAATAAATAAAAGCAGTAAATAAACATAGAAGGAAAAGTGGGGAGGGGGTGGGGGGTTCAAACAACTGAAAGCCAACACAACACCAACGGGGGTGAACACTCCAAAACCCCTGGGTAGCCAAGGCCAATATGACACCCGTGTAGGGGGAAAAAGGTAGAAAATTCCCCAGTCCTTCCATAAAGGCTGGGGATGGTAAATTCTGGGTTACATTGACTAACCGATGTCCACGATCCTAGAACCATTTCTTAACAACTACTAACAAATCACCTTCACTGAAAGAAAAAGATTAAAGCCATAGCAATCAAACTGGCCTAATATACTTCCTAAAAGCCAGCGACTTCCAACGCCCCAGGGACATAATGTCCTCGGCTAAACGGCCCGCCAGAGCGGCGGAAGTGGCGGCTCCAATTCTAAAGGAATGTGTACCGAACAGGGCTGGGTCAAGTCGCATCGCACGAATGCACTTTTTAAAAACCGAGGTGAACTGGAATCGTAT
Organism: Limnodynastes dumerilii; assembly: GCA_011038615.1. Taxonomy (NCBI): domain Eukaryota; kingdom Metazoa; phylum Chordata; class Amphibia; order Anura; family Limnodynastidae; genus Limnodynastes; species Limnodynastes dumerilii. Next base: position 165,103 of record WWET01001359.1, on the reverse strand, counting down.
CAGTGGGGAACTAACCTGATGTGACAGCCAATTAACCCTATCCATCGGAGCATGCCGAACGAATCACCGAGCCAGTGCTACCGGACACACGGTGGGATCCGTGTGCTTTGCCATAGTTACCCATCGCCCACGACCCAACTGATCCGTTTTGGATCTATGGATCCTGCATGATGTGCAACCGTCTGAGACCACCACGTCCCCGGCCAGAAGCCCGGAGTCAACTGCTGTTTTGCTCCATGCCACTAACTCAGAAACGCGAAAAAAAACCCAAAAAAGCCCATGAAATGCCACCCGAAAAAGCCTGAGCTCAGACCTATTCCGCGTAACTTCCTCAAGAGCCGACATCAAACCACGAAGGGTGTCCAGGTCGATTGGCCTGCGCCTGTCTGGCAGGCATGGGTGTGTCCTACCCCAGCCTTGCATAATCCGCAAAACAGCAAAATCTTTAGTTGGATCGGGAAGGCTATGCCACCTTGAAAAATACGATACCCCCGCTAGTAAGGTACCCATGGATGCCCTAGACCTCCCATCCCGGTACTCAGCTCATAACTATTTAAACATTATCGACCTAATGGGCTTACCTCTGTGGCGCCTGAGATTCCTGAAGGCAACCCACTGCTGCCACACCCGCCTGTAGACCCAGAGCATATTAGGAGCCAGGGAGTTGTCCGCCAAGGCCCTCAGGCTGGCCGAACGATCTGCCAGAGATGACAGGGGCAAGATAAACCTGACCCTTGCGCCATAGGCGCCAGCTCCCTAAACCGGGGCCAATCAAAGCGTGACAGGGCATCTGCGATTCTATTCTCAATCCCAGGGACATGCTGCGACCTAAACCTAATATTGAAATGCAAACAATGCAAAACCAAATATCTTAACAACTTAACTGCCGGTGGAGGCTCGCTGCTTGTTGATCGCCTGGACCACCCCAAGGTTGATGCAAAATAGAATATCACGATCCTTCAGGGGGGGAGGCCCACAACTCAACAGCGACAACATTGGGGAACAGCTCCAAAACGAGCTGTAAGCCTCGACTGGACCCATTCCAGAGGCCAAGGTGCAGTGCACCACTGCCCCTGGAAGATAATTGCAACTCCTGGTTGGATTCAGGAGGGCTCTGCCAAATACTCACACCATTAAAGTAATCTAAAAAAGCCAGCCATGTACTCATGTCCTCCCAGATGGAACTTGACCAGTGCACAAAGTGATGTGCCCGTCTAACTCCCGCAGTAACCCTTTTGAGATGTCTGCAAAAAATTCTACCCATAGGTATAACACTACAGGCAAAATTAAGAAGGACCAACACAGATTGGACCTCATTCAATGTTGCGCACTTCCTTAAATTCAAATTGGAGAGGGCTGACTGAAGTTTGCAAACTTTAGCAGCCGGCAACCTGCAGCAACCTGCCTCCATGTCAATCTCAATACCGAGATAAGACAGACAGGAGGTGGGGCCCTCTGTTTTGTCGTCTGCCACCGGAACACCGCAATGCCAGAAGAAGGACCTCGCCGAAAAAAAGCGCTCTTTGACAACCATCCGAGTTTCCCGGGCCTACAAACAGGAAGTCATCCAGGTAGTGAGCAATCGAATCATGTTTGCTCCCAACCTGGATGCACCAATGCAGAAATGAGCTGAACATCTCGAAAAGTGCACAGGAAATGGCACACCCCATTGGCAAGCACTTGTCAATGGAATAATCATCCTCCAACCAGAAACCCATGAACCTAAACGAATCTGGGTGAAGGGGAAGCAGGCAAAAGGCCGACTCAATGTTGAGTTTTGCCAACAATACCCCCTGCCCATTGCTCCTGACCATGGCAACCCGCAGAATCGAAGGACTGATAAACAACAGAACAGACTTTTGGGTCTATTGCATCATTCACCGAGCCCCCATCAGGGTAAGACAGATGCTGAATGAATCTAAATTTACCGGGTGTCTTCTTAGGGACAACCCCCACTGGTGACAAAATCAAATCAGGGGAGTGAAGAGGACCGGCTATCCTCCCGTGGACTACTTCCTCCATAACTTTGCTGCGCAAAACCTCAGGGAATTGCCTCGCTGATCTAAGGTTTCTGAGGCACCCCGCATGAGCTGAATCAAATATCGGGATCCTAAACCCATATTTAAAACCATTCTGCAACAAGAGAGCATCTGCTCGGTTAGGGTATCTAGCTAACTAAACAAGCATAGGGTCAAGCTTAATGGGGGAGTTGGCCTTAGCCAGTTGGCCTTAGCCTGCCGGTGCTTATTGCCATCAGCTGGTGATGCGCGTGAAGAAGGCTGGGAGGTGACACTACAGTTTTTTCCAGGGTGGGTGCTCTGCAACGTATACAGAGGTGTCAGAACTTGCAACCGGCTTCCCTGGTACACTTGTTGTAATTGTAAGCAAAACACTTCCCTTTATTCGCACTAAATTGGGAGTTTCGCCCCGAGGCGGTGGTGGATTTACGAAAGGACAACCCCTCCGTCGCCTCGTCTACCGGCTGCGCCACACGCATCCAGATCTTCATGTCGTGAGATCCAAAAGCGATACTTCGCCGTCCGTCAAACTTTTTCCGGAACCTTTTGTCGTAAAGACGCCAGAGCCCCGGCTTTGGCAGACGCGCGCCGATCCTGTATAATGTAGAAATATTTCCACACATCCAGGTATTCTGCCGGATGCCTCTCAAGATAGCACCCCGCTAACCACCTCTGGAAGGTCTTGTAAGAGTCCTCTCCCATTCCCCCTTTTGCCTTTACTGCGGCGAGTCCCTTCTTGCCTTCATATGTTACACAGAAAACATCCACATACTGGCCGCTCTTAATCCTTTCCTGCGAAGACTTCCGAATGCCCCATAAGACCTTGGAATTGTCACACAGGACAGGGGGGAACCAGTAGGTTTCCTTGCCTTAGCTACCTCTCTAGAAGCTCCCCGTGAACTCCTCCCTTGGGCCGGCTGTACTGAAGCTTTAAGGGTTTTTTTAAGAAGCTTCATAGCCCTGCTAGGCTTCAATTGAGAGTCAGATGAACCAATGCTAGAGCTAACTGACCCCAAAGACACAGGAGAGACCCTTCCCGGCGACTCATCGGACCTGATGTCACTGCTAGATCGGGACAGCTCCTGGCTCGCCTGTGCAGCTGGGCTGCTCTCCATTCTGTTCAGACTGCTGCTCATTAATTGCCAGCTGCGGAAACAATTCAGCATCTGCAAAAAGAGACACGTCAGAATCCACTTCCTCAGCACGCGATTCCTACTACACTTCCGTGTGCTCCTTAACCCTATTCTTCTGACCTGAAGCTGTGGGACCAGTAGGCATGTTAGGCACGGTTAATGGCATTGATAACGGCATAACCATAAAAGGAACATTAAATGGAGGTGAACCCAAATTCTGTCCCTGAGAGACCCCTTGTGGCCACATAACTGGAAATATGCTTTGGGCATAGGGCCATTGTGGATGGGAAGATGGAGTACTATGGCGACCGCTGTGGCAGGAGCCACAACTCCTAGATGAGTGGTGGTCCCTAGAGGATGTGGATGAGCAGGGAGAGCCCCTAGAGGGCATGGGAATAGACTAATGACTCCCAAAGCGAACATAATCGCTAGCAAACCCAGGAGGGGTGTCAGGAATAAAGGAAGGAGAGGATGAGCCAGACCTGGATCCATGAGTGATTGACAGATCATCCCTCCGGTGAGCAGACTGAGAAAAGGTAGCTGGAGGAATTCTGCATCTGGCCCTGGCCCTGTGACCCGGCACATGCACAGAGCTCTGCCCCCTTGAACCCCCTAATGCAGGGGCAGTAAATATAAATGTGGCAGCACTAGAGGAAGCATTGGTGGCAGTGGTAGTGGAGCCAGGAGCTGCAATATGGCCGCCGCGCTGAGGCCCCGACCCCCGACCGGCTCTGGATATAGAGCCGGTCCTAGAGACTCTCCCCCTGCTGCCAGCACCACGGCCCTGCTGCCGACGGCGGCCGTAAGCGCTGCTTCCCCTTCCAGACCTCTCACCATCAGCAGGTGCAGAGGTCTGATCAGCAGAGGAGTGCAGCGATGGATCCACCGCCGGGGCAGCCCCTATAACTAATCTAACTGGCTGCCCCTGACCTTACATTAACCCTGTCATGCCTGATGTGTATGCCTGCCAGCCAGTCATTTATTTTCCCTCGTGCCCATTCAGGGCACTCACTCCCTTCAATCACACCACAAAATATATATGTTACAAAGAGAAGCTTCTAGAGTGCCTAATAGAGATTTATTAAAGGACCGCAATCACTGATTTGAATAGAACAATTTTTTACAAGATGCAAGTTCCCAATCACACCATGAAAGGTATGTGTTACAAAGAGCAGCTTCTAGAGTGCCTAATAGAGACTTATTAAAGGACCGCAATCACAGATTTGAATAGTACAATTTTTTATAAGATGCAATGTGCACAAACACACCACGAAAGGTATGCGTTACAAAGAGCAGCTTATAGAGTGTCTAATAGAGGGATTTAAGCAATCATTTGAATCAACAGAAAAATGTTTTAGAAGATGCAAGGTACTAGTCTATAAACTTGGTTGGAAAAATCGATATTTTATTCTATTGCCTTGCCAGCAACTGGCAGCAAAACTGTACACTACAGAATTGCAAATCATTTAACTAGAAGTTAAATTTCTGCAGCTTATAAAAACAACATTGCAGACAATTTTTTGGGGCTTTTATATGTGACTGACCATTGTGCAATACTTGGACAATTGTTATGCTTGATAGCCTACTACACTGAATATATGTGTAATGGCTTTTGCAAAATTAGTCACTCTTGATACTACGTTTTTCCGCGAACACAGATTATATGAGTAATGGCTTTTGAAAAATGAATCACTCTTGTCTTGATAACCTAATACACAGATTATATGTTAAATGGCTTCTGAAAATTAATGAAGTATTATATAACAAATGAATCTAATTAGAAGTGTTTTAGTCTTTAGGATATAACAGTTTTAATTGGGAAATTATATTGTAGTATCAACCATGTAAATTACACACGTCTTTTATACAGTACACATAAAGGGGAAGATCCAGACCCATGCGCACTTTACGTGCGCGCGAGGGTCTGTAGGCATGCTCGCGTATCAAGAAGTGCACGCCCCCTGCACTCCTGTTAGTAGGAAATCTGGACACCTGTGTGTCCAGATTCCTACCGTAACGAAGCTTCCCCCGCCCTGGACCCTTCATTTAGTGGGGATAGAACCATCATAAGTGAAGGGTCTTCCCCTTCCTCGTAAGTACTGACGTATGTAACGTTGTTATATAATTTAGTACTTACACACAGGGAACATCTGCCACGTTCATGCGCAGCTGTTCCCTGACAGGGGACTTACGCAACTGTGTAAGTTCCCTGTTGGTCGTAGTTCAGGATCCAACCCAAAGTCCCTGTTTACTGATGGATTAGTCAGTGACAGCACAGATCATACACATAGGAAGACTACTGTGTGACATAGGTGAGAATGATACAAGCAGTCTGTATGGGAATCTTACCCTGGTGTACATAGTTGCACTGATGTATATAGTTCAGCTGAGCCAGTTATTGGTGTCTCTGACAATGTGAGAAGATCGTAAAGGTGAGCTCCCCAGTGGGAATGTCTTCTGGGAGATGGGTGTGTCTTCCACCACCCAGAGGGTGGATCTAGTGCTGTGTGTAGCAGGCTGTCAAAAAGCTTTGTAATGTATGTCCAGTCATCCATATGCACAGCCATCTATTTCTGCCCCTTTTATATAACCAGTCATCCATATGCCCAGCCATCCATGTCTGCCCCCTTTATATGCCCAGCCATCTATGTCTTCCTTCTTCTTACTGCTTCCTCCGTGGCACTCTCTATCTGTTCTCTGGACGCTGACGCTGACTTGATGCAGCCACGTGCATTCACATAAAAAGAGTTGTTCTGCAGGGCTCCTGTTAGCTCTGTAGGTCCGAAAATATTTCCTTGAATGACACGCCGACATATAATAGGCCACTGTCATTCACAGAAACAGATTTGGTCTAACAGGGTTCCCATAGGAGCCCTGTATAACCACCAACACTGTTCATGTAAAAGTGTCAGTGTACAGGACGGAACACAGCACACTATGTAAATTTAATAATAAAACAACTTTGTCCCTTTGTCTAGAGATCTATCACAAGAACCTGCAAAGTGGTCCGGACTGCGGGACAATCACCATATATCAGTTAAGATGGGGACAGGGACAGGTATACTCCGTTTGTCACGGAGTGAAGTCCCGCTGTGAGGCGGCTAGGCACACTGGTTAAGGCTGCAGATTTGCTTGCATATTAGAATAGAGAGAATAGCACTGGATGGGTGGCTACTATACAAATTCATTATTATTTTAGCACCTATTGATTACTCATATTTGGTGAGATTGTATGATTTTGCGTGCGTTGCGTACCTTCTATACTCTCCCCTTGGCACACCCCTTGAATGTACGTACTTTGACCAAGTTCCGCTTTCCAAACCCTACCTTAACTTTTGGCCGCGTAACCGCTGTCGTCCACACACGTACGGATGGTAACAGAATTACGCTACGTAGCGTATTATCTGTCATGCGCATGCGCAGTACATACAAAATCGCGATTTTACGTGTGCGCCAGGCGTAAATTCGCACAGAAGCGTTGTTCTGGATCTGCCCCACTGTGTGTGCGTAGACTGTTTTTATAAAAAAAATGTAAAAAAGATAATCCTAATAAGGGCTTTTGGTTTCTTTAAGACAGCACAAACATACACTAAGATTGCTAGGTATATATTGTAACGCTAGTAGAGCTACAACTGAACGACACTATCACCACCAATCTTCTCTCTAAAATGGCTCCGAGGTGACGTGGTAGTGCCTTATAAACTCTCAAAATTAGGACGCAACTGGGATCCTGAACAGTGCAACCACAAAGCAGCTGAAAAATAACGTGAGATTTCAAGTTTGAAAAAACCAAAACCGCAAGATCCGACATTTCCGCCAAAATGGCATTTTGCCTCGATTCGGAATCCGAATTTGGTGGGAAGATCCGAGCCATGGCTCGGTTCAACTCGGAACCCCAAAATTCAGAAGTGTCAGATTTCACGGAATCCAAACCGCTCATCTCTACAATAAATCACTTTAACACAAACACCTACTGTCTGGTTTCTATTTGTTTATGTAAGACTATGAGTAGTAAGAATAATGCACAATTAGTATGAAAGTCCACAACAAAATGGCTCTGTCCAAAAGTGTCACATCCCTATTTCAGTCAATTGCAACACTGGGTTGTGTTCAGATCTAGATTGCCATAATTGTGTTTGGGCATGCGTAGTGTGAAGGAACACAGAGATACAATATACCATCAGACATACATTTCAGTCTGGATCAGACCCTCTGTGTTTATGTGAAGACCTTGGAAGAATCAGAGGAAGTTAAGAAAGCTAACATTTTACTATATATATCTGATTGATTCTGTTTATGGATATTTATGGATAAACAAGAAAAAACACTGGCCAACATGTTTCTGTTTTAGGTGTGTAATCAGATGAGTATAGGAGAATAGCAATATTGAAGCTCAATAGTCAGGTTTTAAAAATAGTTTTAGGTCCAAATGTATAGTTAGCAAAACTCTATCCTTTCTTTTGTTTGTAAGAATGACATTTTTATCCATGTGATGATCAGTTTAGGTAGGATAAGATTTTGTAAACATTTAGTTGAATTGTCCAGGTGCACCTGAGCAACAAACTGTAGAATACCAATTATAGCTAATGGAGTTCTTGAAAATAACCCTGAAGGTTTGCAAGTTTAAGTACACATCAGTGACCATCCTTTGTTTGATTATATGGGCTGGGCTTTTAGCACCAAACTGACATAAACTGTCCGAGCAAAGCATGAAGACAACTTTTCTGCACGGAACACTCCTGTAAGTTTATTAATACAAAATATTTTAACAGACAGACAGATTACTTTAAAGGATACACAGTCTTTGCTTCTTCTTTAAAACAGAAGCCAAAGTACAATAAGCTGCTCTTCCTTTAAAAACAGAGTGTAACATCAAATGTAATGCTACTAGAGCAAAGGAAAGTAGTCATCTGCGCTGGGGCTCCTACCTCTATACAATGTAGCGCTCCATTCGCTACACCTATAGTAGTGCCAGGAAGTAGAGGATGCTCTGAGGATGCTTCATAATCATATGAAATTCTACATTACTTGTGGCATAATCATGTAACCTGAGGATATTACTGTGTTACATTATTGTGATCTTTGAGCAACATAAAATGAAGGCAAATAATATAGGGTTGTGCGTATCTATAATGGCTTCTGCATATGGGCCCCTTTAGAACAGTTTTTCAACCCAGGTTATTGCAGGGTAAATTGCCATATTGTAAGACATTTACATGGATGACCAAGAAGGAGACAAGAAATCCATAGCGGCAAATTGCGGAGTTGCAGGGGAACCAGAAAGTAGACAAACAACTACTACCAGAGTAAGCAGCATTTTCGTCGTAGTAGTCTCCTTACTGGTCCGTCTGCAGTTCTGCTTTTCAACGCTATGAATTTAGTTCGCCGTCTCCTTAGAAGTTGCCCATCTCCATAGGACCGCAGGTGGACCAGAAAGAGAAATACAACTACTAAATTCACAGTGACAAATAGCGGAACCGCAGGTGGACAAGAAAGGAGATAGACATACTCCAAAAATGCTGCTTGTGTGTTGTTATATGAGGTGCAGTGTGTGTGTATATATATAGTGAATTGTGTATGTGTATATATGTATGTTGGGTGCATTGTGTATGTGTATATGGGACTTGCAGCCTATAGAGACTTGCAGCCTTAGGGGATGGGGAACCCATGTACAAATTCCTCCTCTCCCCGATATCTAAAAAGTTCTGGAATAGATAAAAAAGAAATGAAAATGAGCAAATTTCCAAATAATTATACAAAAACAGGACTTCCACACAAATATATGAGCAGGTTTTAATTGTTTTGCAAAATTGACATCCACCTTAACATGTTAATACTAATGTAAGCAAAAGTAATCTCAAACATCAGCAATTTTAATTAATTCAGCATTTTAACTTCATAATGTATAGCCGCAGGGGTAGGTGCTGTCGCAGGAAAATGTATGGCATGTTTCCAATGTTGGAACAAATAGGTTGGCATTGTCATGTTTTACTATGAAGCAAATTAAATTATAGTACCCATAAATGAATATGTTGCTAATGTTAACTTTCAGGATTACCCACACTAAAGCGATAGATTAAATTAAATTATTCATATACTCGGTCACATAGATGATTTACACATACCAAATGTTCATTTACAATGGGGTTGGGGAAGTTATTTATATAGACAGCATGTTAACAGTATAAACAGAAACACATATTTTGAATATATGCCTTTGAAACTGCATGACTAACGGCGTCTGTGTACAATATGATTTAGTGCAATATTTACTTTGCTGTTATTTTACTTTGTGTGTAATGGTAAAACAGACAAAAATAATATATTTTCATATGTCTATTATGTATTGATAATTCATAAACAAATTAATGTATTTATATATATATTATAATTAATATAGGTATAAATTCTAAATTGTTTTGGCATAAATAATGTGTTTTGATGTCATTACTTAGAATCAGTGCATTAAAAAACTTGCCATACGCAAGAGCGATGATCAAAAACAGCAGGACAGCCAGGAAAATCGACATGATATTTCCACTAGAGTTCTGAACGATATCGGTGTCATACACTACATTATATTTAGGAGATAATTGTCAGAAAATGTAAAAAAAACCCCCACAGATTTCTCATCTACTTTTATCGTATCAAAAAAATCACATTTACACTATCCAATAATTTTTATTTCTCAAAATATAATTTGTATAGTAGTTACGGCGGGCGTATGTGTAAGATCGGCTGTTTAGTAATGTAATGTAATTAGGGATTTTAGTTAGTGAGGATAGGGTGTCTGTAGCCAGTGTAACAGTGTGTAATTACGCCAGGATAGGGGGAGTGTCATAAGAGTGCATCGATGCTATGCTGAGCGTTAGTATGCTCAGCGCAACATCATAGCTCTGGATCAGGACACTGTCATCAAAGGTGTCTTGTGTGGGGTAAGGAGATGCAACAAAATTGGTGATGGATGCCGATGTAGTTTCACTGTCCATGCTGTATTGCTCATGCTGAGCATGCGCATCCAGTGTTGTGTATACGATCACCTGCAGTTTTGGTGTCAAGTTTGTCTGGTTAGTTCTATACAGGACAGGAAACACGAAGACGAGTTCACAGAAAGGTGTTGTGTGATTTGCATAATCACACCTTTGAAAATACTAACGTCAAATGAAATTTATTGGTGAATATTTCACGATTATCGGGAAATTCCCATACACTATGTGGTTTTACATATTATCGTCTGCTTAGGCTGTATTTGAATCAAACATGTCAAAAGATCAAATAATCATTCAACAGGGGATCATGGGCCATTATTGGATGATCGGCCAAAAAATCGTGACCATACACTTAAACAGTAATTCGCCCGATAACACAATACATGCAAGATTGGGCTAATAAAATATGATCAGCTTTAGGATACTATTTTAGTGCAGATGTGAATTGTTTTACCAATTCAGAAATCTATCCACATTTCTGATATTTTTCCAAGATGATGAAGCAATGCACTATTTCTAGTGTTCAGTCAAATACCGGAACAATTATTTTCTATTGTGAGAGGGTTGGAACAGGGAGCAGGATGTGGTGGCACGGGATGCAGAATGTAAACAGGTGTAGCCTGGTGTAGTTGACACAAGGCACTAGGCCCTATATAGGATAGTTGTTGGAGGCCATTATGGGCACAGGTAAGCTTGGTCCCTTGGTGGAGTGGTTGTCAAAGAAGGGTTATCAATCCAGCTAACAAGTGATTGGAGAATATCCCTCCCTATCTGCTTTTTAGTGAGTCCCTCTCTCCCACAGGTGTATACAGAACAGGTAATAGTTTCACTCTAATGATATCACCTGTATGTTGGAGACAAGAGTTTGTCTGAGGCCTTGGACTGAGGTGATGATTTCCTTGCTTGTATTCTAACCTCCCCATTCTCTCTCTTCAGGTCAGCAGTAGGTGCTGGATATAACTTATTGTGATTGTTTTCTCTGCAGTTTAGTTATTAGTCTGGAACAACACAGCTTTCCTTGTATCTGTTCATCGGGGTCAGGTTGGAACCTTGGGGTGGATTCTGGTCTGTTTGTGTTTCTAGGGCGCTGATTGATAAACTTTCCATTATCTGACATGTTAAGCTTCTGGACCAGCATAAATGTATTCATTTTAAACAATGTTTGCTGAGTATATCCTGGATAAGCTCTTAGTCAGTGCATAAGTAGAAGGAAGCAGCTCCGTAAAATGCCATATTTAAAAATCCAATCCTTCTGCAGCAGCATTGAAGTCTATGGGACAAGGGAAAGGGGTAGATTACAAGGTTAATGCAAAATCCTCTAACGGTTTTTAGCTTTATCCAGACTTTGTTTGTATCCTTATGCCAAACTAACAAACAAATAACAGCACAAGGCTACTTAGTATAGGGATGCTACTTTTCATGCAAATTGATATAACATGGTACCTGATTCAGACTTAAGGGCATAGGGGTAGATCTAGTCCTATGGGCTTGTTACATTTCATCGCGTAGCAAATTTATGCTAGCAAAATTTCTATGCAGTCTCCTAGGCACTCCACTTGGTTGTATGTACTTTGGCCATTTTACGGTGCCCAAACCCTACCTTAACTTTCCATATCGTAACTACTGACATACATAATAGATTTACGTGCATGACGGCCTAATCCAGCCCATACTGTCCAATTTAAATGCCTCCCTCTGCCTCCAATGCGTAATGACGGGTGTTATAGTGATGCCCCCGCCCCTTCCTTCGTAGTTATGCTGATGTTACGTATGTTAGGAGTTACGTGGCATAACATCTGCCGTTAGCATGCGCTAACACAAATAGCCATAAATAAGCTGGAAACTTTAGGATTGGACTTAAAGCTAGTTGCATGGATACAATCTTGGTTACAGGATAGACAACAGAGGGCTGTAGTAAATGGAATCTCTTCTGGGGATGGTAAGGTAACCAGTGGAGTACCCCAGGGTTCTGTGCTTGGACCAGTGCTATTTAATTTCTTTATAGGTGATATAGGTGATTTATAGGTGATATTGCCTGTGGTATTGAGGGGAAAATATGCTTTTTATCAGATGACACCGAGATATGTAACCGGGTAGACATGCCAGGTGGGGTACAAAAAATGAGGGATGATCTAGGTAGACTGGAGGAATGGTCAAGAGTGTGGCAAGTGCAGTTTAATGCCAAAAACTGCAAAATCATGCACTTGGGGCACAAAAAACCAAAGGCTCAATATTTCCTTAATGGCATTACATTAGAATCTACCGAGGAGGAAAGGGATCTAGGAGTCATTATTTCCAGTGACTTAAAGCACTCAATGT
>WWET01001359.1:138610-151265 GCA_011038615.1 Limnodynastes dumerilii | reverse complement strand
GAAAGAGTGCAGAGCTCTGCAGAACCCCACATACTGATAGACTGCAGCACTGTGTCCTCTCTTCCTCTGTCTGGGTATATAGCACTGTATACCCAGACAGAGGGAGAGAGGACACCGGGCAGCACCCCTTCAGTGTGAGTTTTTCCCATTCATAATTTTTTATTTTAAGCCAATAGGCTGGCTGCAGGCTCTCCAGCAGAGATTATTGCCTCCAGCCTCTGCTGTGTGTGGTGCTGATATCAGGACCTCCCAGGGGAAAATCATCCCGTTTATCAGCAGTCACACGCAATAATCTCTCTAGTGTGTGACCAGCTTAAGTACTAATTGGGCATGGAAGCGAAATGTAAGTGTAAGTTTCTGAAAACAAAGTAAAGTAAAGGTAAACTATAGAGTTGAGGGTTATTAAAAGTTTTTGAGGAAGTGAGTTGCTACGGCTGATTGGAAAGGGGAATAGGAGAAGTAAGAGAAATCCCACTATTCGGTGTGGAGGTAACAAGGGGGTGGGGGGGTAGAGGGTTAAAAAAAACATTTTTAAAAATTCAAGGTGGGGAATGAAATGTGAGTGAGAAGGTATTTAAAGAATAAACTTGAGGGAAGGTAGAGGAGTGGATAGATCAATGTGACAAATGCCTGTCATATATCATGTTCTAGAAAAACTTAACAGCATTCCAGGTACAACCCACTTTAGTGTGACTGTCAGTTTATGTGTCATGAACTACTTTTTGTGTTATGGTGAAATCTTCTAACATGACACTCTCACTCTTTTATTATTAAAAAAGCACATGTCCCTAGTACAGTACTAAGAGAGATAGATTGTTCAAAACAAAAATATATACAAAATAAGACATTTTTATGTATTTTTATTTAAAACCCATATAAGGCCAACAAGCCTTAAAATGTTCTGTGCATTAAAACATGTAATAAAAGTTTTCTACTCTCAGCTAAACTTAATTTCACCAGCTGTTTTTAGTGCAGATTTAGTAAGACATTGGTAGTTAAAAAAAAATATCTTAAAAAATGAAGCTTTTTTTTTTGTAATTGAATGACTTGAACGTAAACAAATGTAGTTCTTTATCAGTGTTTCAAAAAAATAAAAATAAAATAAACAATGTTCAAAGGACTAAATGGCTGATTTTTTTTCTGCGTAAAACATTTCAAGTTGTATGTTAAAAACAGATGTTCCTCAAAAGAAAGTGAAAGTTGGTGGAATGGGGGAAGTTAGAAGACCGCAGCCAGTGTCTGCTCACAATTACTCATGATTTTGTGTAATGACATTAAAATTGTAGGCACACATGAAAGAAAGGGTTTTGTCAATGGCAGCAGTCTTACCAGTCAACCCATATAGCATGATTGTTTTTAAGAAGCATATGGAATTATTTAAGTCTCCTTAAAAGCAGCGCGCTCTTAAGGTTTATCTTAGCTCAGTTGCAAGATAAGTATATTATTTTGCCAAATAATTTCCTAGGTTTTGATGTACCAATTAAGTCTATTTTGAGCATGTCATGATGTAAATTTGACAATCTAGATTTGTTTTAATGATCTTCAGTGTCTGCATGGTTTGCCAGTTGTAAAGTACAATTCTTTGTTTTTTCAAACAAAGAAATACCATTGAAACAGTTTATTTTAAGCGGAAATATATAGTATACAGCACAGGAAGGTGGAATGTTAAATATTTCCTTGAATTGCAAGATGGAATTATATTCTTGCACAATACTGCTTATTGTTAACCCGTTTTTCTAATTTTAGATCAGTAGATAAACTTATTTCTTAAGAGACAATGCTAGACCAAAATAATTTGTGAATAAAAGTATGAGCAAATTATTGTTTTGCTCATATATTTTACAAACATTTCATCAGATGTATTTGCATCTATTCTAGCGTGCAAAGAGAGTATATACAATTTGCAGCAAAAGTATCTGGGTAAACCTGCAGAGAATGCAAAAAGTTCTGTTGCAGAAAACCATTCTATTTTCCAAGTCTGTAGGCGACATGCTCATCTCTATCAAGCTCTTAATATCCTAACCATGAGCTGAAAGTACCATTATATTAATGGATTCTTACAACACCTGAGCTCCAAACATTGCATCACGTATTTGTATATATGTTCAAGATTGGCAAAAATGTGACAGTGGATTCTTCTCTCCGGCAAATAAAGCTATTCTTGGTAAATTTCTAGTAGGAAATCCAGCTTAATGATTTAAGATTGACATTACTTCAGTAATTGTTCAAATAAATATCTCTTGAATTTACCGTACAACCTGTAGGGTTTTATTCTGTATCTTTTATTTATAGATCAGCACTAATAATCATAATTGTTGTAGTAAAGTAAATTTCAACTTTTACCAGTAGGCTGCTAACTAATAGGCCATTTATAAAATAAATACACAGTAGAAAATGCATGCCATTTGAAACCATGCTAGTGAATTGTGATCTTTGTTGACAAGCACCAAGGAAATTAATTTCTTCTATCATCAAACCATCAGTGTTATTCATTTTTATTTTCTTAAGTAAAAAATTTGATAATGATCTTCATAATTTAACAAACTAGAGCATATTACAAACGCCCTTAATGACATACATTGCTACTGTATTCAACTACATTTACCATAAAATAAACAGAATTGTGAACATTTAATGACAGAGATCATTTATACTTACTAGTAAAGCAATGTCTGTTAACAGTGGCATTTGCCTTCAATTGCTGGACAAAAAATGCTGGGAATTAATGAAATCTGCATCCACCATGAGGCATAGCAGAATGATAATGGTTATACACCCAAAATCTGCAAGAGAAAGGTAGAAAATGTTTCTTAAATCTTTTTGGTGGACTTACCAGGATGCATAGACTGTTAACATAGTAGCAAGACATGTTCTCACATTATGTATTTCTTAACTTTTATTTCCTGTTGAACAATATGCAAAGCAATGGTTGGTAAAGACTTTAGAATACTTAAATAAGAAATAGTTGTATATGTATTTTTTTTTTGTATATATCTGTCAAAGTTCATTTAGCATGTTACTTTTGTCCTGGATATTCTTCAGTGATGTCCAACCTACCTACAGGCAACAGACTGCAGTGTTTCTACAATTAGCTGTGTTCCAAGATTTTGAGGTTGATTCATGTGAGTTCATGTGTGTCCCTTCAGTGGTTGTGAACAATATCAGCAATAGACATGCACATCAGTGAGCATAACCTTCTTCACAAGTCCAGACCTGTCAATAGAGAGTTCCCCCTTGGAGTAAGGACAGGGCATTTTTGTAGGTATGTCGATCTGAAGTGAATCTGTTCATTTACCACTTATTTCAGTGTCATAAAACTGAAATAAATGTTGCCACTTATTTCAGTGTCATGACGCTTAAATAAGTGGATAGCATAAAATTGCCCCAGATTCCTCTGACAAATAAACCAAACATTTGTTTATTATTATGAGAGATGCATTGAAGTGATACACTTTACTGTACATTTACAGTTTGTACATTTATTTTATTACAATATAATACTATCACATTCATTCTAACAAAATGTCAAGATGTCTCAGATAAAGTAGTCTTCAAGAATTCACAAATAAAGTTAAAACATGGCAGGACTGTTTAAATCTATAAATGTTACTGAGCTCTCAAATAAAATAGGTCCATTAAATGGGTTCCAAACACTCCACCATCTAAAACGCCACCTGCTGACTGTAAAGCATTAGTGCAGCCTTATGACACATTTCCCGAAATCTACATGTGGCGGAGCTCATAAGCGCCAGCTATACATACTGCAGTACAGCAATGCATGTGCTGTCTACAATTGTGGCAATTGTAAAATGGATCCGAAGAAAAATAAGTCTAGTAAATTGACACAAAATATGGTTACACACATAGGACCTGATTCACACTTAAGAGTAAAATTGCAAAGTTATCTAAATATATGCATGCAAAAAATCTGCAACACTGATAGAGAGAAAAGAAAGAAACCAATTAACCACTCCCCCTTTGTCTGGAGTGCAATGTAATGGCGTAAGTCTTTCCTGCATATAATTAGGTACGTGCAG
This sequence comes from Limnodynastes dumerilii, assembly GCA_011038615.1. Taxonomy (NCBI): domain Eukaryota; kingdom Metazoa; phylum Chordata; class Amphibia; order Anura; family Limnodynastidae; genus Limnodynastes; species Limnodynastes dumerilii. The sequence goes on along the minus strand of WWET01001359.1, from coordinate 147,228 downwards.
ACTTTATTAGCTGGGAATCGGTCGAGTGTAATGGTGCTTAAAATTGCTTATAATTCAAAGATACGTAACTAAATGCACAAATTAGGCTTTGGAAAATTAAAGATTTTTATTTTTATTTAAAAAAAAGCTTGTACTCTCATTAACATATGTAAACAAAAGTAACCATTACAAATACAGCTTGAAATAATATTAATCATAACATACTTTACAATACACATAAATGCATACTGCATGAAGTTAGAAATACAATGATCCTTACATATAGAGACTTTTATATAACATTTAAAAAATAAGCATTTCAAAAATAAAAACACAAACAACCAATACAGATAAATATATGTAAATGTAATGGTGTTTGTTCACAAAATTAAAAGTGAATTAAAAAAAACATTTTAAAAATCCTTTATGAACCTTATCCAAATAATGGCACCTGTACAAGGTTTAAATCTTGCACAAAATGTAAAATCAGCATTTGATGAAATAAAAGAGCCTTTATTTGTTTAAAAAATCACGCATCCATTGCTTATAAGCACGCAGCAGGTGTGGCCTGAAGTAAGTAGAAGGCGCACAGCCTCACAGCAAACAATATGGTTCTTCAACTTAAGAGTGGTTGAGGGCTAACTTTTCCTGAGTGTATGTTAGTTTCCGCTAGGCGCTCCTAACTTTGAATCAGTCCTAACTCTTTTGGAACGCCCATACTGTACATTACTGCTCATTTACATTAAGAGTCTTGCCCCTCTAGCCACGCATGCGGGACTCATTCCGTGACGATGTGTGCATCAGTCCTAAGTCTGATGTCCGTGTATGTGAATCAGTCGGCCATGGTTTACGTGCATATATTTGGGTTCTGGATATGCGCAATTTTTTTGATCGTAAAAATATGCACGTAGATTGTACACATAAGTGTGAATACGGTCCTTAACGTGCAGTCATAAAGCAATGTAAATGACTAAAGGCCAGATTTACTAAGCTGTGGGAAAGGAAAAGCGGAGATGTTTCCATAGCAACCAATCAGATTCTAGCTCTCACTTTTCTATTACATACTAGAGAATGTCAGCTAGTAATCTTTACATTTTGCTGTTTCTGTGTCTTTAAATGGCTCTTCTTATGATTCTACTTATATATGAAAAATCTAAAACAAACACAATGTTAAAAAATCCACATCATTTATAAAAACATAAACGTGATATACAGTTTTCAGTTAATAAAGACTTTTTAAATTAATTGCCCCACAGACAAAAGGAATTTCATTGCAACTAGTGGTATAAACTTCATACAAAGCAAATAATGCAGTTCAGATAGTTATACCAAATTGTAAACATATGTTTCCTAATCCTTTCATTTCCCCGAAGACTGAAACATATCAAGCATGAAACAATAGAGATGAAATCTGATTGAAATGCTTCTCTGTATAGCAAAATTAGTTAATATGCAGAAAAAGGAAATTACAAGAAATCAAACCTTCTATTTTATTTGTTTGTATAAATTACAAATATCCTATTTACATTTTACTTCTAACTCCCAGGTATTTCAACTGTAAATGCACACTTAACAGAAAACATTGCAAATGGTCTGGCACAATTTAACAATAATGCTCAGTAATCAGATTAAACTGTAACTAAACTATACTTTTTTTGCTATTGATTTTAAAATAAGGAATAGTACTGAAAGTATGTTGTCCGTCGATACAATTATTTTTATATTATATTATTGTTCAGACCCTTTACAATAAAATAATAATAATAACAATAATAATAATAATAATAATACTAATAATACTAGTAATAATAATAATACTAATAATAACAATAATAATAATAATAATAATAATTATTATTATTATTATTATATAAGTAAATTAAAAAAGACAAGGGAAAGGAATTAAACAATTAAAATAATAGTTTAATAGTTTAGTAATGGTTACATATAAACAATATAATGTATATTGGGGATTTTGGAAATTTGGAACCATTTTATAGGAGTCATGGGGCTTTACTAATCTGACTAAACTGAGATCTATTGTTAGCAATAGGACCACCATAAGCAGAAAGGCTGGTGGCTTATCATATATTTGCAAATAAGTGTAACGGACATTTCTGCGTTTTATTTTACAGATAGAACAGTATAGTCTGTTACTGGGTAATGGCAGTGTTGCTGGGGCATTTCCTTTCCTGTGTTTCTGTTGCTAGCACATCACCCCTGTCTTTCATGCACCTGTGTGAATTTACCTATAAACTAATCTGAGCAACTTCCATTTTGTGTGTAAACTGAGATTTACTAAACTGCGAAAAAAGAAAAGTTGAGATGTTGCCATAGCAACCAGTTTTTGCTATCACTTTCATATTACATACTAGAGAATGCCAGCTAGAATCTCATTGGTTGTTATGGGCAACATCTCCACTTTTCCACAGTTTAGTAAAGTTAGCCTATGATGTTTCTTTATATCACAGCAGTCATGAGTGGTGAATATGTTTAAGATGACCACTGATAAGAGAGGTGGAGCAAATAAAGTTGGCAGGGAGGGTGGTTGAAGCATACAAATATACAAGACAATGTTATATTAAAATAAAGTGTACGCTTTTGACATGGTATCTTTAGAATTTATCCTATGTCCCATATAACCTAGGACAATATCCAGAATTCCGATCGCCATGCCAGTGGTGATCTGATAGAGAAACCCCACTGTATCACACAGTTGTGTGAGTGCATGGGAGACTAAAACTTACCATCTTTCTCCACTTAAAATGTGGATGGCAGGGCCGGTGCTAGCATGTCTGGTGCCCCCCTGCAAAAAATAAATGTGCGCCCTCCTCCTTTATAAATGATTTGATAACTCAGAATAACATTGCAACGGCACCAGGGCCCATGCTGATACAAGGACCCACAGCCATCATCACCGCAACACCGAAGCTCCCCGCCGGGTTACTTGGAATATCATCAGAGCCAAAGCATATTTTTTTGCACCTGGGCCCACAACTGGCTAGTTCCGCCTCTGCCCTCAACAGTACTGCCAACTTCCAGTGTTGAGTTTCTTTTAAATAAAGTCAGGAGACTAGGAACATCTGTCTTCCAGTCATAGGAGAGTTGTAGCAAGTCAGATAATCAGATGTACTCATTTTCGCATGTAGCAGAATCACAGTGAAATGTGCTAAAATTACTTCTGCAAGATTTTTGGTGGTGTCACAAAAGATCTTATTGCAACATCATTGGAAAAATGAAAGACAGTGTGGCACTGGGTTAGTGAACAGCACATTTTGCAATGTGTACACAACGTGAATTGTATGTGTATATTTATAGCATGACTATTAAGTAATATGGCCCTGATTCAGAGATTGAAAATAAGAACTTAAAGTTACACCTGGGCTAAACCATGTTGATTTCAGGGGAGTCAAATTTCATTTGTTGCAACAGTATTATAGTTAAAAGGTGATGTTTCCCAGCTCAAGTTTAATTAGCAGTTTAAAAGTGAAGCTGATCAGGTATCTGTGTGCAATAAGTAAAAGCAAAGCATTCTCCCTGCATGCATAGAATAAAATTAACTTGACTCCCCCTGAAATCAACATGGTTCTGCACAGGTGTAACTTTAAGTTCTTATTTTCAGCCTCTGAATCAGGCCCAATGTGTCTCCAACATTAGGGGCCAGATTTAGTAAGCTGCAGTTTTGGAAAAGTGGAGATTCCCATAGAAACCAATCAGATTCTATCTGACAGTCTCTATTAAGTATTAGGAAAGTGAGCGCTAGAGTCTTTTCCAAGAAATTTTAACAATAAACTGTGTTTATATTTTTTTATTTTGCTTTATGTAACTACAGGGGTTCTAGAGCAAGGATATAATGACACTGGTTCTATTGTCTCATTTGTCTCAATGCTTGGGTACTAGATCATACTGGGATCTGTAGTTTTAAAAAGACAAAGTTCTATATATATATCTGTATTTTTATAACTGGAATCATGGAGTGTGTGGGTACATGCTGTGGGTTCCAGCCTCTGTGGTTCCTTGAGCCTCGACTTATAAAACTTAGGGCTGATAGTGGGAAAACAGGAGGGACCCCACAGCATTTGATCTGTGTATTTATTTATTTAAGTCATTCTTTCTTTTATCTACGCTGATAACAGACGCAACTGCAGTGGCCGTCATTAGTCTTTAACACTGACTGCATACGGAAATATAGACTATAAGCAGCAGGTTTCATAAACCCAAAGGGTGCATCTTGTTGGTGATTATGGGCCGTATTCACTGATACGTTTTTGCGTGGAGTTCCGTGCATATTTTTAGGGTCGGAGTAACTATTTACGTTGAATTTACACACGGAAGTCCATTAGGCACGTACTTGTGAATCGCACTTGGGGACATATGTGTGGAGGGGCGTGGTTGAAATCTGTACGGACAAAGTTACGTGAAAGTGGGTGGGGGGAGGCATTTAAATGACCATTTAACGGATCTGTGAATATGGCCCTATATTACCGACAACACCACTCCTCATGCATGTTCTGATTTCTGTACGCAGGACCATACCTTAAATTTTACACACCGCTGCCATGGAAAATGGGCCGGTGCGCAAATTATAATCATATATAAGGGCTTAACCAAGTGCTTTCTGTACAATTTAAATATGGCCCCCCTTCCACCGTATACACGTGGTGGATGTGTGCACTGTACTTAAATGCTGCCCTCTTTTTAGACTCAGAGTGTGGAAAACACCCACATTATATAATTCTTAATCTGGTGTATTGATTCGCACCGATAGTGAGCGGGGTTTATAAACATAAGATGCTATAGTTACACAGTAAAGGAAGGTACACACTGGGGCTATTCAGCAGGTAATCTTTCCAATCACACCATTTCACCAGATATCTAACCAGTGTGTACTGTCCAAAGATCTCCTAATAGACACAGGACACACTTGCAAAAAGCAAAAGATATCTTTCCATCTCTGATCTGGCATATTAAGAGCTCCGAAAGATCAAATCAAAAGATCACAAACCGTTTCATAAGATTTTTGAGCATCTTCGGACAGTACACACTGGTAAGATATCCGGTGAAACGGTCTTTTGATTGTGTGATTTGAAAAAATTATCTTTCAAAAGAGCCCCAGTGTGTGCCCATTCTTACATAGTTATAAGTACTAATTCATTTGCACTTTTATTTAAGATGTCAGAGTATTTAAAATCCAGTACGAGGACACCATTTTTTATTAGTGTCTGACAGCTGGATATGGTATTTCTAACAAACATTGAAGGGGATTATCTGAATGATGTGGTTATTCAAGGCGGCCTAAATCACATTATTTTTTTCTAAAACGTATTGTAAAATAAACAGCATGCATTTTAGCAAAACCCTCTTGTATTAAGACATGAAATCCAAGCTAGGACTTTTGTTGACACATTATTCCTACCAGACATATCATATACTAAAAACACATTGGAAAATGGTATGTTTTTCATATGGCTTACATTAAAATCAGCTTGTTATACATACTAGTATATTGTTGATAAGTTTAATACTAGGGTAAAACTGAAATCATAATCTTCTCCATGCTGTACCTAAGGGATCTTTGTTGTTTATATTGGATATTATCTACCTTTCGAGGTCCTGGACTAAACTATACAATGATCACTAGTGATAAATAATTAATTACAGGTTTTTTCAGTGAATGAGTGCTAGGCAGTGATATAACTAGTGTGGTAGCAATGGGTGGAGCTGTAACAGGAATGGAGGACGGGAGGCCTGTGGCAGCCGCACCCTCTACACCAACAGAGGACATGCCAGAGGCTTAGATAGCATTGAGTTAGTGATGCGGCAAATCTTGTTTATAAATACACTACCAGCAGCTTACAGCTAAGCGCTTAAGGGAGAAGAGGGGCTGTGGCTAACACAGAATAGCACTAGGCTGATAGCAGTGCCCCGCTCTCCCACATACAGTATTTGTTATGATACTGAGACAGTGCCTTTTACTCTTCCATGGTATGGAAGGTGTTCACCTACATTTTGGTTGGTGTGAAAGCTATTTTATAGTCTTTTGACTACCAGTACTACCATGTGGATGAAAGTGCTTTTAATTTCACCTAATCAGAGAATATTAAAACAAATAATTTTCTCTAATTTCTGATTTCCACCGTAAAATCTATCTTATTTCACAAAACTATATTGCATTTTTTCAAATTTACCATGAACGTCCTTTTTCATTTAGACCCTTACTACTAATAGAATCTTAGGAATGTGTTTTATTATTCCTTCTAAGTTACTTATTGCCCATATTTGTAAGATCTCATTTTCTAATCATCCTTAGGAAACACTGGCAATAACTACAAGAAAATGTCAGAGAGTAACAATTGCATGTTTTATAACATAGAGAAATGGGCTGGATCCAGAATTAAGATATGATTACACACTAGCCTCTGTATCGGATACTAGCGTACGTAATAACCGATCCTATATTCAGTACATGTGGAGGGAATGCATACTCCCTTACTGCTCATCTGTATACATTTCCCTACTCACTATGTGTATTTTCTAAGCATGGTGAGTTGCCTGTCTGCCATTGAAAGCATACTAATGCATCAGAACACATCTGAGCACATCCATCGGCTGCATTTTAACGCGTAGGTCCCTGTTCTGCACATGTGCACAACAAACGCACTTCCAACTCACGCACACTGCGTTTCAACTGGCATTATTTTATATGGATCTGGATCTTTACTAAGCTGCTAAATTATTGCTAAGTATTGTGAGAGATGATTAAGGTAACAGTACAAGGTTACATAATAAATTATTTGGCTGGATACTAATACAGCCTCTTTTGTTAGAGTTCCCCTTCCACATTCGCTTGTTCATAGTTTTTCTGTTTCTAATATTATTTTCATTCAGGTTGTGATGGAAAAGTTAATTCAGTCAACGATCATTATTTTGGTGCACAATGGGGTATGGTGAGCTGAGGGTGAATCTGCCCTTTCAAATAGCTGTAAAAGTTCTCATGGCTGGGATTTGGTTTTGTTTTGTCTTGTCCAGGTTCCAGCATACAATCAAGAAGGGGGGAGGTGTTTCCTGAGACTGAATGAGTCCAGAGGCCAGGTGGTCCTATGGTTTATGTGATGTGGACTATTGACTGGAGCTGATCTTGCCACCGTAATCATTCACAATAATAACAACTTCTAATGAATTGTTTATGGTTGTCTGTATGTTTATTCCAATGCTGCATAGAGTGATGTTAAGTTTGTAGATCAGTGGTTTTTCTTGTCATCCGGGTAGAATCCAACATTTGGCTGTTAATTCTCATTAAAGGTGCAAGATCTGGTTTGAATAATAAAACACGATCCTGATTCTTTAGCAAGCACAAAATGTTTCTGGCACCTGGTTTCAACTCAACGTGATCCAGAATTTTTAGACAGTGGTTGTGCAAATCTACTGCCCTCCCTAGGTGTGTCCTATCCAGAGCTGGTGCTTCAGTTTAATGATTCTAATGTTATGTTTATTGAACAAAAATACACCCCCTTTTACACTTACACCAGCTCTGGGTTCTGAGCTGCTACTGTGCCCACAGCACCACTAAACTGCCCATTATCTGATTTAAATATTGCTCTAGCGCACAGCTCACACATGCGGACACAAGCGATAGGCAACAATGGGCCCATCTTTCGGTGCTCGCTATGATTCTGCACATACACAGATAGGTTTTCCAGTGTGATACTCTGCATCAGATCCAGCATGTGTAGGCTAAGTTGGAACTATACTTGATAAAATCTTCCATAGATTTCAGCTTAAACTTAAAAAAACTTTAGCTAAAAATAAATTCTTAAAATTGTCTGAGCATTAAAATCTTCTTTCTTTGGCTTCTTTTTCTATTATTATTATTATTATTATTATTATTATTATTATTATTATTATTATTTATCTGTGTAGCAGATGTGTTCTGCTGTGTTTATTACACTACTACCTACCTTTGCTTTATATGACTTAATAGAAATTGTACTTGAAATAATGGGATCTACTTCAATTGGCTTTATAAGCTAAAGTTATTTGTGTATCGAACACACTTGTATATTGAATAAGTGTTAGCACTCCACAGAAGAACAACCATAATACACATTTTCCTCTTTGCTGTGTTTCTAAGGTAATACAAGTAATTCAATTTTGCTACAGCTTCTTAGGAGAGAGATCAGTGTTTAAAAGGAGTACATTTAGATATCTACTTTTGTTCAGCATAAATATTCCTTTACTGCTTCAGTGACTCCATGTGGTTTGGGTAGAAGAGGATTGTTTCTGTGATATCATAATCTGATCATTTCTTTGTGGATTCAATGTGCTAAGCAAAATAAATCTTGTACACAAGTTCCAATGTTATAAAATAAACCTTTAGTGGCATTTATTCTTGCATCCAGACCCACCATGGTGGTTTTACTGGTAATATGAAAAGTACTGTATATTTACTTAATGGAAAAACAGAGCCTTCAGTATATCAGTATATTCTTTACAATGGATAATATATGTTTAAGACAAGTGTTATCAGCAAGGATGACACTAGGGTCCAGATTTACTAAGCTGTGCATTTTGAAAAAGTGGAGAGTTTGCCCACTTTTTACTTTTTAATAATAAAACAAAAGGCTGTGCGTTCGGAGCAA
>WWET01001359.1:85448-122948 GCA_011038615.1 Limnodynastes dumerilii | reverse complement strand
TGAACCGCAATGGGGTAGATCCAGACCTAAGTTCTTTTTACATTCTATTGTGTGACGTATTTACGCTATCATAAGTACTGTGCACTCCCCTAGGCACTCCCTTTGCTCGTACATAGTTTACTCGTTTTACGTTTATCAAACCCTACCTTAACTTTTCCAAGCATAAGTACAGACGTACATAATGGATTGACACACGTAACGGCCTAACCTGTGCCATACTGTACAATTTAAATGCCTCCCTCCGCCAACAAAACGTATTTCTGGGTGTCGTATGATTGACCCGCCCCTTAGTTCGTATTTACGCTGAAGTTACATACCATCAGAATTACGTTGCATAACATCTGCCACGCAGTAAATACAAAAAGGCGATTTTACGACAGCGGCTGGTGTAAACATGCACACTTATGTAGCTCAGGATTTGGCCCAATGTCCTCCTCCTGGTACCAGGTGTGATGTTCTCTAAAGCTGCAATGGAAATAAAACAGTTATTCCTCGCTAATACCTACCCATAACCCATAGAGAGAATAGGGAAAATGAATACACGGACGAGGTATTCATCATCACCAACCAAGGCTTCAAAAACCTCTTTTCGACTATACCTGGCAAGCAGAACGGAACCTCTCGCACACGTTCTGGTTCCATCCACACCCGTGGAAAGAAGGAAGATACACCACGCCCAGACAGAGAATGATACTCACCAGTACTCTTGTAACCTTTCCAGATGTTCTCATTGCCAGCCTACAAGAGTGTCCTACCTTGCAAGCATCAACCTTGTCCAACATCTCGTGGTAAGCTCCTGGTGCTACTCTAGTCAGAGCCTGGAATCCTTTGATGGGAGAGCCTCATCACCTTTGCCCATGAAGACAGATCCCTGGTGGTCCAGTGGGGTCTCAGTCCAAGCAAGGACTGCTGGTAGGATAGCATTGGAAGCAGTGGGAAGATATTCTGGGCCGATGCGCTTGGGATACATGGAGATACCAAGTGCTGCCCATTGCCTGGGGGGATGGGGTTGATGACACCCCTGGGCCACTTGGACCTTTGCTCTGCTCCCCTTACCAGACCCCCACCCTTCTTGTTGCCTAGGGATGTCAGGTGGCTACAGCCACTTACCCATCCTTGCAGAATGGGAGATAGTGGAGACCAACTGCCTCCTTTGCTGTCTTCCAGCACCGCCACTTTGTCTTTCTTGTGGGGGCTCAGTCCTCCCCCTCTTCTGCCAGCCACCTCCCAGTGATGGCTGGGCTTCTGAAGTTTTCAGCCACTCCTGGCCCTTTCCTTCTTGCAGTTCCTGCTTCTGGCCTCCTCTGCTCCCTGCAGCTCTCTTCAGGGAGCTCTCCACCCACTGAGTTATGGGCTCACAGCAGCTCCTAATATGCCGTGGCGCACTGTGATTGGCTCACAGCAGTGCTGCCAGTGCTGCCTTCTTATTGGTTGCTCCTGCAGGGGAAGCAGCTGGGGATTCCATGCAGCCATCACTCTGGGCACCGAGGGACCCAACTGCCGGAACAAATGCACTGCAGGATAAGTAAATACTTTCTTGGTTCCCTGCCATGTCCTCCTCCAGCCCCGCCTCCTCTTTTGCAACCCATGCTGCATCTCTCTTAATGTCCCATGCCGGGTCCACTTTAGCACTGTTCTCCGTCAACACTCTCACACAGTCAAGCTGTATTTACTGGTTACGGATGCCTTGATGACAATAACACATTCAACAATGATACATATCACAATGTTGGCTGTATCAATACCAAAATTATTTTTAAAAAATATAAAAAAGCACATTCAAAAGAATAAAAAAAGGTCCTTACATTCACCCTGCTCCTGCCCACTCTCTTCTCCACTATGTCCCCGCTTTCTTCTCCAGAGATATTGCAGTTAATCCTGTTGGGCGGTGCCTAGTCATATTTGCTCTGAACAGCGTGCCATAATACTAAACGTGTAATGGCAGTGGACCAGATCCAGACCTCCACTACTGCTGTGCTCGGAGCTCCATGGAGGTTTGATTCCGGATCTCCATCGCATCAAGAAATGTATATGGGCGAGGGAGGCCACTTCCCTCGCTTATAAGGATTTACAACAGATGACCCCTACCTTAGGATTTTTGCACTGCTTCCATTTAAAATGGGGACATTCTGGAGTCTGGATAGTACGTAAGAGTTGAAACCAGTCCTTACTGTACTATTTGCATGCCTCCCACAGAGCAGAAGCGTTTCCACTTTCTGAGATGTTCCACTCGCCATCAGTACTTTAACCAGGATGGAATTTGGAATCCAGAGGACATCCATACATATGCTGGTTTTCAATAGGGGGCATTTTCTGATCCTAGAGATTGGAAAACTTCCCCTTGTATGACATATCAGGATTACCTGTTATAAGGTGAACAGCTGAGCTAGTGGTTGCCTGAAGCATAACATAACAATCATAAAACACATGCACACTAACATAAAACAATTGTGATTCTGTGTGGCTGTGGCTATAGTTCTCCTGACAGCACTGCCTCAATTTTCTCCTGTGGGGTCAGTGTATTAGGAGAATTCAGTAATCAGAGAAGAGCTTTTGAGAATGCCAACACCAATATACAATCAGTTTAGCTATCCCTGGTGATGCACTGTCCTACTCTGCAAGACTCAGCAGCAGGAGTCTTTTGCACAAGCAGAGCAGATCAGTAAGAGTTTGCTGGTGTAAAAAGACTTTGAGGTCTATTTACAAAGATAATTTTTATGCAATAATGCCCATTTTCATGTGACAAACAATGGATCACCATGGAAAATAGCAGTTTCCATGGCGATCCATGTAAATATCGGGGGTCTCCCCCGGTCCATTCTCTTCAGAGCGGGCCGGTGCTTTGTTATATTTACAAAGTCTCGGAGTGGAGTTTTACACTCAGGCTGGCGTTAGGGATAAGTATTCCAGTGATATCCCCATATACCCCTCTTTTTCTCCCCCTAATAGCTGTTATTAGGGGGGGCATGTAAACCTATGTGTATAAATGTTTAAAAAATGTAAATAATAAAAAAAATTTCAATACATTTTTAACATAAAAAAATACAAAAAATTTAAATATTACTAATAGTAAAGAGAAAAAAAGTAAAACAGTGCTAGGTTTACAGGACATGTAAGTAATGTTATATCACAGCTCTACAAGTGTCAATATGGATTTTGGAGAATGAACGTTATCCTGACCTAAGGTAGTGCTGGAGATTTATCTAGTTTTATTAAATGGGCCTCCATGTCTTGACAAGCTGTGCCAGAAATCTGATGTATATCTGTTAACACAAAATCTAACCAACATCAATATACCAATGCACCCAGTAAAGTGGGATATATGTTGAGTCGCCTCTGTAGAAAAATAATTTTTAGCATATATGCATTTTTTTTTAAGTGAATCGAGCTCTTGTTATTGTTATCTTGAAGTTATAACAGGTAGAATATAATTACATTTTATTTTACAGATAAAAGGGTATAGTCTGGTTAATGGCAGTGTTGCTAGGGCATTTCCTTTCCTTTGTTTCTGTTGCTAGCAGATTGCTCCTGTGTAGAATATTATGTAAAACCAGAATGTATATGAGCTGTTAGTTCAAAATTTTAAATTTGCAGATATGTGGAGAGCTTAAGAAAAAGACTGGGGAAGGAATATTTATTTTATCATGGGTATATAAGGGCTAGCATATTTTTTCCAGGTATTATAAATATTTAGTAAGCATCACAAATTATATCACCAATTCAGTACAATACTGCTTGTGAATAATTAAGTATTTAAGTAGTCATATTGGTCGACAGTTAGCAAACATATAAAATATGCAGTCAATAAAATAATATATAATTAAAATACAATGCTTAAAATAGATTTAAAGATCAAACTAAATCAATATTTTCCTCTAGGATAAAGTATAGGAATATTGTTTACTTAAAAATCACTATGGTATTAGACATTTAGGCAACCATAACACCGATTTAATGATATACAATGACATAAAATAGAACATAGAAATGTCTGTGTGTAAATGAAGTGTAATACATAGGATAATATGGCAGTTGTATCTGCCAATGAGGTAAGTGTGTATCTAATTGACTGAGAAGTTCAACATATCGAAATGAGACAGTATCGATATGTCGACATCTGTGAGATAGAGATAGAATATTGTAATGTTTTCAATGTTACAATAACCTTAACCACAACCATAACCCAAAGTTTATGGTAAACCCTAAGCCACTCATAAAGGAGTTTTATGGACATTACTTCGGATGCCAAGTCAATGACCAAGTAAAGACTAAGTCCCTCATGTTTACTGTATCACTTTTGTCAGACTTCTCACAGGTTGGTCAAATGGTTCTCGGCTCATGGATTTTGCTATTCCAATGATTTGTGGGGAACTGAAAGATCACTGTACAGAATGCTACTTTTGTCTGACAAAGATTTCAAGTCTCAATCTAAGCACACTGTGACATACCTTAATTTATCTTTTGTCATAAGGCCTGTGCCTTATATTGAAGAAATGCCTGTGTCAAAGCCTCCAGAAAATGTCAGATTTCAAAAAGATTGCTTGGTGACAACCCTGTAAGGCTTGACCCAACCTTTCAGGATCCCTGTTTGTCCCTTTATCAACATTTAGTTGCCCAAGGAGATCTCAATGGGCCTGATCCAGACCTACAACGCCCGCCGTATTTTATGCCGATCTGCGCATATGCCAGGCAGATGTTGTCCGGCGTAATAAGTGTTTATCTGTGTGCAGGATCAGGCGTCTGTAACTACGCTATAGTTACGGAAAGTAGATGGGGGGAGGGAAACTAGGAAGGGAGGGCTGGGTTAGGGCCTTACGATCATGTGGCCAGTGTAATTAGGGTAGACTTCAGTCGGCGTAACAGTGTGTAATTATGTCGGCCACCGGGGGAGTGTCGGGGGAGTGCATAGGAGCTATGCTGGCCGTAAATACATAAAAGGGGCACAGCCTAGCTCTGGATCACACCCAATGACCATATCTGATTTTTCGATCTGGAGCCTAAAAACAGAACTTTTAGGCTTCATATTGAAAGTCTGGAATCTCCTTCACAATGAAATAAAATTGTGTATTTTCAGACAGAGGCATAGTTGCTTTAAGGACTTATTTGACTTGTTTTGGCCATAATTTTAATTCTGTTACAGAAGCACTTGGTCACAAGTACAAAATCAAAGATTGGTATCTATTTATTGATTCCTCTAAAGCTATGTTTAAAGCTCATTGGGCCAGATCCTGACCCCCACACGCTTTACATGCGTACGAGGATCTGTAGTTACGCAGCCATAGCAGGGAGTGCACGCCCCTGCACTCCCCTATGTCACAATGATGTTAACCCGCAGCTGAAATATGTTATTATATATCATATATTATAGTAATAATAATATACATCATCATCATCATCATCATCATCATCATCCAATAGAGGCCCACTGGATTATCATAATAAAACTTACCCTTTGTGTGGAATGACCCTCTTAGAGAACTAAACTTACTGTAAAAACTGTCTTTATTTTTTATAGAATTTCTAAATATGACTGAGAAGGTGATCATTTGGAAGGTATAGTCCTCTCAAACTACAATCCAACGGTCAGTAAAGGGCAGTAAAATAATTACTTTACTTGATTCTTTTTTTCTGTTTCACATTTTTACAGTTGGATTATGCATTATTATATTTTATTTTTCTTCAATTTACTTTTTTAATGCAAACGAACGCTTTGCTGATCATCATCGGGAACAATGATCTTAAGAGAGAAGGAAAGAAAAAAGAAAAGGCATAAATATATATATTTTCTAATATATACATTCCTGTTTCCACCATACTTAATATAGCAATAAAGTGATAGGTCCTAGTACACAATTAGAAATAAGGATACTGGTGAAAATAAGAAACTAATTTATTGAATAAACACATTTCACAGTCACAGTCCTTCACAATCACAAATATGAGGTTAATTCCTAGATATGTACTGATCACTACAAAGAAGGATCTAAAGTCCCTCGGTGTGATCAAAGACTGAAGAGATGGTAGTATTTCAAATGCTTGTGATAAATCCCAAGTGTAAATAAACTACCTAAGAGTAACAGAAGAGTAAAAAAAAGTCCATCAATAACCAAACAGTCAAAACCAGAAGTAGTGGACATCCAAATCTCAATCACCCACTTTCTGTAGAAAAGTGCAATCCAAGGATAGGTTTGGTCCAAATATATTGGTTATAGTCATGATGTAACCCATTTTTCGTATGCTTCTATGCTGTTTTTACATTTAAGTCTACAAAAACCTCAAAGTATATTAAAAAAAGGAAACATTTATATACAATATTTTCCCAATGTTAGAATATTGTCTGGTTATGAAGGAAATGTTCCAGTAAGTAAACTGTTAAAGGGTCACTCACAGTATTAGAAAGTATCTGCAAAAATTAACTGTACTGACTGGCTGGTTCATACATAAGCGTAGGCTAGCGATATCTCAGCGGCTATAATCCAAGCCTTTTGCCTACATTTGAAAAACAATTGTTACATTTTATTTGACAACACAGCCTTAGTAAAGGTTCTGGCTAACAGAGTTCTGTAGTTCTCTATAAGGAGTCAAAATTGTAAGTGCAGACAGAGGGTGGTATTTTTTTATAATATAATATGTTAAATGATCATAGCAATAGCATAGGACTAGATCCAGACCTAATAATGCATGCGCCCTATCGTAACCCTAGTGTACAAACAATCTTATGGAACTTTGTTCCGTATGAGCCCATTTTATAGGAAATGGGCTGTGCTTCCTTTCCACCCGCTAAAGTGGTCGGGGGGGAAGCATGCAAAGTGTACGGTGTGGGAGGGGGTTCCCACACTGCTGTGGATTAGCGCCCGCACAGACCGCTGATTTGCACTACTGAGTTAATGCAGGCTTGATAAGCTTAGAGAGGGGAATGAGAGGGAGCGTGCACTCCCCTCTCTCTCTCGTATGTACAGACCCTCGCACGTTTTTGTCTGCATCCGGTCCATAGTTATTAGTTACACAATCCATCTTCATTATATACTAAGTTACATTGGAGTTTGAAAATAATAGAGGAAAGGTGCACTTGGCAAAACCATGTTAATTTCAGTGCAGTCAAGTGTATCAGTTACAAACAGTATTAGAGTTGAGAGGTTGCGTTTCCTAGCCCAAGTCTAAATAACAGTGTAAAAGTAAAGCTGGTCAGTATTTGTGTGCAGTAAGCAATTTAAAGATATATCCCTGCATGCAAAGAATACAATTAACTAGACCTTGCCTGAAATCAACATGGTTTTACACAGGACTAACTTTCCTTTCTTATTTTCAATCTCTGAATCAGGTCCATTGGCACACATTAGGGGTCTATTTATTCATTTTAACAGTTTAAAGTGAAGTATGTAAATTCCTAGTTTAACCATCTGTCCTACAGTTCAGGTTGACGATCTGCCTTATTTTCTATGATGCACAGAAGATCATGAAAAAAGGGAATTCTGGAAAGAGGAGTGATTTGGGGATTTTTTTAAAAGAGTGTTCTATATTCATATAAAGATCCTTTTAGAAAATAATCAGAGAAGAATTAGACTCTTTAGCGCTATCCCCACTCAGACAACTGGAAAAGCTGATCCGGATAAGTTATGCCCAACACTGAAGAAGACTACAATTTAAGTAATCTGAATTTATTCACAAATAATCTATTGTATAGTGACTTTTACTCATGGTGGTTAAAAATGTTTCTTTTGCTAGTTCATGTTATAAATGTCTGAAATGATGTGTAAAATAAACAACCTCTCCCTTGGATGACAGCATAAACGTATCCAAATGACTGGAGTGGATATGAATGACACCAGCATATATGCCTGTTGTCATTTGTGTTTTAAAATGAAATAATCAGTGTTTGCTTTAAAAAAGGGATTCCTATAGGGGGATTTTCTACTTTCCAGCTGTTCAAATTTTGGTGGATCTCAGATAACAAGATTAGGCAATTGAGAACCTCAGGAAGGATACTGGTAATTATATAATGATTGGCATAGAGTTGTAATTAAAGTGCTGAGCCTGTGACATTATGTAAGCACCATGTAGAGGTTGTTGGAAGCTGCCATTTTGCATGTAATTTGAATTAGCTTATCTGATGAATTTCATTCTGATTTGTTTAGATTGGACTTGATTTCCACAAATATCAAAGTAAGGTCATATTACTTGTTTAGATTCCTTTTCTAAAAAGTTGGGGGATGCAACATTTCATTATCCCAAACTTGAAAAATATATAGTGATTATGTGTTTAATGTGAATCAGAGTGTGGCTCTTAAGTATTTCAAGGTGAGTCAACTATACATGCCAACATAATAGCAAACTTGAAATAGTAAGAAGTCATGGGAAATGTATGCCATTTAATTTAATAAAATATTTCAGGAGTGTATTCTGACTAAGGTTGGCAACATTGGCGTTTTTTGCGATCTGCGCATGTGCATGGCAGATGTTACACATCGGATCTCACTATGTACGGATTTGATTTCCGCACGTGCACAACTCCGTACGACAGGGTGTGATGGGAAATACATGGGAAAATATAATATAAGTACTTTTGCTAAGTCCGCACAACGATACCGATGGAGAAGTTAAGATAGAGCTGTGGGACGCAGAAGACCCTAAATTTAATCCATCAGAGGGGAGAGAATGCAATTGCCATATAAGTGCAGACTTTTGCTAATCCGTGCATTCTTAAAGCACTCTTAAGTCTCAATATGGCCCTCAATGACTAATATAATGCTTTTGTAAATTCCTTTGACAGCATGCACCAAAGTAGATTAGAATAGTCATCTACTGCTTTGGAAATATTGTACAATCTGTGACCATACTGCCAAATATTATTGTTTTGATTTCTGACAAAATAAATTATTTTTTATTTTACTTGTACAAATTAAAGTTTGGTTTATGCCTAATACATGTTACAGAAATGCTGGGGTATCACGTCTTATGTGGTAAAAGGATTCTAACCTTTTGTTAAAATAGTAGAAATAATAATAATAATAATAATAATAGTAATAATAAATAAATTATTTTTTATTTTACTTGTACAAATTAAAGTTTGGTTTATGCCTAATACATGTTACAGAAATGCTGGGGTATCACGTCTTATGTGGTAAAAGGAATCTAACCTTTTGTTAAATTAGTAGAAATAATAATAATAATAATAATAATAATAGTAGTAATAATATATTATTATTATTATTATTATTATTATTATTATAATTAAACTGCCCATGGTTTATGTGCCTGTGCCTTGGCACACCCCTTAACCTTCTACACCTAGAAATAACTTAACACAACACAGAGTTAAGGGGGTAAAAATAAATAAAAAAATTAAAATTTTATTGAAGTTTGGGATATAAGGAATTATTCATTGTTAATGGCTAAATTAGTAATTTTTTTGCTTTAACTTTTGATGGGGCCAAAAGCAATAGCAAACAGTCTCCAAAAGCCTTAGTGATCCATCCGCATAGTAATTGAACAAAGGCTAAGGCTGCCCACTCCAGGCAAACCTCAGCCACTGCAAAACTACACAGCCTTCTGCAAAAAAGATTCAATTTAGGCTCCACTTTGGCCCAAAACAAAACCACTTTCCACTTGCCACCATCAAACTAAAGCTCTAAGAATATCACCAATAAATAGATCCATCCCTTCCGCTGACAAATGAACCCCGTCTGGTCTATACAAATGGACCCTTTTGTATTTAATAGTAGAAATAGTATAACTTATTCTCTCCTTAGCACTAATTTTATAAAATAAAGATGAGAAATATTATAGTTAAAAACAATAGGATATCTTTATTTTCATTTGGTACAATAAAAATGTTTTGACTTCTCCTGAAATCAACATGGTTTTGCCCATGAGTAACATTACTCTCTTATTTTCAGTCTCTGAATCTGGTCTTATATTTTATTATTTTTATTATTATTATTATTATTATTATTATTATTATTACCCCTCACATTGCATTAAGGATTTTCTATAATGCCAACTTGAATTTGCTTTTGTTGTTAGTTTCAAACTCTGGATCAGCTCCTTGCTATTCTTATTAGTATTATTGTTATACAGATATTCATATAGGCATCTAAATATGTTGTTTTCCAAATACTCCTTTTATTTATTTCTTATTATTAATATTCATGTGTATAAATTGAATATTACAAAGGTTAGTAAACACTTCCTAATAGGTATTTTGTAAATAAGACCCAACATTTTAATTTATTTTCCCCCCTACATTAGGAGAAAAAGATACACACAAAACAAGTGTTAGGCTTCAAGAACGTAGTAACCTGTCACATTCATATCATCATTTTAATTTGGATATCACATAGATATTTATAAATTAAAACATATACATCATGTCAATCCCTGCAAGGAATACTGACAGGATCCAAGTTGTGATTTTTCCCCTTTTTTTGTGGATTCCAGTTTTACACAGGGGCTTTTTTCATATTGCCATACACACACATCTGTACCGACAAGAACTAAGAGCTCTCAAATGGGTTTTCCCTCTTGGTCAAGGTACAGAATAAGTGTTCCCCCTTTCTTCATTCCAATAAACACTTTTTTTAGGCCCTGGAATATGTAAATCCTTTAGTGTGAGGGGGTATGGTTAAAATGTGTGCACACCTATGGGGCTCATCCAGAGTTTCGGAGTAAGGGCAAAACAGGTGTAAGTGTAGAATTTGGCAAAACCATGTCATAATGTAAGTATCATGCAAATGATTATTATTAATTTGTTTTCCTTGCTGGGAACAGACTATACTTTCTTGTTGTACATAGAACATAAAATAGCTTAGCGTAGCTTTGCGTTTAATGTCCAAACAAGAGATCAACTAGGGAACATCACCTCTCAACTCTAATTCTGTTTGCACAGTTTAAATTTACCCGCCTTGCAGTTCAACGTGGTATTGATGAAGTCTGCGCTAACACCTGCTTTTCCATGTACTCTCAAAGTATGGCCTAGCCCCCTATTTGTGGCCCATAACTTGTAGGTCCCAATCATAAAAAAACTGGATCTGGCCCTTTAATATTAAAATACAATATTGTTTCTTCATTTAACCATTATGCAAGTTGAATAAACATAGCACAATAGATATCATTACAGGATTCATTATAATTACAGTAGTGCTGAGTTAAACCTCTCCAAAGATCAATGAAATCTCTGCCATGCGTGGCAGGCCCACCTGCTGGGGAAAGGTGAATAGGGCTTTAGAAAACATTAAACTTTTGTTTACTTACCAATTAGCAACCAACGACTTCCTGCAGAGATCAGACATGGGAACTGAAGAAAGTGTCCTACAGAGAGAGTTTATGACTCACCCTTGAATTGAATGGTTGATGTCAGCTTTATTGTCTGATCTGTGCAAGAATCTAGCACCTGCTAAAAGGTACATAAACAAAGTTTTAATGATTTACTAATAGGCTGCAATCTAACTTTCCCACCATGTTGCAAAATGAACATCTTAGAATGAAAAGCTGTATCTAAGAGATGTGAGGCTTGGTTCTCGGAGAATTTGGGGATCCGAGGCGGGATCTGAGCATAGCTCGGATTTCCGCGCGCACCTCAGATGACGTCACCGAGGCTGAACTTCAAAATTCCGCATCGGATCTCGCGGAGTTTTGGCATTCGGCATCAGAAAAAGAAGAAGCGCGGAGGAAGGAGCGAAGGACACAGCAAAGATAAGTAAGATGAATACTGGGGGGAGCTAAACACATGAAATAAATACTGGGGGGAGCTGGACACATGATGGGAATACCTCTGTCACTTATCTTAGTCATCCAGCCAACCTTTTGGCCTAAATTGGATTAAAAAACAATATTGTGATTTTGATTTTAGCTGATTTTATGATAAAAAAAAAAAATTTGAACCAAAATCAAAACCAAAACACACAAGGGCGGTTTTGGCAAAACCAATCCAAGACCAAAACACGAAAAAAATTACAAGACCAAAAACAAAACACGAAAAATGGTCAGGCGCACACCTCTATAAGCCAAACTGTATCTTTATAGTATTCAAGACAGACTGATAGTGTGAATCAGTTAGTATACAGTTATACAATCTGGTTGCCATACATACATTCCTCATGTGCTTTGCTGTATTCTTTGAATTCCTTATATCATACACAAGAGAATGCAGTTTGACTTAAGGCAAACTTTTAAACTAAGTTTATTATGAGTCTCTCTAAACTAATGTAATTAAATTCACTAGTTATTAGCTCTATAGCTCATTATTATATTGGCCAGCGATTAATTATGTATTTGCATTTATTTTCAGGAGCACTCATATCAGTTTCCTTAGCGCTAGAGTACTAAGTACCTTCAGCAGGCTCTATTTTAGAGCACATGTCAGATTAGTTATTGATCGATAAGACTTGAATTATATTATGCAATGTGACTAAACATCATTTCCTTTCTCATCAACCATTGGGAATGCTTTTCTAAGTGATAATGAGCAGCGGTTCCCTTTAGGGATAGAAAAATGAAGCTTTCACTGCCTCCAGGGGCTTGTTATCAGGCTGCAAACTCAGTCTAAGTTTAAAAGTAAGCAAAGAGAATAGGGGTGCCTAAGGCTGTTAGTGATTGTAGAAGTCCTAAATCAGGCATTGCAAGAAGTGAAAAGTAGGAAACATTGTTATTTCAGCATGGTGTACATTAGGAGATATGTGATTTTGCCTATAGATTGGACACAGTTTCTATTATGTTTGGACTAGATATATTTCTGGTGTAATTAAATTGATCTGTTTATATTAAACTGACTACTAAAAGACATTCAACAAGCACTAGAACATATCTATGTTGTTATTTGCCTCACTCTTTTTACATGTACAATAAACTGTATAGTCAGAAAATGACCAACATTAAACAAAGCATTAAACAAAGCACTTAGGGGGTGATCCAGAGCTGTACTTACCCCTGTTATTTTGGTGTTAGCACTGCACATTTATAGAATGGAAGTAAGCACATAAAGTGGGCACAAATTGCCTAATTTGTCCATGTTTGCTGTTCCGTGTTCTGCGCTTGTGGAATTGAGTGTTCTGCTAAATTAAAATGGAAAAATTGAGTGGATTTCTGTAGGTGCGAGCAGTGGCGTAGGGAGGGCGATGCAGGCAGAGCGTGAGCTCCAGGCACCAAACAGAAGGAGTGGCGCCGCAGGGGTATGGCAGCTGTTAAATCTCTACCAGTCTGCCGGCTCCAGACGCACTAATTAGCAATCATTGCACGTGGAGTCGGCAGACTGTCAGATATTTAACAGCAGTCGGACTCCGGTCTGATTGCAGAGCTGCATGCTTGTGACGTCAAGAGCCGTGGCGGAGAGTGCAGAAGAACGTGCAGAACAAAACAGGTAAGTGTTCTGTCTACACTCTCTGCACACTTAATAATATAATAAATGTGATGGGGGGGACAACTCAGGGTGAGATGATGAGGGGAGGAAAAGATGATGAAGGGGTTGAAGAAATAATAAAAAGAATGGTGAGGGGGAGGTTTATGGGAATGGGGAGATGATAAATGAAGATTGGGAGATGATGAAGAGAATGGGAAGGGGGCTGATGAAGAGGAGGGGGAAAATAATGAAGTGAATAGAGAAATGATAAAGATAATGGGGAGGGGGAGGTGATGATGAGAATAGGAAGATAATGAATGGGGGGATGATAAAGAGAATGGGGAGTCAGAGCTGATGGAGGGATGGGGGTAGGGTATTATGAGAATGGAGAGATGATGAATTGAGAGGGGGGGATGAAGTGAATGGGGAGGAGGAGCTGATCACCAGACTAAGTCTGCAGCACTAGTGTCTTCTCAAGACTGCTTCCTCCTTCGATCCCCCGTTTGTACCTTCTTGGATGGTTCCCGGGTTTTCTTCGTCCAGCAGCGGGCATATTGAACTATGATTACCATCCTTATCTGCCGGTACGGACAGTGCACTGTGTGTCAGTCTTATTTATGAGGTTTTAACCTCTTATTGTTTTACTTATATCTTTGTTATAAATAAATTGTGATTTAAATCATATCCTTCTCTCTTTACATATTTATTCTGACTGAGAGAGTTATCGATTCTATGGACATCTGATTTGGCTACCTTTTATATTTAAAGTGACTATATTTTTTTTTATATTTTTTATGCACACCTAGCCCTGTTTATCTAGTTATAGATTTTAGTCATTTATTTCACAATTTCACAGCGCTAATCAAAAGGATATTTATTTTTAATTGGTTACTATTTCACTGAGGGTATAGGATCCTCATATATCCTTTTGGTTTTGGCTGCAGTGATTCAACGCAGCTAACTCTAATTTTACTCCATTTATCGAACTGTCTACTCAGTAGAACTTTTTATAAGGCTTAACCTGACATTAACTGAGAAAATCCTCTGTAATGAACTGGAGATAGCAGTGACTAGTGACTAGCAGTGATAGCAGCAAAGATAATTTCACTTGTAGTGTGCACAGAACTATCAATTTAAAGTTGGTTTCCAGGGGGTCGGCCAATGACTGAAGAAAGGATATTTATTGAATAGAGAAGAGGAGGAGCCTCCTCTTAGTCCTGGAATTCCTGAAGAAGAAGGAGGCAGAATCCTTCTTCAATGTTTTCTCTCCATTTCACCTTGGCAGTAATAAGTTGTGTTTGGATTTGTTACATATGTGAAGTAGGCAGGTAGGTAGCTGCATGATCACCTACCAATCCACCTACTATATAAACATATTTTTCTTCTTTTTCTTCTTCTCCTTCTCCTTTTCCTTTTCCTTTACCTTCTCCTTCTTCTTATCATGTCTCTTTTGCTATTGTGCTTGTAGGTTCTATATTTTGAATTAAACAGTTCATAAAATATAAATAATCTCTACTAATACATTTCCCACTCTTTTTCCAAAATGCTAGGAAAAATATAGTTTTATAGGGAAACATAAAATTCATTACTTAATTTATTACTTTAATATAAAGATGACTATGTTAATCAGCTTTTTAAAACAAACAAAACAATTTTAGTAAGCCCACAAAATACAATTTTTAGTACGGAATGTTAAGTCCCATTACCTTCTAATGCTCAATGTCATTTTAAGACACATGTTATAAAGACACTTTGGGATGTTCTTGATGAATGCAAAACAAATATGAGGTCTTTCTACTCATGAAACAGATCATTTTCTTTTTAGTTTTCATTAAATTTACTCATAAAATAAAAATCTAAATTCGTCATTCTTTAAATTGAGCACACCACTCTGTTACAGATGACATTACAAGGAAATTCCATTTTTTTTGTTTATGTTCACATAAGATAAGATAATTTGCAAGCCATTGTTATTACATTTCCTGTTCTGTAAAAATGAAATGCGTATTATTTTTTAAAGCATGTGTACTGGTCTGAATCCCGTTTCATGTGACCTGATTGTAGTCTAGGCCTTCACAGCCCCTTCAATAGCTTTATTCACTGATATAAACCTTGGCAAGTAACCAAGAGCTCTGTATGTCATTGTCTATAAATACATCTGTAAAATAAAATTTGTACATAGGGCCCCAAGTAGACATAGTTGTCCAGATACACCAAAAAATGTGTACGCAAATATACGTCTAAACATTTATGTTTCTATGGGCCTGATCCAGAGCTACGATGTAGCGCTGAGCGTGCTAACGCTCAGCGTTACATCGCTGACTCCCCCCTGGCACTCCCCCTATGCGGGCGTATGGCCCCTTCCTTACGCCGGCTGAAGGCTACCCTAACTAAGGAAGGGGGCATACGCTCACACAGGAGTGTCTGGCCGCCTAGCCCGCCCTCCCACCCTCATTTAACTAACTCCCCCCGCCCACCTACACTAACCTGTACGCACTGCTACGGACGCCCGATCCACGATTGGGCGTTGGCGTAGCGACGCCGGGCAACATCTGCCCGGCGCATGCGCAGATCGGCTGAAAAGATCTGAGTCTTATCTCATTACATTGTAAACTACAATCAAGACTCTCTCCCATTAGTTTTCTATGATAATCAGTTTACAAGCAAAAATGTGTAACTGACAATGAAATAATGAGTTCTATTATAAATCAATGAAGATTAACCTTATTAGATTGTGTAGTGAGCTGCTACAAGCAGGGCAGTCTTAGCCTAATGTTTTTTGTAACAGTATATAATAGTCTTCAGTTATATACAAGTAAATGATAATAGCGACGGCGGCCGTAGCTCTGGATCAGGCCCTATAAGTGTATTTTGAGTGATACCATAATATTTTATCTTTATAATTAATGCTTATTTATATAGCACCACAAATTGTCTGCAGTGCTTTACAGAGAACATTATTCATTCACACCAGTCCCTGCCCCATTTGGAGCTATATACTAAGGTACTTAACACACAAAAATACACAAACACTAGGTTTAATTTAGTCAGGAGCCAATTAACCTACTAGCATATTTTTGGAGCGTGGGAGGAAACCCACGCAGAAACTGAGAGAACATACAAACTCCACACAGATTAGGCCTAGTCCGGGAATTGAACTCATGACCTGTTCAGTCTAAAATCTAGCATAGATATATGCTAGATATATGATAGATACAGGGCAAACATTTTTTTTTATCAACCTATAACAGCAGTTTGTCACAGATTGCGGTGGAAAGCACCGCACTTACCCACTCCAGCCGGCTGCAGCTCTCTCCTGGCGGTCCCGCGATCCAGGGTCACTGTCACTATGCCAGTAGCATAGTGACAGTCTCCTATACTTACCCAGCATGTCTCTGCCTATTACCCCTGGCGTCTCCTCGTGGATTCTGGCGCCAAAGTCCCGCAGTGCTTCGGATCATGGGCGCCGCCATCTTGCCTGGGATCACATGCTGCTGAACTGCCAATGGGAATGCGCCTGAGTAAACCTCTTGCCAATCAGTGCACAGGGCACGCTATTTAAACCCTGGACACCTTACTATCATTGCCAGAACAACTTGTTCATCCAAGGTGCCTGGTTCTCCTGTGTTTCTGCTATTCTGCACTTGTGATCCTGGTAATCCTGATCCTGCTATCCTGCACTTGTGATCCTGGTAATCCTGATCCTGCACTTGTGATCCTGGTAATCCTGATCCTGCATTTGTGATCCTGGTAATCCTGATCCTGAGCATTCCAGTCCGGTCTTCCAGCATTCCAGTCTGGTCTTGCCAACATTCCGGTCCGGTCCAACCAGCATTCCAGTCCGGTCCTGCCAGCATTCCAGTCCGGTCCTACCAGCATTCCAGTCCGGTACTGCCAGCATTCCAGTCCGGTCCTGTCAGCATTCCAGTCCGGCCCTGCCAGCATTCCAGTCCGGTCCTGCCAGCATTCCAGTCTGGTTCTGCCTGCATTCCAGTCCAGCTGTCTCGTGTCATCCAACCCAGCTGTCTCACGTCATCTGGTCCAGTCTGACTCTAAGTCATCCTTTCCAGTTGCCTCACACCATCCGGCCCAGTCTGACTCTAAACAATCCAATCCAGCTTTCGCACATCATCCGGCCCAGCTGACGTTTACCTTCCGGATCTATCTGCCTAATCTCCACTCATACCAAGACACTTGAACTGCCTATTTCTTCTTTGTTTGTTTATGAGCAAGCCATTCATTAAACCTGCCAGTTTCTCCTATCAGCCTGCTCAGTCATCTTTGCTCCTGAAACCCGTGACAGGTTCACCAACTCTTGAAACCGTGACACAGTTTAGATGCTTCTGGAAAAATTGTTTAAGTCTTCCTTAACAACGTCTCCAGTAGAAACTTATTGAATGGCTAAGGGAAAATATTAACAATTATTGCTGTTGTATATGTTATTATTAATTAGAAATACAGTAAATGCCTTTGATTAAATTCATATCCAGACATAGGCAGTCAGTGATTATTCTGTGTGAGCATCCCTTACCTTTTGACCCAATTAATTTGGGTTTAATTGCAAACACCAGTGAGAGGTAGTAGCTACACAGCTCCAGTACATATGAAACCTTAAATGGCTCTTGTGCATCTGCTATCCTTTTTACCCCAAGTAGCAGAGTCAGGGGTCATTGTGGTTTTTGATTTTCAGACCTTGGGGGTGATCCAGAGCTCTGCTTCCATCTGTTTTCCTGATGGAAGCACAGTCAAAATGAGCACTGTAGGAGCGCACACAGAAAGATGGGCGCATGGCCGGCCATCCAACTGCGAGCACATCTGACAGCACTGAGCCAGAGGAACTGGGAGTTACACAAAATGCGTTTTTCTGCTGATACGGAATTCTGCTAAATGCGGATACGTTAAAACTCTGGCTCAGCTCCGTGGTATCTTGCAAAGTACATCTCCAGCCATGCTGACCTCTATTTGTTCACACAAGTAGTTTGCAATTTTGTATTTAATTAGTTTAAAAAAATATTAGCTGCATGTCTCAGCTCTAACTAAACATTCTTAGTTACTAACACTCAGGGGCTGATCTGGAGAGTGAGAGTAAGGGCAAAACAGGTGCAAGTGTAGAACTGAGCTAAAGCATGTTGCAATAAGTGTGTGTGTGTGGGGGGGGGGATTCATTTCTGTTCTTTTGAATGCAGGGAAAATACTTTTCTTTTGCGCATAGACCTCCCAAATTGCATAGTTTTATGTTTATTCTGTAAATTAGGGCCTGATCCAGACCTACGCCCACCGTACTAACTATGGCGGGCATAAGTGTAAGATCGGCTGAATAGCCAATCTGCGCTTGCGTCGTGCAAATATTGCCCGGCGTAGCTACGGCAACGCCCGATCGATGATCGGGCGTCTGTAGCATCAGCGTGGTAACGCTGGAGGGGGTATCCCTCCAGGTAGGTGCAGGTAGGCAGGGGGAGGGTAATGAGGCTGGGAGGGCGTGTTTGCGTTGCAACGCCACCGTCCAAGCGTATTAACACTCGCTTATGTCGGCTGAAGTTAGGGTAGCTTTCAGCCAGCGTAAACGAGTGTTAATACGGTAAGGCAAGGGGGAGTGTTGGGGATGTGCAGCGATGTTACGCTGAGCGTTAAAACGCTTAGTGTAACATCGTAAGTCTGGATCAAGCCTATAGTGCGTACCAATTCAGACTTTGTTGCCATTTTAAGTTGGTGTTTTCCACACGCTGCATGCATAAAACGTCCCCTTGCAGAATTCCATGTGTGGATGGGATACGGAATAGTAATCATACAATCCACCATTCCGTACATGGGCCATCTGCATGCAGAGACTTAAGGTAGGTAGTGCATGTGGAAGACCTGTATGTGCGAGGTAAGTGTTGGTGGTGTGCTCTCCCCTCACATGTATGGAATATTGGACTTCCAAACGTTGGCCTGTGTGTTGCAGAGTTTAATTTACAAACATAATAATACAAACATTTATATTATTAATATAGGGTTGGATCCAGACTTAAGAAGGATTTGAAATTAAGAGAGGAGATTTACTCCTGGGCTAAACCATGTTGATTGCAGGGGAGTCATATTTCATCTGTTGCAAACATTATTAGAGTTGAGAGATGATGTTTCCTATCCCAAGTCTAAATAACAGTGTGATAGTAAAGCTGATCAGTGTCTGTGTGCAGTAAGTAATTCAAAGATATATCCCTGCATGAAAAATATGCAGTTAACTTGACACCTGAAATCAACATGATTTTGTCCAGGAGTAACTTTCCTTTTAATTTCAAGCTACTTCTTAAGTCTGGATCCAGTCCATAATGATCTTTCTCTACTGAACACCTGTCCAGGAGAAATCTTTGTGGCTCTACTGATAATGAAACAGCGCAGGCTAGTGTAATAGCTCTGGCATTATGCATCATCTACAATGACTTCTACATCACATTCCTTCCCACACTGTGGTTAACAATTAAATAATTTCACTCTGCCAGTAAAAGGTCTGTGACTCTGCACGTGTGCTTTACTCCACTACTACATTCTTACTGCTCTGCAACCAAAGTTCATCATTTTAACCACAAATGTTAAGCATATTAAGGCAGTGACCTTTGCTACGTCATCTGAGAAGGTATGCCGGCTCTCCCCAGACTAGCCTTTCTTACACAAAAACTTAGTCACAGTTTGTGGGGGCCTATGCTTACACCTGTTTTGCCCTTACTCACAAACTCTGGATCAGCCCCTCAGTGGCATCATCTCAATGTGGTCATCAATCCAAATTGCTTCTAACAGGTGCTGCAATAAGGTTCTCCCTTACCAACTATAAAACCCTTAGGATAGCTAAGGCAGCCTATCAGCCTATGGTCTTCTTAAGTCAGTTAAGAACATTAACAATGAGGGCATGTTAAAAGGAGTTGCCTTGTAACTTAGGTGCATACAACTGCGAACTTATCTCCTTCTTGACTGTGAATCCGGTACAAAATATCTGAATGAATGTATTGGATAACTAAAATTCAAGTACTGGAGTCCATATATTTCTTGGAATTTCAATTCAAACAGCAGATTATCATTCTCAAATTTGGTTTGCAATAAATATTGCATAAATATGTAATAATTATGAAAACGTTTTTCTAAAGGTGTTTTATAACAAAAATGTAAATAGCAAAATCATGTATTTAGTAGTTGTTAGTTGTAATCAAATGTCCAATATTGCATATTTCAAAACATGAAATATTAAATTTTTCCAAAATGTTATAAATGTATAGTTGCAGTGAAGTAATTTTTAAATGTTGTTGATAAAAAAAAAACAAAGCAAAGTGGATAAACATTGCCTGAAAAACAGCACTCAGCATGAAAGCTGCTTTCACCTTTTTATTTTTGTTTGTGTTAAATTATGTGGCTCACAGATTTTTACATGGTGCTCTGAAACGGCTGAGATGTTTCTATAATTGGTGCAGGGTGTGCAGTGCACATGGGCCTGAGAGTCTAAACTGCTTAACTAGCTGCAGGGAGTCAGGGAAAGGATCCTCATTCTCCTTGGTCACTTTGGGCCAGATCCACAATTAATAACAGAAGAGCATATCCAGACCTCCGTGTGTTCAATCCCCTGTCTCTCCCCTCTCTTGTGTGAACATTGGGTCACTTGCACGGCCATAACACTAAAACCCACTTACACTGTGAAATTTAAATGCTCCATCTGCCCACCTTATGGAATTTAGGTGGGTGTAGGGGATGTACTGCCCTGATCCCATGCATTAGCTTCTGCAATTGAGGCTAACATATGGAATTTGCGATCCTGTATTCCATACATGCAATGATAGTGCACTCCCTTTGCGTATAGAACCCTACCGCACAGCCCTTGCGTATTCAGTACCCTACCTTTGGTGTCCATATGCAGAAGGGGATCATATAGAATGCAGGATTGTATCTAAGGCCTTGGTAAAGCCCTTACTGTATGATTTGCATTCCCAACTCCACTATTATGTATCTTGTGTCGGAGAAATACTTACTCTGGAATGGATTCATAGTTACTTCTACATTCCGTACAATAGCCTCAGCTGCAAAGGCTCTCATGTGGAATTGCTGATCCACAGTCCCGTATGTAGGAGGGTAGATCACCCCCTATGCTCTCCTTGCACAGATTGTGGATCTGCCACCTGTCCCCTACCTTGAGTTCTCCACACAGAAACCCTTCCGTGCAAAATACTGAATGGTATGTAAGGACTTTTTAAAGTCCTCAGTGCAGAGAAATTGGACACAGTTTGAAAATGTTGTCATAATACTGCAATGACTTCTTGAACTGAATCAGCATCACGGAGTTTGCTGATTATTTCAGGGAGTCAGGGAGAATACACACACTTCAGGATGTCTCCCTGATATTCAGAGAGAGTTGGCAAATAGTATTTACACTTCATTTGCTCTATATAAATTAACAATGCTAAAAATGTAACACACTGTACTTACCTACCGTACCTTCAGTAGATATCTATCCCGATTGTAGCTATACATTATTCCTATTGCGTATCCTTCATATATGTTTGTTTACAGTAGCATTTAACTTCATCTCCAGATGAGAAAGTAAGCTATTTCAAACACAAGCACTATTTTGTCTTGATGTAAAAAAATATCACGCCTTAGCCTTTTAAAAGTGTGACTTGCATAAAAATCAAATGTTTCTAGTAGAAGGGTGTCATATTGAATGACTGGCTGTTCTCCAAGAGCATTATCCTCTCATAAAATTATCAGGATCTTTTTGGCAATGATTTTGAGCAGCAGTTATTCCACATTAATGTTATTAAGCTGCATAAAGAACTGCCTGGAAAATCTCTGTTTTGACTACAGAGTACTGGTTTCTAGTAAGGCAGAGTACAGCATAGTTGATTTAAACATCTAACATTAGAAAAATGTCTAGACATTGCTTTATAAATACTGCATTCATGTAAATATTACATTTTTAAAGAAAAATTTGTTTGTGTTTGTATTTTTGTAATGTATTTGGATAAACATGAAAAAGAAGATAATCAAGATATCCATTAGATGTTAACTTTTGCATAGCAATTGCATGAAACGATGCAGATACCAAGTGGTGCCTTATAAATAAACATTAATAATAATATTAATACAGCAAAAATCTGTTGTTTTTTTTGAGCCACTGTGCACAATGATTGTATGCTCTGATACGTGTGCACTAATAACGTGTTCACAGCTATACTACTTGTTACAACCTTGACCTCATCTGAGGCTGTGCGACTTAAGTGAGACAAAGGGTCTAAAATAACCAACTGGTCTGTTCTACAATGACTAATCCCACCTCCTACCCCAGTTTACCTCACAAATGACTTGTTACCCCTAAAATGCCACCACCAAAAATGATCGCGCCCAGTATAGTGCCTTCAAATAATTCCCTCCATCTTTTCCACTCTTAGGAGACTCCAAAATGTCCAAACTCCAATCTGTAAGAGAAAGAGGCACACCCCATAGTGCAACACCGCATGGATCTCAAGCCCCACGTGCCTGGGTGCACTCACCACTTCCCTGTCTTTGTTGTTTACGTCAAGCAGTGTCTTTCTTGAGCTTCAAGTTTTTCATAGGTGTCCACTTTACCAATCAATTGTCACAGAGCCTTCTTCAAATATTTATTTCAATAGTAAAAAATTCCTCCAATAAAAAATTTCACATTAAAAACGTTACAACATTAAATGTCTCTCTTTCCTTCCTCAGGACCTGCAAAGGTCTCAATAATCCACCCAGGTTAGGGAGGAGACCTCCTGATGCCCTGCACACCCAAGTTACACTTATCCTCCAAGCTGTTTGACCTTCCACTGATTATCAAGTTAATTATGGGCCCAAAAACATAGATAATGGGAATGGGGAAGAGAGGGTATCATATAGGTGCACACGTGTCTGGATATCACCCGATATCCACCAACTACCATGTGTATTCTGCTCCCTAACCTGGGTGGATTATTGAGACCTTTGAAGGTCCTGAGGAAGGAAAGAGAGACAATTGATGTTGAAAAGTTTTTAATGTGAAATTTTTTATTGGAGGAATTTTTTATTATTGGAATAAATATTTGAATAAGAAGGCTTAGTGACAGTTGATTGGTAAAGTGGACACCTATGAAAAACTTGGAGCTCAAGAAAGACACTACTGTAAACAACAAAGACAGGGAAGTGGTGAGTGCACCCAGGCACGTGGGGCTTGACATCCATGAGGTGTTGCACTACAGGGTGTGCCTCTTTCTCTTACAGATTGGAGTTTGGCTATTTTGGAGTCTCCTAAGGGTGGAAAAGATTGAGGGAATTATTTGAAGGCACTATAAGGAGAAGAAAAAGAGTGTGAGTATAACCGCTACCGTTTGAGACTTACCTGCTTACAAACAGTGTTGCTCCAGATTCTGCTGTTCTTTTTCCTTTCGGTGTTTGGAGGAGCCTGGAAGGAGAAAAAAAAAGGAATATAGCAAGAGGAAAGGAAGTTGAGAAAGGACCCAGAGGAAAACAGGAAGAATTATACAAATTGGATAGTGTGAGTAGATACGATTTGAATTGATATAAGTTTACCAGTAGGTGGCGGTATCACACTATTTTTCTTTCATATCTATTTCTCTATGAACTGGACCACATGGTGGATCGAAAGGAAAAGGAAAAAGCATATTAAAGTCTGAAGGAGTATATCAGAAGGACACTGGAGGTGAACTCCCTGAGGTGTGAGTAATACAGAAAAATTCTGTTCAAAAGTACTGATCTATAAACAAGTTGCAGAAATATACTATTTACTTTCCGTGGAATATCCGTGTTCACA
The DNA here is from genome assembly GCA_011038615.1 of Limnodynastes dumerilii. Lineage (NCBI taxonomy): Eukaryota > Metazoa > Chordata > Amphibia > Anura > Limnodynastidae > Limnodynastes > Limnodynastes dumerilii. Next base: position 98,829 of record WWET01001359.1, on the reverse strand, counting down.
ACTAGAGAAGAACTATCTGGCTATCTGTGGACAAGAATATTATTACTAAACTAAAAGGAATATTGAACAACTGAGCAAGAGACTGAATGTATCCCTTGAGAAGTATTGTCCTAGTTATTGTGTTTTGGTTATGCGCCCAAGGTTTGTACCCTAATTGTTAGGTATTTTTCCTGAACAGCCTCTCCTGTTCCCAACATACTCTGACTTGATCAGATACAATTGGAGGGAGTTTGGCTAAATCAATGTACAACAATCAGGGACAAGAAAATACACATCTTCCCTGTCACTTCCTATGTTAAATAGTTTAGGAATAAATGCGCAAACATTGTTACCCACTTTTTCTACAGAATCAACAACCTTAGAACTTGGCACAAACTGTACAGGCATTCTACTCAAGTTATCATCATATAACACATTAGCACCAGTAGATATGTTACCCTCTGAATTTCCCTCAGGGCAAGGTACCTGTAAAGAAGCAGGGTTAAAATTTGACATATCAGAATTAACTTTCTCATCAGGCACATACTGAGAGAACATTCTGCCCAAACCAGTACCAAGCAACACATTGGCAGAAATATTATCCGATATATTGCCAAAGAAAAGGAGATTGATGTCATTATCCACCTTGGAATAAATGACTTGACCAATGCTGGAGTTGTAGCTGTTAAAGATGAATTTAAAAAGTTGGGAACTGTTCTTAAGCAGGTGGCAAATACTGTTACTTTCTCCAAAGTGCTGCCAGTACACAAATTTGAAGAAGGTAGAATGATGCGCATTCGTGATTTCAATCTGTGGTATAGGTAGTGGTGTCATGAGGAAGGATTTGGGTTCATAAAACATAGCCATGCCATCTGGCAAAACAGAAATTTGTATAAAAAGGTTGGTTGTACTCATTTTATGTGGGAACATATATTCTAAGTGAGCAGTTTGAATGCTTTATTAGAAACCATTTAAACTAGGAGATGCAGTAATACAAATAATAAAAATAGCTGCTCCCCCAACCAAGAAGTGTTGTGTGGCCAGTCAATAATGACAGATAGTATAGCCACAGCAACTAATGCAAAACAAAACATAAAAAACAATATAAACATATCTAGCAATAAAAATAAACCGAAGAATAGGAGATTCATTATGCAACCTCTCAGAGCAATGCGTGCAAATGTTAGGAGCTTAGGAAATAAAATCCCTGAACTAATTGCAATAATGTCAAGGGTTAATCTGGATATTGTGGGAATTAAGAAATCATGGTGCAATTAAATTCATGACTGGGACCTAGCTATACCGGGTTATAATTTATTTAGGAAGGATAGAGTAGGAAAAATTGGAGGAGGCATATTAATGTTAAAGAAAAAACTTAGGGCTGTTATATTCAGTATTTTTATTTCATTTTTTTTTAAATTTGTCACTTTTTTTTTATAGTAGGTTATTGTAAAAAAAGATAGTTCCAAATAAAATAGTAAATAAATTATGATCGTAATAATTAAAACGAACCTTGGGATGTTTAGGAACCTGAAAAAAACATTTTGAAATCAGGCAGGAGTTTTGGGGGTCAGCTTGAGAGATTCTCAGTTCTCAGGTACTTTTACAACATAAAACAAAATAAAGAGATATCTGTATGCCTGGCCCTTCACTGGCTTATATGGATACCAGTGTCCAGCATACTTATGACACAGAATCTCTGCCAGACTTTTACCAAACACATCAACCATGGTTGGATCTAGCTAATGGATTCTGTTGGCCAACCTCTATATATTTTATTTCCGGCCATCAGCTTTAATCCCATCTCCACTTATTCACCCTATCTGTGTGGGTAATTTTCTTCACCCAATCTATTAATAAATAAACCATCAATTTATGGTTATTGACATTTAAGACCAACCTTTCCTAACATTGGTATGTTTTGAAGCAATGTGGCTACTTACCAACAGGAGAAACATACAAAGAAACATAGAAAGTGACGGCAGATAAGAGCCACATGGCCCATCCAGTATGCCCAGTTTTTTATTTAAAACTATACTGACCCCTAGACCCTATTTACCCTCAATTTAGTTTGAGATTTAGGATATCCTTATTTATCCCAGACATGTTTAAATTGATCTACTTGCCTCAACCACCTCAGATGGGAAATTTCAAAATGGTGAATCCACAAGGTCATCTCTATGGGGAATACCAGATACTCATATTAAAATCCACTTTGGACAAATACTTCCAAGATGCTATGCACCTTGTTGTGTCTATTGAGCCTGATATATATGAAATGATAATCAGTCATATGTTGTTATTATAGTATATTATAATACATCATTTTTATTGATATAATCAAACATCTCTGTTTGATAATGAAATCATTATTTAAATAAGGAAATGAAATCTAATACTCAAAGGATACTAACTATTCCATATTTAAGTTAAGAAATATTTTACATGTCAAATCTTCTAGAACGCTCCCTTACATCTTCTGAACAAAGGTAAATAACTTTTTCATGTTCAATAGTTGTTCCCCACCCTCATAGCTTCCACAGTAGGGGTCCTCCTGGTGTTCTGTTCTGTAGGTCTATATGATTTGGAAGCTGTGTATGTCTCTTTTGAGCTACTGTCTATCCCACTGTCACTATCCTCTCCCATAACACTGGGAGAAGATGAGACTGAGGATGTGCATGACAAACTGTCCACTGGAGTAGGTGTGGAGCATTGCGCAGAAGAACCAACTCGTTTCTCTTCTTCTGATTGCTTTGAAGCATCAGGAAGACGTATCTCCCAGGGGTCAAATTTGGCTACTGTATGAGTAGTTTTCTTCACCCAACCTGTTAATAAGCAAGCCATTGCTTTATGGTTATTAACAATTTATGTCCAACTATTCCTAACAATGGTAAATACACTGTGACTACTCACCAACAGGAGACTTCATATGGGTCAATCCACAAGGTCATCTCTTTGGGGAATGCCAGATCCTCATATTTGGGGCCACTTTGGCCACATGCTTCAAAGATGCCTTCCTCCTTGTTGTGTCTATTGAGCCTGATACACCTGGAATGATAATCAGTCACATATGTTTATAGTATATTACATCATTTAGCAAAAAAAAATAAAAATCAACTTGCTATATAATTATTAATTAAGGAAATATACTCTTAGGAGACAAATTATTCCATATTAGGTTCAGTATATATTGGGTTTGTATACTCAGAAATAATAGTCTTCATACAGGGCAGCCATTTGTAGTATTAAGATGTTTTTTTGTTGGTCACTTCCATATACTTATAGATTACAGTATATAATAAAATGATTATAATGGTAATAATACCTGTATGTCTGGCCCTTCATTGGTTTATCTGGAAATCAATGTCCAGAGTACTAATGGTACAGGATCTCTATAAGGTTTTGTTTTGTTTTGTTTTACCAAACACCTCAAACATGTCTGGATCCAGCTTATGGAATCTGTTGGCCAATGCCTATATATATTCAACTACAGCCACCAGCTCCAATCTCATCACTGGGATTGCTGCAAATTCACACAGAGGCATTTAAGTTTCTGCTGGTTTTTGTCTTTATTCAAATGTGATGGAAAAAAGTAATACTTGATAACAAATACATACAGAATGATATAGGTCAAATAAAGGGAAATAGATTTAATCTATGTAAAGGTCAGAATAGTCAGAGGAAATGTACGTAAAAATTACTTCACTGGAATAGTGATAGATAAGTGGAATAGCCTCCTATCTGAGGTGGTTGAGGTAACACAGTAGAACAGTATAAACATGCTTGGGATAAATATAAGGATATCCTTAATCTCAAACTAAATTGAGGGTAAATGGGGTCTAGGGTTAGTATAGTTTTAAATAAACAACTGGGCAGACTGGATGGGCCATGTGGCTCTTATCTGCCGTCACTTTCTATGTTTCTGTTTTTCCTTTAAACCTCTCCCTGCTCCGCAATCTAGGGGCAGTACCCTTGTGCCATTAGAGCAGCAGGGATGATCACTCCCACCCCTTTCACAGCAACTGTATTCTCAATAATGATGTCCTTTTCAAAATAAGCCTCCTCCAGTTGCAAATTTTGGTTCTCCTGTGGTACTATGTTGCTGACACCATCAGCTTTCCCCAGCATTAAACTGGACCTCTAGATGAATAACCTCATAGCATATCCCACATTGACTGTAACTGGTAGGGACAGTTGTCCCCTTATATAAAGGTTTGACTCTAATAAATAGCAATCCACCTTTGACTTTCTGCTAGGGGCATTGTCTTTGAGGAACTATGTCAGGATATAATCAAATACCAGGGGTATCAATTAATATCAAACTTTAGAGTGACCTCTGTTTGGCCAGGGTCTGGTGATTCATGGAAATACCTTGAATGTAGTGGGGCAGAAAAAGGTGGTCAGGTTAGTGCCCTGTTGTAAATGGATCTGTTTATTAGGGGGGGTCATAAAAGCTAGATTTCTGAAGAAGATTCTCTCCAGACCCTAAACCTGTCAAGTGTCACAAAGGTTTGGGCTGTCTGGAGAGGAGCAGGTTTTGGTCTTTAAAAAGTGTATATGGATTTGTAACTTTGGTTAATTTCATGGGACTTCCAAACGGAAGAGGTGACCCTGATTTCTGGTCTGTCCCGACCCAGACGGTTCGTGTGTGTAAGTCTTTCTGTGTTCTCCCTTTTATTTTATAAGAAACTGTTCTGCATATTGTATGTCTATTTTGTTATTCTCTGTAATTAAGCACTGTGATTATTATCATATTAAATATCAATTAATAAGTTCATGTCTCTGTGTTCTTACGGATTCACGTGTCAGAAAAGCTTGATTATTAAACGCTACAGAAGGGTAACAGAAGAGGTCATTCTGGGTTGATGATAATTCTGGTAAAGCATAACTGTGCTTGATTTGGATAAAGGAGAACCGAAGACCTCCTGTGAATAGTCTTGGTGGTGGCAGTTCATTGGTAATAAGTCATATTTGGGGTGGGAGAAGGGGCCTTAGTCATTGGAGAACAGACCAGGTAGCTGTTGTGATTAACCCCTTGAGCCCCAGATAAGTCCCGAAAGCCTCAGGTGAGGTCAGGGTCGTGACAAACTATATCTCAGAACGTATTTTACACAGTAAAATAAAATTTTCACCACTTTGTAGAGAATCTTCTATTGGTGCCAAAATGAAAACAGACCATCTTACTAGCAATTAAACTGACAGCTCTGACTGTACGTAGGCTTCACATGAGAGAAGCAAGATGACTGATTTCTTTTTCACAGATTTGTGTTTCAGCAGAGAAATCAACTATGTATAATTTTTTATATTTATCTATTTAGTATATAAAAGCTATTTATAAAGAAAAGAATTGTATTGCTTAAGGAACACATCCTGTAAAGCTCCAGCCTGACTGTCATAGTTTCGTTGCTTTCTGGAGTTTGAGTAGTGAAGTTTCCAAGGTCTCTGATTTTTGTGTCAGTGTAGGAAGCCTTAATCAGACAAGGTTAAGTGTAGTGGCGCACATATAGGTAGTCAGCTTTACATCATTTTAGTTATTTATGTAAAATGGAGACTTTACGTATGAAATGCAGGAGCACAAGGATGGATACCTGGGTGTTCAGGTGCAATATAATCCACAGGAGATTCCACCAGATAAAGGTAGAAAGAAAGAAAACAAATAATACATTGTCGATACCTTTTTAATAGTAAAAAAATTATTTTGGTTAGAGTTACACTGGAGAGATAGGAGGGTTACATTGCAGGACGATGATGGTTAGACATAGGTGAGGGTTATTCTGCAGGAAGAGAATGATTAGGGTTAGGGGAAGGCTATGGTTGGGTTATGGGAAGGGGCATGGTTAGAGTAAAACAAACTTACCTGTCGCCATTGGTCTCTGCAGACAGTGAACCGTATTCACATTTAAGAAGCAGCTGCTTCAAAAGTACAGGCTTTTCCATAGTGACCTACTACACATGCGTAGTAGGTCATTTATGCAATATACAAGGTATGTCTATAAAATAATGAGACTGTGATTCCATCTAGTAAACAAAGCCTTCAGAACCGGTTATAACTGCATACATAGTGACCTTGAACATGTGGCAGAATGAGTTCTAGAAAGCACAACAGTTAACCAGCATTATTAAAAGGAAGTTTTGAAAAAGCTGAGAGAAATAGTCAGAAAGAAACGGCCACAACTGTGGAAAAATTGTTTCATTCTTCACCAGGACAATGCGCTTGCTCACAAAGCACTTTCTGTGACCGACAATCACATTACTACACTTGAACATCCTCCATATTCACCCTATTTAGCACCCTGTGACTTTTATCTTTTCACAAAAGTTAAATCAGTGCTTAAAAAGACACATTTTGAGTCAGTTGAAGAAAACGGCAGATATGTTGAAACAACTGACAGAAATTTGATTTGCTCCATGCCTTCGACCAGTGGAAAACAAGACTACAGCGATGTATTAGTGCAAATGGGGAGAATATTGAAGGGGACAAGCATTACATTTGAAATACCAATAAATAAAAGAGAGTTATTTTATCAGTCTCGTTATTTAGTAGACATACCTTGTACATACCACTTAGGTAAGTGGATTGACTCCGTGTGGTCTTTAAAGTAGTTTAGGCAGAAGGAGGCGTGCTAATGCTGCCTTGGAGTTAGAAATGGAGGGGGATTTATATAAGCCAGGGATGGCGTGGGGAGGCTTTTTTCCATGCGTATTTTTCTTCTTAAGATGCACGTTTACATAAGGAAACCCTATGGCACAACCTTAAGTGCCATAAGGTTCCCAAAAACGGAGGCGGGTCGAGGGACAGGATGAGTGAGTTAGGTGGGGATCTGTCTGCACCTATCTCACTCTTAATTGTGAACACGGTCCAGTGACATCAAGGGAACGATGTCTTCTAACTGCAAACAGCCGAAGAGTGATGGCAGTCGGCACTTCATTGCGCAAAAGTAATTTGTTTAGAGACAGAAAATATCTTGCCCCCTCCCAACCTAAAAGGTTTTGATGCCCATGCTTTTGGGTATAAGCCCAACTTGATCTTTCTACTTTTGTAAATTGTACATGTTTATTTGTCCTTTTTCTCTTCATTATTCAAAATATTCTAAGACAAAACATTTGCACTTTTTTTTGTCCAGTGCTGGAATTTACCTTCTTAGCACACAATATGGACCCCAATATGCCTAACTCAATCACAGTCCTAGTTCCAAAACAGGTATACAAAATTTGGTGCTATGCTATTATTCATAGTAAAAAAAAAAAGCAATTTACTCCAAGGTTACTCCCTGGCATGGTAAAATTTAGCTTTAAAAATTTCTACTTTTAAAACAACATCCATTCAAAACTTGCTCTATAACTACAATATACTACAGAAATTACATTTTCCATTTCCCTTGGTTAAAGTTCACCTTAAATCACTTCTGTTCTTAAATTAACATTTTAACTGCTGCTGCATTGGCAGAGGACCACTTTTGGGTATCTTCTAAAACATTCTTCTTCTCAGCTAGTTTTCTGCCTGTATATTGCATAAATTTTGTATAAAACTGCCATGTGTTTGTGCTGCTTCTTTATCACTGTCTTTAACCAGTCAGCATGCTGTAGCCTTTATATATAAATACTGATAGAGGTGAAGTGGCCATTAGAAAATTAAGTGTTATGGACTGTAGATGAAGGTTAAATATTTAAATACTTCGGTAGCTCCACATTACAGCACTTTTGACAGGTATTAATGAAATCTTAGTGATTTTGCCAAAACTGAAATGTGAAGATGGTTTTAGTGCCAGAATATATCTCTACCATGCACAGTCCAGGGACAGCTAATCGGAGTTCCATAAAGCATATGGCATATTCCTAACTTGTGTTACTTAAAATAGAATTCCATTTAAATAGATGCTTATATGATTGATCTATTTACATGGCAGATTTTCAGTTTTTCAGATTTTGATATTTTAATGTTATATCATCAAGGATTGGTCTATATTTTTTCCACCTCAGATTTAAAGGTTAATGAAGGAGAGCACTTGTTTGGTCACCCCTGAATATGCCAAAAACCAGCATTTAAAAATAAGTACAGTTATGGTGCCTCACTTAACAAAGGTTCCCTGCACAGGTAGGAAATAATCACAGTAGAGAGTTCCTTCACCTATCGCAGTCCTATATAAAGTTAAACGCCTTTGTTTATTTTTGCTTTAAACAGTGACAGCCTTTGCATTAAACCTATTTAGTGGGATTTACAAAATGTTAGCTAAAATATGCCTCAATTGCATTAGATTTTACATTTTAAATATGTCAGCAACAATTTGGTGGCAATAATGTCTTCAGATTTTATTGAATAATAACACACTGAAAATCAAGAAAGAGTTAGATTTAATATTGCCTGCTTTCTGTAAATTGTGGCAAGTGCTAGTAAGTTAACATAATGTGTAAGCAAGTTGTCATATAATGGAAGCATATGCATAAATGGAAGGTAATAAAGTGCAATAAAGCGTTTGATGAATGAGAAGATCAGATTAATTATTATGGTTAAAATAAGGGGGCAAATACAAAATGGTGTATACAATTGTGTTGTGGCCATAGGTAAGTGTGGCCGCAGGTAAGGGATACTGGTTCATAAATAGCAGTGTGCTATAATTGATTAAATGCTAATTGATTAAATTATAATGAAATTTTATATAAAACAAAAAACTGAAGTAGCAAATTATAGATAACATATATTACTTTAATAATAAATAACAGGAAACTTTTCAAATGCATAAGTGTGTACAGATAAAAGATAAGTATAAAATGGAAAATGGCTAAATCAATATAATAAAAAGGAAAAGATCAAGAACACTAATGAAATTATATTTAAATATATATTTAAGGAATTTATTTACGAGAAGGATACATCAAATATGATTAAAAAAAAACCTAAAAAACAGCAAGGTCTTTATTTAGTGGTACAAATACACTTTGCCCCAAGTTTGGGGAAACCTCAGTTTTAAAGAAGGGCCATACATTATTATTTAGATTTCCACTATTAGTAAAGTTTATATTAGTTTATTACAGGCTGCAATGTTATCAGGTTGTATCCATCTGACTTATGCCTGTGTCTGTAAATCCATAAACATTATTTGGATTCATATTTGTAGCTCTAAATGTATTCAAATGACCAGCAGCAATGTTGTGATCAGGATCATTTATGTGGTCAAGAACGTGTGTCACCACTAGTCTTTGTCGACTAGTTAGCCAAATCTGTCAGACAAATTAGCTCCCTTTAATTTGGATTGTGTAATTGAAGAGAAAGGTTAAAATCTTCCCTGCTCAGCTATCCTATGAGCAGCTTCCTGTATTGCATCAAAGAGGTAACACACCTATAGCCCCCCAAAAGCTCCTAAAAAAGGAAGTATTAGAAATTGAAGAGAATGGTAGGAAAAATAGGAAACAAGGGGACCTGTCACAATGGGCTGGATCCAGACCTAGTTAAGCGCTTGATTTTATTTACTCCTGGGCTAAACCATGTTGATTGCAGGAGAGTCATATTTCATCTGTTGCAAACAGTATTAGAGTTGAGAGGTGATGTTTCCTATCCCAAGTCTAAATAACAGTGTGATAGTAAAGCTGGTCAGTATCTGCGTGCAGTAAGCAATTCAAAGATATATCCCTATCCCATATAACCCCTATGGAGTCACCTACTTTGAAACAGGTTTTTTCCGACGGTACAACACTGGTTATTAAGGTACTTTCCATTTTTCCCCAAAACACAACATTGGAGAAACATTGGAACATTGACCAAATATGTATAAGTGGTTCCCTTGGACTAGTTGGATTATATATATCTATATTTTCATGTACATAACAAAAAACATGCGATAGTTTGAAAATCCAATTTTTTTTTTTTACTATTTGGAATTTTATTCATACCTTCCCCCTTTTTTGAAATTAAAATTTCTCCTCCATTGTCTTGACTTTTATTCTTTTAAACACATACAGTGACACATTGTGACAGGTCCCCTCTAGCGCTTTCTCGCTTGCCCACTGTTCTCTTCAATTGTGTAATTGAAGAGTCTTTGTGACTTAATTTACCATTATACAAATGGTGTGATAAAAAAGTGGATTCCCCTTGTTCTAATATGATAGTGAATTATTTGAGGTCTGGAGAGTTTTGGTCCACCAACAGGGGCTGGCCTACACATTTGTGGCTGGTTGACAGATTCTTCCCAGCAGCCTATTAAAGAATATATTAAAGAAAAAGAGCAGGTTGCTCACTGTCCTGGTACATGGTAGACAAATATAAAAAAAAAGTTGAGGGAAATAAGCCTAGGCTCAGTCAACCACCATCCATCAATATCTGCAACAATTAACAAACCAAACAGAGATAATCAGAGAGGCAATATTCCATGTATAACCTATTAATAAAGGCTATATTTTGGAATACTAGAATAAAGTAGTGTTAAGTCTTAAAAGATATTGAACATGGTTGTTAATATGCATTTATACAATACAACAGGGATTGTGTTCAGGCAATGTATGAAGCGGTACAAAATCTCCTGAAATCGAAGTTGATTGTGCAGTTATGGGCTTATAATGTGGTTGGCTATGGGGTATTTGTGCGCAGATAGCCTTTTGCTAACTAACTATCTGACAGCGGTTGTTGCTATGTTAAAAATACTACAGCTTTAAACATTTATCCTAAATTTCAGCTCTGACACACACAATGACGTTTGTATCCGTGGTGAAAGTTTTAAACAGGTCAGTTAACTGGTTAACAGGGTTCAAGTGTTACCTCACCGTTCAGTTTGATGAGAACATTTTATGTTTGAATTTTATTTTTATTTTCGGAGTGGGACAGTTTTCACAACATAAGTTTATTTTATTTATGTCCACTTAAGTATTTTTTTGTGTCTTTTCTCTTCGCTGTTTGCTCACCTTCTCTAATATACATACTTCAAAGTCCTGCTGGAGTGTTATGTAAGGCAATGCAGGGGGTTCGGTGTGGTTTATATCCCAAAGAACAAGCACTAAAGGGAAAAAATAGACAGGCAGACTTTGGCTGTGCGGGAATGATGCTTGCTTTTCCAGGCTCTGCTGAAATGTTTATTTATAACTCCCACTGTCTGGCAGAATCCTTGCCAATCAAAACACTTGAAGGATTTTCCAACTGGTTGGGAGCATTCCATTTCAAAAAAGCTTTCTTTTAGGGTTCCTATGATACTTGATATGAGTTAAGCTGTAAAATTAGTTTCATAACAGTGGGACATCTAAACCCAAGTTCACTTGTGAAAAATATATGAGAAAGCCTTTGGCTTGTGACTGTGTGGAAAGAAAGCAAGTATAGCTTGTTTTGCTTCTCAGAACTTCCAATTTTATTTTTAAAAAAAACTGTTTTTCATTGCATGTTTTAACACTACAGTAAAACAACACAGACACATAAATAACAAAAAGAAAAACAAAGCAAACTGGGAGACATCTGGAGATTTACTCTATAAAGCAGCATGCCCTTGATTTACATTGTTGCTTCCAAAACAAGGTGATGCTTAGTTTCTACATCATAAACTACTAATTGTTTATTTTCTGCAAATCATGCACTGATATGTCCTCATAATATACCAGACATGTTCTCAATTGTTAATGTGGTTTTTTAAATTAGTTATGGGGATATCGCACAAATTTAGACTTTGATTAGTTTAGTCAACATGATTAATCTCTCAGTGTTATGTTGTATGTATTAGTTTGTTGTTTTTGTAGTGAGATATCTCATGCACAGATTTTTATTTGCATCAGAATATTGTGCTTTACTTTTTTATAATACAACAAACAAGGCATAAAACACATAACCTTCTTACCTAGAGAACCAGCAGTGTACAGTATGCCCTGTAAATCCAGTAGGAGTGTGCCATACATACAGTACCAATTATCAGAATCAAATACACATGTTTTCTATAAGCATATGGAGATTCCACTTTATCTATTTTCTTTATTATCAGATTTTTATATAGCATCATCAGATTACATAGCGCTTAACAATTTTAACAATCATTATCATAAGACTGGGTGGTAACAGACAGACTAGGTAGGTAAGAGGGCCCTGCTCACAAGCTTACACTCTAAAGGGCATTGGGGAATGATGCCAAAGGGCAAATGCTATATATCACACAGTTGACCAGCGTGTCATCCATACGACACACAGAAATACGCTTTGTGAGCGGAGGAAGGGAATTAAAGTTGTACAATATGGGTTGGGTTAGGCAGTTACGTCCATCCGGACGCTACATATTAGTGTGGTTAAGGTAGGGATTGGTAGTCATAAAAAAGATAAATTACGAATGACCAAGGTGGGTGCCCCAGGGGGGTGGGGGGGTTGCATAGTACTTATAATCTCGTAAACACGCTACGCGATCGTACTTAAAGTGCACTTCGGTCTGGATCTGGTCCGATATGTATGTGGGTCTTGTTGATGGCTTTGTAGGTTAGCAAAAGGATTCTGGATTTGATTCTGTAAAACACAGGCAACCAATGTAAAGACTGAAAGAGTGAAGCAGCTCTGGAAGAGCATTTTGAAAGGCAAATCAGTCTAGCTTCTGCATGCAATATAGACTGTAGGGGGTTATTTTTATACTGTGGTAAACTTCTCACTATCCCACTTCTCAGCACTGAAGCAAGCGCAGGATTATTAAGAGATGATTAGAAAAGTTTGAATTTACAGCTGTTAAGTTTCAAACTGAGCTTCATGGACCATGCACTATTCCCAGAGAGTAGGGAGCTGGAGAACCAGTACTTGCCCTGCTCCACTACAGTCCAGGACTCAAGTAACACTCAATGCCACTGCCATAATGCTGGAAGTACCACAATACTTGAGCTGAGTTCTCTAAACCTGGGATAAACCTCTTTCCTCCTACCAGAGGTAATGTGTTTTTAGGCCACCATAAACTAAACCCATATGTTCAGTTTAATAATGTCCAGTCTAGTAACAAATCTCCTATTCTATGCTGCAGTATGAGGTGATGGGAAGAAAAGTGACGTTACATCTAGGAAGATCTTATCCCAGTAGTTTAGGAGCAATGTATATTTCAGACATGTGCAATATGTTTTACCTTCTAAAAGTGTAAGACAAGGGTTCAGATCCAGACATCTGTACCGTTTTAAGTTCTGACTGGTTTCTGATGGGGGGGTCGGGAGAGAGTACTAGTGGAAGAGGGTAGAGATGCAAAGTGTACAGTATAGGTGTGCCATATGCATGCCATCCCCTGGGCCGTCTTAACAGAACTGTAGGCCCTGGGCAAAGCAATGCACAGGGGCCCCTACCCACCCATTCACAGGAATAAAAATGTCCCCCAATATTCCCAAATCATGTCACTCCAGCCAACCATCATGTCTCTCTAGCTCCCAGTATCCTTATGTGTCTCCAGCCCCCCAGTATTCACAAATCATGTCACTC